>OY755243.1:55683437-56283437 GCA_963576725.1 Azorinus chamasolen | reverse complement strand
TATAATACACGTTCGTTACCTTCATGAAAATGATTTTCCTGTAGGTTTTACTGATTTTCCTTTGTCCGTAAACTTTCTACCACCATTTCTTAACACATGACCGGAACTTTTCATACTACAGTAAAACCTCTCTATAACGACCACTAAATTACATGAAATATTTTGTGTTAAAGGCAGGTGGCTGCTTAAACAAGGTGAACGTAGGAGCGTTCTTTTTTACTTTCACCTCTCACCGCCACCTGCCCTAAATACCAAGTAATTAACGCAATATAGTGGTCGTTATAGAGAGGTTTTACTGTATTTTTATTATGATTATTACAATCCCTCATTTAAGCGCCTTTTCATGCCTTTACAGAGTAGACCCAGATCAAAGAGCCCATGTAGGAGCCGTCTGATTAGGGTCTGCTTCGTTTTCTGCTTCGTTTATTTATTAAATTATAATAGACCTGACAGCAGTTTCTTTCAAATACCAAACGATAATATGCTGTTATAAACATTCAGCTAATAAATATTGATGATATAATTATTTTGTATGTGAATAGTGTAAAGGGTTTAATAAAAAAGTAGTTGAGGATACGGACACAACAAAATTAAAACACTTTTATGAGTAACTTTATTAGTTATTGTTACAGTTCTTTCCCAGGGTACATGACAATTTATTCCCGGCTGAGTGAAATCATTTTGCCCGAGCCATTAGGCGAGGGTTTCATGATTTTACCGGCCGGGAATAAACCGTCATGTACCCTTGAAAAGAACTTATTTAGAACGAATTTATTATACTGCAAAATGTTACGGTTTGGATAATTTATAGCAATCCATTTTGGCATGTTGAATCACTAAACACGATAATTCCCCTGAAGCGCCCAATACATTATTTTGACCAGAGGGTATCCGAAGTGGTATGTGGATTTAAAAAACAAAATTGAAAAACCTTGCTAGTTCTAATGTCAAAAAAGTAATTAAGATTAAACCTTAATTGATTTGCATTTGATATTGCTGTTTTGTTTCTTGTGTTAACTTAATTTCATACTGTTTATGATAAATGAAAAAGTAGTAAAAGTACAAAAATGAGTCATGCAGGAAATACCACATACAGAACAAACACTCGCCCGAACAGCAACACAAGGAAACAGCAAATGTACATGGGTAGAAAAAACAACAAGAGACGCACAAAGACAAAACAAACATTCAATAGGAGGAAGATGGAAGTACCGCCTTGGAACGGTCAGTGACAAAAGTCACCGGGGGTTTAAACCGGTTTATGGGCGCCCAACCTCACCCTTATTCCATCCCCATCCTAAAAGACAAACAGTGTAAATAAACGTATCCCCTCTCCGACTAATCTACAACAACCGCGACAGCAAATACAGTGGTAAAGTGCATGTATAACAAAAAACATTTAATTGAACATACTGTATCCACCTATCGCTAGTGTACTCAATGATTGAGCTGCAAAGTCAAACCATATTTGAATTTGGGCATGTAGAATTTGAATGTATAAAATTAAGAATATGAAACACTACATTTGCATATTCAACAATTTCTGTGATTCAATGAAATAATGCTCACTCTTCTGAGTGAGAGGTCTGGGTTCAAGTCCCGGCAGAAATTTTAATATGCAAATGTATTTCAGTCAAACCAATGTATGAAAACAATTTTAAACAACCATATTGTGTAACTGGCATAATGCCATACTGGTAACAGCTTACTATCGGCAAAATTAAATGTAGCTCCTATGATCTTTTTGCATATCCTTTTGTCCTGCATTAAGCTGGCACACACACCTTTGAAGTATTATTCTCAAACAATTCTGTTTCAAACATTATAGATATTTTCACATATCAAAACAACTACAGTATAAACTCTTTAGGAAAGTGATAAAGACCCGTTTTGAATTACCTGAATGTTGTAATTTGATTGTTGTTATTTGTAATTTGATTGTTGTAATTTGTAATTTGGATTTTTGTCCAGTGTATCACATGCAACGTTTTCATTGGCGTTCATGTTATAATAGATGGCTGGATGGTATAATAACTCATTTAAGTGAAAAGTTTTATTGTTCACAGCAAACAGTGGCGTTTAAGTCATTTCTGTCATTAAGACATTTGTTTACGTCTCAATAGTAGTCTATTATGATTTTTGCTACTGATTAGCCGAGTCAAGAGGTCGGCCGTTTTGTTTCTGATCTTAATACGTGGGGCCTTCCATGGGGAATTCCTATGTACGCTGTCAGCTCACAGGGTACATGAACTCATGCACACGGCTAGTTAACCATTCAGAAATGGGGATTTTTCTTTGCAGCATAACATATGTTTCTCCATCTTACCCTATGTCACAGCATAGTGTTTCTTGGAGAAATGACGATTTTAATATTTGAGAATAACCTTTATCTGTTGGCTCTGCATATATGATAAAACTGATAATTATATTTATCTTAAATTGGATCGGAGAACCAACCTATAGTAATTCACAAAACGATGTATTCATCATCTAAAGGTGTTATTTATTCTTCATCCAATCTATTAGTGCTTCCGGACAAGATCTATCAGGAAATGACAATAGCAGATATGACCGAGAGAAATTCCGTGATGATTTCTCAAAGGATTCATACTTTTGACCTGAATAGTTTTATCTAATGGATTTGAAAGTAGTTTAATGGATAGCCTACTTTTTCTTGATATCAATGGAAAGTCAACCTTTATCCTGATGGGTGCCACTTGAGTCGCATTTGCAAAGAGCTTGGATCCAGATGAGACGGCAAGAAACTCGGCGTCTCATCAGGATCCAAGCTGTTTGACACACGATTAGTAGTTTCTCTAAAGCTTGACCATATCAGAATTATTCAAAATTGTCCCATCTGCAGGTTTAAGTTGACATTAATTTTTTCACCACGGAGTAAGGAATAAATATTTCCTTAATGAGAAATTATTACAGATACTTATTTATAACATAACTCGTGGCTTCAGCGTGACGTAACACTATCATTTATTTTTTGATATTCACGGGCATATATTCACTAGTGAATAACATTCGAACGACCGAACTGTATTCATACGCGCTGTCAAAACAAACAAACTGACGGACGGTGACCTACCTGTCAATGATTGAGTCACGATAGATGGCAAAGGACTGTTGGCACTTGCGCCTTAATTTCGATAAAATAATACAAATTGTAATCGCTGTCAGTAATTATATACAAAATGTATGCCAAAAAAGACCTACCAGCTACCCTGACCCATACAATCCATTCTACATAGAAAAAGCCTCCACAACTTGGCATTTTCTTCACCGCATGTCCTTTTGTTTATGCAGATTTCTACTCATAAAAATATCTCGTCAATCAACAACTATAGTCATCTGAATCCAGCACAGCACAAACATATTTCAAATATGCTATACTCAGCTGATCGCGAAAATCTTCCTCCTGTTCCAACACATTTTTGCAGCAGTTCGTACTGAATATTTTGTCCATTTCAAACATTTTCACTGAACTTGAATCGAGATTTTTTTCTCGGTGGAAATGTCCATGTCCATGTGTATACAACACTAATGAAGGGCTTAATATACCAAAACGAAAGCGCATTTCGAATCCCATTGACCACAGGTGGCCATTTCGTGGGTCTACATGGTCTAAAAAGTCAAAATAATTGATTGGGTCGATTTAGTGTTATACTATATACAAGGGGTCTAACTACCCATTCGCAAATTTCACGACCGATTCGAAATAACGCCCGATTTTGGGCTATCAAGATAAAATACCCACTAATGTTTGGTACGAACGTGAAGCTGGGACCTTGTGCTATTCAAATAATATAACTTTTGATACATTCCGACTAAGCCGTAGCCAGTGCCGACGTGAAATTCCTACAAAATACGCTGATTTAGCTTACTCGAACGAGATCGCGCAACAACGATTTGCCGCTAGACCCCCCGTAAAACGGCCATAATCGCGATGCCTCGGGATAAAACGATTGTGCAATCAATATATATGACAAAAAGCTATCGTTTACCTCTCAAACTATCTGCAGACACCGATGCAGATCCGAAATGCAGGCGAATTTTCGTGCAATTAGCAGATTTAAACCTCTGTCAGGCTACTACGAGTCACGTGACTCGCTTCCTTTACAATAACAACATCCGCGTGTCTGTTACCTTGCTTACCCAATCAGCGTTAGTGAGAACGCAGGGCACCATCCCTAGGTCAATCAAGTGCCCTGTTACTGGCCAACTAGAAACTAGGTCAACTTGTTGCGACTTCTCGTCCGAGTAAGAAAAATCAGCGTATTTTGTTGGAATTTCACGTTGGCACTGGCTACGGCTTAGTCGGAATGTATCAAAAGTTATATTATTTGAAAAGCACAAGGTCCCAGCTTCACGTTCGTACCAAACATTAGTGGGTATTTTATCTTGATAGCCCAAAACCGGGCGTTATTTCGAATCGGTCGTGAAATTTGCGAATGGGTAGTTAGACCCCTTGTATATAATATAACACTAAATCGATCCAATCAATTTTTTTGACTTTTTAGACCATGTAGACCCACGAAATGGCCCCCTGTGCCATTGACAGTGAGTGTCAGACGTGTAGGCGACTGTATGTGGGTCTTCATGTAAATGGCGCGCTTTACATAGACACATGTTGTGTACAATGACGTCATAATGTGACGTGTTTGTAACTATGTATGTCAAAACTGTAACTCAAAATTTATTTTGACGTGTTTCTGTATGTTTTTGTATCATAAACTATCACAGATAAATTGAATACCAGAGAGGTCTGAATTAGATCCTGGTTGATATGACAGTAAGTAAAAAACAAACGTTGGAAAATGTGGACCTACTTTGTCCCAGTTACCTAGCGAACCTAATAACACCTTTCATTCATCATTTCTATATGTAAGGAGAATTTATAACAATCCACGTTACTGCTGAAATATTGGCTGCAAATAACATTTGTGTGTGTTATGTTATAAATAGGATCTTGCATTCGTGTTCATGATTATTGGATTTATCAAATTCGTCTTTTTAAAACGATAAAAATAAACTCATATATAATATAACTCATTTAATAAATCCAATAATCAAGAACACTCATGTAAGATCCTTTATGTCTATATTGACGTTATCGGCATTGATGCCATTATATTTTAATTTTCCTGATATACAGAGCTACATATAAACGAATACCGAATACCAAACTCGCCATTTCTCCACCGACCATATGTTATGACCACTTTTTAGAATCGTCTATTCGAAACGAGTCTAAAGAATGGTTACAACATAAGGGTTGTCGGAGAAATAAAGAAGTTATTCGTGAAAATGTTTTAATTTACGCATCTTATCTGGACCTCTGTTAAATATATAGAAGTAGACATATGCTTAAATAGTTCAGAGGCAAAGCAAAGTGTCCATAACGTTTGTATTATAAGTGCTTCCAAGGACAGGTCTTTGTCCTGTTACTGATTCTACCTATATTCTACTGTTACTACCAACTGTCATGAGGACGCTTCTGAACCCCTACTCTGCCTTTGGATCTAGTGCAATTGCGTATACTTCCGATTTGAACAGTGTTTGATCAACTGTTGACCGATTGTCATAAAGCTGTTTTGATTCTTACTCGGCGTCACATCTGTATCAAGGCAATGTGCGAATGCGGGTCAGCTCATGGATGGCGGGTAGCAGACAGGTAAAGGCAGTCATACTTTCAGAAGAACAGTGAAACCTTCTAATGCGACCACCAGAAACAGGTATAATTTCGAGTGGTAGTGGCAGGTGGTAGCTTGAGCAGGACAAAGTAATGCAGAAATCTCCCATTTGTCCTGCATTAAGCAAGAACCTGCTTATAAAGGCAGACATATTTATTCATTAAGTGGTCGCATTGTTAGGGTTCTACTGTATATGAATGAGCCTCCTAGCATATACTTATTCAATCAACTATCTTTCAGCAAACTAAATCATCAATAACTACACCACTATTACTATACAAGAAATAACGTTTAGCTTTGCACAAATTTCTTGTCTGCCATACGAAAAGTCTACATTGGAACGTATCAAGTTTTTCACATACACTTTACGTGTATTACATATTGATCACTTAAGTGTATCTACATGTACACCTATGTTCTCAACAGTTAAGTGCTGAGCCTAGAACAAAGACAATGTTAATAGTGACGCCTCGTAACTGCCATTGGGAATTCTAACATTTAACTTCTTCACTGCCATGAATACATGACCGTACTATCATACACAGACAGTTTGGATCCAGACCAGACAACTTCGTATGTCATCAGGATCCAAACTGCATGGCACTCTGTTTACCTGTTTATACAGAAACAAACACACATTCTATAACTATGTGTCCAGAAGTCGACAATATTGGCACTGAAAGGTTTAATTTGGATGATAGTTTGCATATATGATGCATATTTATACAAAAACTAAACATATCCATTATTAAATGTGACTAATTATATATATCACATTTTCTATTTAGACATACTTAAGGCTACATAGTTTTCCATGTTGTCATTATTTCGCCTTTAGAATGAGTTTTTCAGTTTAAGTAATGATGACGTAATTTGCAGAGGTGTGTGGGTATTGTGTTGCAAATTCTGACTATCAACAACCACAAACAGTTAACTTCTACTAACTGTATATTTACTGCCATTTCAATATCGTATAAAGTGAACATATCTGGGTTGAATGAGTACTACGAGCTGGAATGTTAGCCCATTACCTCATATGTTGTTTAAGACCCAACCTCTTTGAATAAATCTTCCGAAAAGGAGCATTTCTAGAGAAAAGGAAACTTTTAAAATTGTGTAGTATTGAAACCATTGTGATTAAAAGAACATTTTGCTCCATAGGAAAAAAGATGACCTTATAGAGGCGTCAAAATGCGTCAATATAGGGGAATGGGTTAAGAGATATAATTTGGCAAATACTATTTTAATTGTAGGAAGATTGCCCTGAACATTGATGCATACAAATATCAGGATGTCTGCCTTGGGATAAACGCATTTAGAATTCCACTTTAGGCGGCAAATTTAATTGCAAACTCTATCCAAAGACATCGACCTTTGAATCTCAGAATAAAGTGCGCTAGACTCAAGTGTATAATCCTAGCATACCTGAATTTTGTTAACATTTAGAACGAGAATTTACTACGATGTGACTTTCAGCATACACAGAGCTCTAGATATAAGGGATATGTTGCGAGTAACCATGTTGTACAAAGCGGTATTAAATGAGTATTGATGCTATTAAGCGAGCCTCTAACGAGCATCATATTCTTTATTTCGACTAAAATGCCAAATTTCAGCGAATCGTTTTTCTCCAACACCCCACATCATGTTGGTACTAAAACTGTTCGTCATTTCAAGGCGATTCTAATGAGTACCAATACGTAGAACAAAAACGGATTTAAAATATCAGTACATCCATTACTTACACCTTTAAATCTGCAATGTTTACAAGAGATTATGCTTAAGCTAGGCCTTACTTTTTTCATTGATAAATAACACTAACACATTTCATTAGATACAATATTTTACATTATATGTTATCATCTATGAACCATTCCGTTCATATAAACACATTTTCACACATTTGCAAACAGAGTAGACCAAAATCAAGGCATGCGGATTGCTTTTGACATGGTATAAATCTGATTCTATAGTCTTTATTAAAGCAAACAAATCTCTTGAAAAGTTTAAATTAAAAAATTGAGTGAACACATATTCATGTTGTCATTATTTCGTATTAATGAATATTGAACAGAGAAAGAGTTTAGTATTGTAGAGTCTTTTCAGTTCAAAGATGACCCAGTTCAGTACTTACTTGATATCACAATAATATTTGGTATTGAGCAATAAAACTCTCCATGACCGCACACTCCATTATGTTTTATGATCATACTAAACTAACCCGGGGTTTTGATGTACTCAATGTTATCTCCGTAATTACATTTTGACCAGTAAAAAGGCAACATTTTGACCAATTAAAATAGATCACTTGGTGTATTTATCATCTACAAAGTAAATTGCATACTCATATTCAGACAGTGCGCATTGCATGTAGTTAACTCTAAACTTGTGCAAACTAAATAAGAGGGAAATGACATATTAGACAAATAGATAAAATGCGTATTCAAATATTTCCACCTTCTAAAGAGTAGTATAGTCACAGCATAGAGGTTTGATGGAGAAATAAAGGATTTATTCTGGGTCTATTGTAATACATTTTGTCACATTAAACTGGATTCTACATACATGTGTTCATTTTGTCATATGAACAAATGTTGTAACGACAGTGTTGTAAACGGCAACATTAGTATACATTGGAATACTTTGGTATGGTATACATTGGTATGGTATACATTGGTATGCACTGGCATTGGTGTACATTAGTATATAGTAAAAACCCTCTTACGCGATCACCAAAAAGGGGCAAAATTCACAGTGGCAAAGGCAGGTGGTTGCTTAATGCAGGACGAAAGTCATGCAGAAAGCTCATATAGCAGCTTTCTGCATAACTTTCGCCCTGCATTAAGCAACCACCTGCTTATGAAGACAACCATGTTTGTTCATTAAGTGATCGCATTAGAGGGATTTTACTGTATCTGTTTGTGTTTTAAAAATAACATTGAACATAACTGTATTTATGTTAATCTTGCATGTTTTCTCTTCCGAAGTATTTTCTTTACATGGTTTATCGTTCTTGCGTTCTAAAACAAACATAGATACAATAATAGATTTACATCGGTTTTATCTCATCCTTTATATGCCGAACGTTGTGTAGACTTTTATTCCATATCAAGACCAAATAGCGCAGAACGTGACATTTCGCATTCGATTTCATATCAAACATTTTATTGGATATCAGGACCAAATAAACAGCGCTACATGGCATATTCAGTGTCGCAGTACCACGAAACACAACTCAACCGCTCAAGACAAAGCTATGAATCGCTTTTAACTCTCATCAAAATACACCTCGTAAAACAGCACAGCCCCAGATTATCGACATTACTGTTTGCCCCAGCCTCTAGATCTATGTGGACCGTTTATGCCTTTAACATTTGCATTTATTTTATTCCACTTCTTCATTCTACCGAAATGATTCAATAAAAATGGGTTGCAGACGACAATTAGAAATTTGGCACCAAAGAGTTAATTACTAAAGAGGTAATGCAGTGCAATGGAATTTTAATTCAGACAGATTGCAAAGTGAATGAGTGTGTGTCTTTTGTAAAACATTTCGATCAAGAATACACCCAATGAACTTAATATTAACAGTTTTCTTCCATTTATTTATGTTTATGTTTGTGTCGCTTTCGTGTCGCTTTCACAGACAGCAGATGAAGCCCGTGTAAAAGCCAACTCCATAAATGCCTATGTATTTAACCTTTCGCTGCCAAACTCTGTCGTCTGCTAACTTTGTCGTCTGCTACAAATTTTCATTTTTTTGATATGCTTTATTTTTGTTTCAAAAACATAGTAACAGTAACAAACAGTTTGGATCCAGATGAGACGCCGAGTTACTCGGCGTCTCATCTGGATCCAAACTGTTTGCATACGTAATCACAGATCCGGCATTGGCAGCGAAAGGGTTAAATGCCTTTACATAAGGTATCGCGATGGTGAACACATGCGTGCGGTTGACAATACAATGACATCATAACATGATATATGTACTAACTAGAACAAAACAATTGTACTACTACACCTTTGCAAACCATTAAAATTTAGCACGGTAATTGGTCACTTTTGTAATTACAGTAAAACCACTCTATAACGGCCACTAAATTGTGTTAATTAATTGGATTTTAGGACAGGTGGCTGCTTAAAGCAAGGTGAAAATGAAACAGAACGCTCCTATAGGAGTGTTCTGTTTTACTTTCACCTTGTTTTAGGCAGCCGCCTGCCTTTAACACAAAATAATCTATGTAATTTAGTGGCCGTTATAGAGAGGTTTTACTGTAGCTAAGATCACTTTTGTAATTAGCTTAGATCCAGATAAACCGCAGAGCAGCTCGGTGTCTCGTCAGGATCTAAACTATTTGGCACACTGCTTATTGTATTTTGTTAATAAATGGAATAAAAATATGTACGAAAATTTGATTTTTCGCAAAGTGTTACGCCAACAAGACACAAGTTGCATTTTGAACTGACGTCTGCTCAAAATCATCTGCAGCTGTGTTTATTTCTTACTCCGGGTTCTTTTGATACTTTAGACAAGCTGAGTAATGAGTAATTTGTCGTCTAAGCTGGCTGACTCCGAGGTTATATTTTTATCTTAAGCCTGAGATCATTCTTAAGCATCTGATTGGTCAGATTCTGAGGAAGCTTAGAATCTAACCAATCAGATACTTGAGAATGATATCAGACTCAGACTGAGAAGTGTTATAACCTTGGACCCAGGATCCAATCTGAATGCAAATACCAGTTAACGCTTATTAGTAAAGTGTGGGGTAATTAGGGAGATATGGTTTTGTTTGTGAATCACAAGTTCTGTTATTGTTGAGATAAAAACGAATCGGCTTATCGGCTTCCATCAAGTCCTTGTTATCATTGGGGTGCTAAACGTCTATCAATGAATCAGTTCAACTTCCACATTTCACAACTTACAGACAAAATGTTGTAGTCTGAATGCGTTGGGGGATACAAATGGTTAAGTAGGTTACTAAACCAGGATTTCCTCATTGTCAATATTATATACAGTAGAACCTGTCTTAAGTGGTCACCATACTTTGTTTTTAATAATTATGAGTTTGTAAGACATGTCGTAGCTTAATGCAGGCCAAAACAAATAAAGAAAGCTCCAGTAGGAACTTTTCGCATTACTTTGCTCTGCATTAAGCAACATCCGTCTTTTTAAGATTAATATCTTCAATTAATGAATGGTCGCTTAGGACAGGGTCTTATGTTCAGCTTTAGCACCTTTTGGCATCGGCATAGTGACAAATAAAAGTTAATAATATTAATATCACTGTTGAATGATTACTACGACAGTAAAACCTCTCTAAACCGGAATTCTAGTAGAAACAATAGATACTTTTAGGCAGGTGGCTGCTTAATGCAGGGTGAGTCATACAAAAAAGCTAGGAGCTTTTTTGCATGATTTTCACCCTGCAGTAAGCTGCCACCTGTCTCCAAGACCGACATTTATACTAAATTTTACGTCATGTTTAGAGGGTTTTTACTGTACATGTAATTTGTTATATCGATGGCTTGGAGGAAAACTTTTGTAACTCCTTCACTTTGCTCCAAGCCCTCGATATATTTCGCAGTGGGCTTTAATCCGTATCCAGCTAATCACGACCTTCAACGCGTTTACAAACAGCTTGGATCAAGATGAGACACCGATTAGCTCGGTGTCTTATTAGGATCCACTCTGTTTGACACTCGGTCAATGGTCATATGAAAGATTCCAATATTTTCTTCATTTGCTTTCATGATAAATTCTGAAAGGGGGTGATCCCCGAGAGCAAAAATTACAACACAAAACGAGAAAATTGCAGACTCGGTTTTATTGAGTCTGTTCATGAACAGTAATTGAAAGTGCAACACTGCTCACGCCCCCTAGCACCGGCTTAAGCAGTATTCAATTTTCATAACAAGAAGTACTGAAATTCATGATCTCGAAGGATCAGAAGTTATAACAACACTGAGAATGAAGTACGGGGCGACGTTTTACGGCCGCCACACAAGCACTTAACACCTGCTGTTGTGAAGATTATAAATTCTGAAAGGGGGTGATATATATGTGACATATAGTTTGAATCCGATTGTGACGATGAAATACTCGGTTTCTCTCCTTGACTAAAATTGTTTACAAATGTTATTCTAAAATTGCCTATAGCTGCAAATGTTGAAAGAGATCCTCCGACATCAAAGAATATATAGTCCTTTCTCACCCGTTCTTGTCGAAGGGTATACCTTATGCATTGTGTTGGTGAGTTATCCTAAATGACAACAGCTGCGGAATAGTTAGATCCCCCGCCGGAACAAGTTCTCCGGATTAGACTTCATGAACCGAGGTGTCCGCTGTATCAGTGCTTTACACTTGGTATCTAAAAGAATCGGTGAAAGGCTACCTATATTATGAGAACGCCATAGCCCCCGGGTTTCTCTGTATCAGCCCCCCTCCTCTCTCTGGAATGTCAAAACGGCGGCACAAATGGACGTTAATCAACAAAACCAATCAAACCGGAATGGTGGGAACGAGTCTATATGGTTGCATGTTTTTCTTTTTGCTTTCAGAACAAGAATTCCGATGTTAAGATTGAAAGCAATGTCGAATCATTTTATTTGGCTCTTGTTTCAATAGGTTGCTCTTAAAATTTAAATGCTTCTCCAAATGTGAAAAACGGTATCATCAAAGCATTATCTAAAGTTATCCAATAAAATTCCGTTTATATCTTAGAGTAAACCGACGTATAATGTATTTGATGCTTTGATGTTGAAAATTATTTCTCTTCAGGGGTTTCGCAAAGTCTTCGGACCAAAGTAGTATTTTAAGAAACTTTTAGCACAATTATTTTCAAGTCGAGAATTCAAGATATTAATACTTTTCATAGAGAACGGTTCCAGATTTAATTGCGTGTCTGTAAGTCAAGGATTATTCATAGCAATCGAAGCAGAACATTCTAAACATGTACTTAATATTAGTTATGTCCGATCGTTTTGAATCTTGACAGATGGAACATCTAAAATGTATGTGTACAATTTCTCCAATCCAAGTGATATTACATCTTAAATGTTTACATTATGAGAATCACATACACAATGAACGATTTTAGTGTCCTCGAGATAGATCTTTGTCAACTATCCAGAGAAAAGGTGCGCAAATCATATTATACTTGTTAAAGTACAGTAAAACATCCCTACACCGGACGTTAAATTAAGTATAAATATCGGTCTTGGAGACAGGTGGCATCTTAATGCAGGGTGAACGTCATACAGAAAGCTCCTCTAGGAGCTTTCTGTATGACTGTGGTGTTTCCTGCATGACTCATTTTTGTACTTTCATTCTGCAATAAACAGCCACCTGCCTAAAAGTTTTTATATTCTTATCTACTAGATTCCGGTTTAGAGGGAGTTTACTGTCTTTGTTAAGGTATATGTATTCATAATGTAAAGGAAGCATGACATGTCTGCACTTACCAGCATTCCTTTCTTAACACAACACTTCTTCCTAATCTGAACATGATATAATGACACCCCGATGGGCCTCAACTATCGTAGTCCAAACAAATCCCTAAACCAAACTCGTTTGAAGTGTGCCTTTATGACTGACTAGACAGACTGTTAAACACTTTGTGTTCAAAACACATAAAGTTTAATGCTTGATTAATTATAGTTCGTACATTTTGATTTACGACGTCTGTATACGTACATTTTGAATTTTTCGCTAACATCTACGAGGCCTGTACACTCTATGTTATCTTCATTTAGCCCTGTACTCCATACAGACGCACTGGTTCCATTGGTTGTTCTTTTTCTTCTTCGTAATTACAGTAAAACCCCGCTAATGCGACCACCTAAAAGAGGTATAATTATTGGCACTAGACGCAGATGGTAGCTTAATACAGGACAAAAGTAATGCAGAAAGCTCATAGAGGAGCTTTCTGCATTACTTTTGGCCTGCATTAAGCAACCACCCGTTTATAAAGACACCCATGTTTAATCATTAAGTGGTCGCATTAGAGGGGTTTTACTGTATATGTATGTTTTTGTTGCATGAATCGACGTCTGTAGCAATGCTCTCCTTGTTGGAGGAAATAAACGACCACGTAAGAGAGGCATACTTTAGGTTGTAGTTTAAGGTAGGCCGAATGTTATGAAGAAATCTCGGAGAGGAGTTTTCTGCATTAATTTCGTCCTACATTGAGCATCATTCGAGAATATAAGCGAAAGCCGAATACATAATATGTGTTCGGTAAGTTCATCTTATGAAAGTGGGAAATTGTATCTGATAGTATGTATTTGTGAGTCTGTTAGAGACGCATTGCTTGTCTATATCTTTTGACCTATAATACTACTGATGCCAAAATATGACCACACATATGTGTCCCCACACAATAACGGATACTGAACCATAAGAGAAAAAATATTGGACACACTTGATTGTATTGCTGTCTTACTATAGGTTTGTATTATAGAATTCAGAATTGATTGCATTGCTGGCTTATTATAGGGTTGTGATATATACTAGTAATCGATTGTATTGCTGTCTTATTATAGTGTTGTATTATATAATTGATTGTATTGCTGTCTAATTATAGGGTTGTGTTATATAATTGATTGTATTGCTGTCTTATTATAGGGTTGTGTTATATATTTGATTGTATTGCTGTCTTATTATAGGGTTGTGCTATATATTTGATTGTATTGCTGTCTTATTATAGGGTTGTGTTATATAATTGATTGTATTGCTGTCTAATTATAGGATTGTATTATACGGACCATTCCGTACACGCAATGTCTGATGTAAATTAGAATTTGAATGTCATATGTAAGTGTCTGTTCTTAGACCTTAATCTTCTTCAATACGTCATTTCCAATTTAATGAAGTTATACAATATATCAAACGAGATTTGCCTCTTTGAAAATGCATTTGCCGACCAGTCTTGTCTATAGTAATATGTACTACCGGTCTAGTTTATGAGGCAGTCGTTACTATGGCACCACGTATCCATAGACTATTGATGACGATGTAGTAAACATAATACTTTGAACCGAAATATCCGTGCTATAACAAAGATTGATACTGGACGTATTATATTGATTTCCTCCAGCGAGTTATTATTTCATGTTTATTATTCTACAAACCTGGTATTATGGCTAACATTCAACGCACAATACAATGTGTCTACATCTGATATGAATCCATGCAACTTAAATCGATATAAAAAGGTACATACCGAAATAGGTTACGATAGCTAAATTTTGCCGCCATATATTAAGCATATTGCGCTTCCGTTGGCATCTTCTGTCTGACTTTCATTCTATTTCCAACTCGAATAGCTTCAATAAAACAGTTTAACATTGTATGTTTATGTGTGTGTATGTGCGTGCGTGCGTGCGTGTGAATGTGTGTGGGTTCCCTCGCGCGCGTGTGTGTTTGCCGTTTGAAATTTACAACCACAAATATACTGTATAAGGGCAGTATGTATCATAAATGTTCATCCGAGAAGTCCAAGAAAATATTTGTAAAAGAAAGGATAACCTAGATACTGGTGTCATGGTGTTTTGACGAATATCACTCCTATGAAAGTAACGTTGTTAAAGGAACTCCCATTAAAGTAAACTGTGGCAGCAAAAATTCATTGTCAAGTTATTACGTTTTAGATAAATATAGTGGAAACAGATATCGAACCTGGCGGATATGGTTTTGTCACCTTTGTCACCCTTCCTTTTGTTTGCCTTGCGTCTTTGTGCTTGTGATTTTGTTCGTGTGTGGAACGTTTGTCTCTGGTTCTTGTGTGTCTTTTGGTGTTTTCTGTGTTCATCTTGTATGTGAGTGTGCGTTTGGGTGTGTGGTTGTGTGTGTGTATGTGTGTCATGCTGTCTATCGGTGTTTTGGTGGTGGTTGCGTCTTGTATGTGGCTTTGCCTGCTTGACTTTACTACCTTTCCATTTAAAAACACATGCCCCTATTTTACTTAGTACTTCGACAGGCGGACAATGCCATCATTTTAGCTTCTAACTGAGACAGGTACACATGTACCGCCCATAGCGGATATGTTTGTAAACAAATTATAGATATTTAGACACATCAAGTGCGATGTCCACTAAAAGGAACATCACTAAATAATGGCATTGAAGTTGAACAGGTTTTTCTATCTTTCAATTAAGCATGATTGCATTTTGTTAAACAGACTAATTATGAATTTTGGTGAAAAATTGTGTAAACATTATTTGCTCAACAGGCTAAAGGGTTTAGAGAATGTATTCTATAAAAATATCAATCAAATATCATTCGTATATGGACTTAGGTAGGCTCCTAGATGCCTTTTTGGTTACTGACCTTTCCAAGGCGGTATTCCTGCTTTAACCCTATGGTTTACTTTGTTTGTAGACAGAACATGTTTTACATGTATGTCTTTTTGGGCGTAACGTCACGTCTTCGTCATGTCTTGCTGTTTCCTTTTGAGGGATTTGGTGCCATACCCATTTGTGTGTGGTGCTCCCTATATGACTATTTTCCCAACTTTAAAAGCTAAGGGAAGTTATACTACTTATTCCATGCTTATAAAGCTTTTAGTTGGGTCTGAGTTCGTTCCCAAGCTTTTGATTGGTCAGATTTGAGTTCTCAAGCTTTATATAAATGAAAGTATCCAAAGTTTAAAAACCTATAGTGTCACGAGATATGTTTGGTTATGTAAATAACATCTTTTCAAGTAAAATCTAAATCGATTCAATAAGAAAGATTATTGACATATATTACCATTCAAAGGCCTCGTTTGCGATTTGTTTTAGGTTTACAAAGTAAAAGTACAAAAATGAGTCATGCAGGAAACACCACATACAGAACAAACACTCGCCCGAACAGCAACACAAGGAAACAGCAAATGTACATAGGTAGAAAAAACAACAAGAGACGCACAAAGACAAAACAAACATACAATAGGAGGAAGATGGAAGTACCGCCTTGGAACGGTCAGTGACAAAAGTCACCGGGGGTTTAAACCGGTTTATGGGCGCCCAACCTCACCCTTATTCCATCCCCATCCTAAAAGACAAACAGTGTAAATAAACGTATCCCCTCTCCGACTAATCTACAACAACCGCGACAGCAAATACAGTGGTAAAGTGCATGTATAACAAAATAACATTTAATTGAACATACTGTATCCACCTATCGCTAGTGTACTCAATGATTGAGCTGCAAACAGAGTAACTGTAGAAAAGTAAGATGACTTTATAACCAAGTGTCCGGATGAATAATAAGACTAATATAACCACACGGGAATATTTTCCAGACAAAATAACCAACATAAAAATGCTAGCCGTCAGTGAAAATTAGCCTATTTTTCTGTTTAGACGTGAACTCGAGCTAAAGGCTATATAATGAAAGTAACTTCAATGTATGGCGGCTTTCATCTCTCTATCGTGTGAGTCTGACGGAACATTAAGTTACAAGTCTCCTAACACATAAGATATTCATCAAATGCACACAAAGTATTATTTCTTTTGCATTTCTGTCCATATTACCAGACTATGAGCTGCTTGGAAACTACTATTGACCAATGAAGGAGACATTTTTCAACTCTAGTGACAAATAAAGTAGTGCTACAGGGAGCGCCACGGACAAGGCTTAAACGGACAAGGCTCCCAATTGTCATCAAAAACCGCACACTTACAAGACAACAAATGAAGAAACGCACAAAACAGCATCAAACTTTATCCATATAAAATACCATAGAGTGAAAGCAGGAGTACCGCCTTGGAGCGGCCAGTAGCCAAAACAAGGCTACCAGAGACTTAAACCAAATATGGGGGTACTCAAACTTGGGCTTATCCCACCTTCAGCCAAGTCAAAATGTAAATTAAATCCCCATCCAGACAACCCCACAACATGAGTAACGGCACCAAGGCAAAACAATGTTCAAATGAACCGTAAAAATATGAAACTGTAAAACAAGTGACGTCGTAAAAGTTAAGTAATATAGTAAATACATCTCTAAATACAGAATATGTATGTTAGTTGTTTATCATACGCAATTTAGCAGATAAGACCCGTTTACAATTTCGCCAATTGCAACAAGCCCCGTGAGTCGGTTTTCGGAGCAAAATAGTTAAAATATAATTCATTTGTGTTATGTAACCAGTTTGACGTTGTGTCATTGATTCTCTTTACCATACAATGCAGCCACAACTTCATTTGGTTATTCACTAGGACAGCAACTCTCTGATTCAGGACATATCTTTATGTAAACACTTGATGCACCGTTGAGGTTCATGCGAGAAAATGTTTTCTAACCTAAAAGTGTCCATGTAACAAGTGAGGGGAGTGGTCGTGTGAATGCGTTTCTTCCTCAGTCCCTGTAATTTCAGGTATAAATATATTACGAAGATGCTCTATAATAAGTACAAATATGAGTCATGCAGGAATCACCGCATACAGAACAAACAGCCGCCGAACACAAGAAAACACAGCAGATGTACATCAAGAGACGCACAAAGAGAAAACAAACAAACAATAGGGGGAAGATTGAAGTACCGCCTTGGAACAGTAGTCGTATTAACATATTGGTTTTCTGTTTCTTTTTACATTCACATTTCACATTAATCTTTGAAAATATGGGTCTGACTATACTGATGTTCAATTAGGTCTCCATACAGCAAACCCATCCGTCATTCACCAGTCATTCATTGACGGTAATATGTATAAATAGATCGATGATTGCTTCATTTAAACAACATCACGCACTTACATATACAGAACGGATCGCGAAGTTACACTATATATAACTATTGCATAGTAAAAATGGAAATGTTAAACTCGAATAGTTGTTTATAAGCATGTTCGAAAGAATATTTAACTTTGCCATATTTTCATCCTAAGGTGGAATATCCATATGATTAACTTAAAAGTGTTCTGATTCCACGTCTTGATTTTCACCTGTCCATAACTATTGCAAGGAGATTTCTGCATGACTTTCATCCTGTATTAAGTTGCCACATGTCTCCAAGACCGATATCTATACTCAATTGAACGCCCGGTTTAGAGAGGTTTTTACTGTAATCTTAATGTTCAATGCTTTGCCTGCTGCAGCTAGCTGTGAATTCGTGTTAACCTATGTTGAAACTGCGTCTCATAAGGATCAAACTCGTTTGACAATCGGACTGCATGCTTGAAGAATAGTGGGCAAAACAAACTTTCAGCAACTGTAGCAGACGCTAACTTCTGCAGAAGAAATTATTTATCATTCAAAGAGGTAACACGTTCAGTGAAAAAAGCTATAGGAAGGTTTGACAGTAACATAAGCAAAACGTACAATGTACAAGGGTGTTAACGGTCTCGTTAAAAAGAATTCCAATAAAGCTATGATGTCTGCGTGATGAGAGACAGCTTAAAATGTATTATTCCTACAGACAAGAGGCAACATGTATTCTCAAGGGAAATCAGAAATGCAAACTTCTAGATGTGGCACGTCAGCATGCATAAACGTGAAATATTGTCACAAATGGGTATATGTAACTCCAATTTGAAGAGATGTAATTTCATGTCAGTGGACATAGTTTGGCAAAGAAATTAGATTTCCAAGCCCTAACCTTGCATTATGATTTATAGTTATTTTCTTTACATGTATTGATACTGTGAAGCGTTCTAAAGATCATTAGAACGAGTGCCACTTTAATATCCTTGGTCATTATAACTCATTGAAACTTTTCCCCACCCACCAATTTTACCATTGCAAGAAATAGAAAATGGGCACATTTGTAATGTTATTGGGTTGTGTCTCATATAAATGCTTTGTTTGACACCAAACAACAGATATGATAGTTGTACATCTGGACGGGTGGAAATCCTTATTTCCAATTGTTAAATCATGCTTTTACATTACCCATCAAAATTATTTCAGTTTTTGTACAGGGGTCTAGACAATGTGTTCATTCATCTTTATGAATATAAGAATAGTTGGACCACTAACAAAATTAACTTCTGATTAAAGAGTAAAGTTGTGAAATAAACGAAATGTGGTTCATATAGGTTTAAGAGGTTTAAGCAATGCTGTCAAACGTTAGGTAGAAATATTCCTGGCAGCTGTGGTAATTATGATGCTATATATTAGAACAGAGCAGGAAAGTGACTGTTCTCTTCACGTAGCAGCATGCAGTAGAATTCTACCTTGTTTACGATGATACGATGTTTGTGACCTCAAGACCATGCATTCTCTTCCACAAGGTGTAACTGATAAATTCCTGTACGGGGAACACGTTATGGGGCATTAACGAATATTATAGAATGGCACATGGAGTAACCTTTTCATTGAAAACACTTTCATGAGGTATGCTCGTGCTCCTGGTGGTATAATTGGCACCACCCTTAAACCTAAGACATTGAAAGTATTGTGCTAGATATTTCATACTTGTAGTCAGTTGGACGCATGCTTAGAATACATGGCCAGCCATGATGATGGAGTCAGTGGTGTTTGAAACGCAAAGAAGAAATAATACACTAGATAGTATAGGATGTATTGACCCCTTTAGATACGGAACAACATCACGATAACGTTGTGAATATTATAAGTAGGAAAGTAGCTGATGATGATTTCAATGTGTACGACAGTGCCACAATAGTCAGATAGTAGACATATGAGTTTGAAAACAAACTATCTGAGTTTGAAAACAAACTACCGGAAGGCATTTATAAAAATAACAAAGCATATACCATAAGCGTGTCTAGAAAGCATTTCAATATCGGAGAGTCTAGTGTGTTTGATACGAATGTTATATATTTAAGGGTCTTAGGTGGTCGCAATATTGAAATAAAACACGTTCTGTCACATCAGATTCTGTCAAAGCCTCTATTTCCAATGTATTATTTGATGACTATGGTGATATAAGTTATATCATTAGAAAGCAAATAACCATCAACCATGTCTCCATCAATAAACCTGTCTAGAATTTGCGGAATTTACGTATGAACGCACAGAGGGGTGGATGGACGTACAAGAGCAATGATATATGCACCCCTTCTTGTGGAGCAGTGGGGACATAATTACATATATACATACTCGTCAGATGCTTTACTGAGAACTGACTGGCTATACTGGACATATGTATTGAGTATAGTACAACATAATGGGGGGTAAACTAACCTTTTCATATTTCGGTTTTCGATGCCATATTGTAAACCCTTTTGTAGTCCTTT
This sequence comes from Azorinus chamasolen, assembly GCA_963576725.1. Taxonomy (NCBI): domain Eukaryota; kingdom Metazoa; phylum Mollusca; class Bivalvia; order Cardiida; family Solecurtidae; genus Azorinus; species Azorinus chamasolen. Next base: position 56,262,557 of record OY755243.1, on the reverse strand, counting down.
ATTGACAACTACATTTCTGGTAAATGTTTAGTTTCATCATATTTAATCATATAAGAAACTATATGCTACACTAAAGAAAATCAACCACATAAAAATTGCATTTGGTCAATTTTACGCCATATTGACAACCATCCTGAGTATCACAAAACGTCAGAGGATAACAAAATGGCACCCAAATCTAGTGTCAGTCCATATGACCATATGCTCCTACAGAAGCCGTCTGATGTGAGTCCTCTCTCTTGCAAATGAGTTAAAGAGCGTTTATATGAATTATTATTATTATTATACCACATTTATATGGCGCTCTTTTCACGCCGGATATGTGCGTTCAACAGTGACTTTAACAGAGGCGTCAAAAGGCGTTAAGGTAGGGGGAATGGGTTAATGGGGACAATACATTAATGATAATTAAGTCTATACATATGACAGTGATTATCCATATATGGTTATGTGGTCGATAGGAATAGTTGGTATTGAAGGAAAATTTCTTGACTATATCATATACATGTATTATATAATAATTATTATATGCATATGTCACAGTTATATGTAAAAGTTTGGAAATTTTGTTTTGACGGTTGACTATATTTTCCTAAATACGGACCGACATGAGTTTTTTAGTACAAGGTATAAACCTTTTCTGTGAATCGAATCGCTTATCGTAACAGACAAGAAACAAGTTCACTGTTTTGTTGTCGGTCTTGCATCTATGTGAATGTAATGCAACAACAGTAAACTAAAAAGGAGAATTTATATTACACTTATTTTAACTGTGAATTTGTTAATCATGTGTAATGAAAGCATATGACCATTACTTAAACAGACTGATAATGTGACGGATATTTATATGATACTATTATCACTTTCCTCCATAGGTACGCCTAAGTACGCCTCTGTTAAAATCACCTATTGAAACCATTGTGATAAATAGAGCATTTGCTAACATAGGAGCAAATGCTCTATTTATCACATTGGTTTCAAACTACAAAATTCTAAAGTTTTCCTTTTCTCTAGTTAATGCTCATTTTCGGTAGATTTATTCAAAGCGGCTGGATCTGAAAATAGCCTTTTAGGGAATGGGTTAATCAATAATTGTCCCGATATCTGCGACTTTACTTGCATTTGCAAATAACTTGGATATCCAGATTAGATACCTGGGGTGTGTTTTATTTCCTAAATCAAGATTTTGATTATACAAACAATCTTAATCACGATTGCTATGGTATTAAAACAGTTTGATATGACATGTTGTATTAAATATGACCTCTGAAACGTTCATCTCACAAAAGAAAATACTCATTGGGTGTGCCTAGATCTAACAAAATAAAAAAATATGTTAAGAACATATTTTACTTCGAGAAGAAATAGAAAATACCTCCAATAACCATTTCTAGAATGGTGTGCCTCCTCTGCTGTTAGTGTAAGTTCCGCCATTTTGATTATGATTAGATTTTAATCGAGGTTAGAGCTTGATTAGTCTGATTAGAGAACATGTTTGTGATGCGATAAAAAGAACGACCGAATCACAATCATGATCTGTAATCCTGATTCAGATTTGCGATAATAAAACACACCCCAGGTCAGTTGTTTCTCATAACGGAAGTAGTTAAAATTGTACCAGATCGAAGTTGAAGCGAACAGTATTTTAACAATCAGATAATTATTAACCCTTTCGGCGCCAAATTTCTAATTGTCGTCTGCAATCCAAGTTTGTTATATCATTCAGGAAATGCGATAAATAAATGCAATTTTCAAAGGAATAAAGCACACATATAGAAATAGAGATTGAGACAAATAGTGAAGTTCCTGATCCTTGAAAAGGCGGTGTCTGATCTGGGACTGCACTATTTGTCGTGGTGCATTTATGCGACTTCGGCGGTGAAAGGATTAATAACGCGATAACGGTTTTGAATGCAAACATAATTATATTTCTTAGAAACAATAAGAAGAGGCAATTTTCTTCTGCAGAGTGAATTTGCCTTCAATGTCTTCACTAAGACGTAAGCGTAGTGGCAAACAGTTTTGATCCTGATGACAGGCCAAGTTACTCGGCGGCTTATGTGGATCCAAACTTTTTGTAAAGGTAATATCATATTCGCCATTTGCAGCAAGCCTTGTGAGCCACATTTAGGTGACGTCGGCGCAAAATAATTATCGTCTGCAAGTATTCAGTGCTTTAACTGGATCCAAACTGTTTGCAAAAGTAATCACAAATCGCCTATTGTAGCAAACATTGTGAGTCGCTTTTCGGCGACTTCGGCGATGAAAGAGTCAATACCAAATCAATAGTCGAGTCTTCTTTCAACGACAGGCAGTAAGAACAATGTCTAAAATTGACAAATATATCTGCCTCATGCTGTAAATACCAAGTCATCTCAGTTATGTTTTATTCATGATACAAATTCTAATGTATTATGTGCTGATTATATAAAATGCGTAATATCTAAATATACTATGTACATGTACCAACTACACAATATTATTCTGTTATCACGTGCCACTGCTTGTATCCAAGTTAACTCTGTCGTCTGCTAACTTTGTCGTCTGCTACACATTTTCATTCTTTTGATTTTCTTAATTTTTGTTTCAAAAACATAGTAACAGTAACAGTTTGGATCCTGATGAGACGCCGAATTACTCGGCGTCTCATCTGGATCCAAACTGTTTGCATAGGTAATCACAGATGCGACATTGGCAGCGAAAGGGTTAATGTAACGTTTTATACACCACCCGTGCAATGTAACACGCAAATGACGTAAGCAAGTCGGCCTGGTTGACAGATGTCATTGGAATAAATATAAGTAATGCGATGGGTTTTTTGTTGTTTTTGTGTCGTGTGATAAAATACTACTACATTTGTGTTCATTTTTAATTGTTTTTACCAATTTTGTTGAAACTCGGCCTCGTGAAGCTTCATGAAGCCTCATGCCATATCATCTTAGTCAACTCGTTTGGTAAAAGTCAATAGTAAATGAACACTCATGTCATATCCTCTTCATCATAGTACTTAATATGTTACGCGACAGGTTAGAATACCGAAGAATTCGACTGATGTAGTTCGGTACTTCATAACTCCCAACGTAAATAAAGTCTGAAAAATGAAAGCATTTTGTCTGTTTTTGACAGTTTAAGTAAAACAGTAATAATTTGTAAAACAACTCGTAGGCAGTCTTGTGGAATTATATTTAACCTTCAAATAAATTGATTGATACCGATTTCTCAGGGGACGAACATCAGACCTTTTTTTCTCTGAATACATTTTTAAAAAGTATTCATCATTTCAAATTTGAGCCTGAAGTGCTAATAATTCTATAAATTCTTTGTGTCTCAACAACATCTCACGATGCTCTAGTAACATTTACCTTCTACATTTTTTTCAAACGGAATGTCAGAGCTTTGTTTAATAACGTAATTATATCAGAATACCGGAACAATCATTTAATAGGTCAATATGTCACGTGCTGTATTTACTAGATCAAGCAGAAAGTTGGTTGGGAGGAGGAGGGGTCGGGCATTTAGCAGGAGATAATACCTGCCCAGTTTATGCATATATTAGCATGAAGGAGCAGTAACGGATCGCCGGTAAACGAATTTATACAACACAATCAATAGCTCAGTCAAAAGCAGCCCGTATGTCACCAACGTTCAATTGTCCAAAAGTAGATCAGTTTGTAAGCATATAATCAACCCAAAGAATATAGATTGCTTTGTCAGCATGAAAACGTACTAATGGGTGGAGTGCTGTAAATTCTTCTCTGATACTTCTACAGAAATTATCCCTGGTTGACTACTTTTTGAAGAAAAACAACGATACAATAAAAGCATGGATCCATAGTATTCAATACATGACTATTTAGTGAAACGTCTCGCAGGAACAAATTTCCACTGAAGTAAATTACACAATACATGTAGTTCACAATATTTCGAACATTGTCTTTAGATCTTTAGCGATTCTTTCTTTTATTTCATGAATATTCATATCAGAAATAATGCATTTATGAATATCAATTAACATTTATATAGCCAAATGAGCAAGATATGTTTTTATTATGGCAGAAAAGTGTAGAATCAGATCTATAGAAATCCAAGCAAACAGGGCAGACATTGTCATACGAATCTATAAGATTTTAAAAGGTGTATCTGTAGAGTAAATAATTAAACCACCATTGTCTCGTTTTGTTTAAAACTAGACCGAATACCAAACAGGGTTGCTTCTGATGAAATGAAGTGCAGATGTCAGTACAAGCAGAGACCGAGATAATATGAGTAAAATAAAACATTTTCAAGAATAGTTTCGTTAAGCCTTATGTTCCGACTACTCGTTACAATCGTCTCTTCGAGACTATTCTAACAACAAGACTAACAAGATAGGGTTGGTGGAGAAATGACGAGTCTAATATATCTATTGCTCTGGTATAAGGTCTGGTCGCTTGTAATTTTCAATTAAATCTTGTATATACTTATATTGCATTATGGGAAAGGTTATTGATTAGAAATTATGTTTGTTTGTTTGTTAGTGTTGATTTACGTCCGTTTCGCTCACTATGGGCTAATTGGACGGCCCAGAGAGAGGGGAGAGGATACAGAGAATAATAATAATAATAAGTGAGTATAATATAATATAATGACATTATTACTATTAACGTGCTGCTGCTTTTAATAGCATTTAAACAAGAGAAATGACCGTGGTAGACATTGTGGAATCAGCTCTATATTATTTTCATAAACAAACAGAGTAGACCCTGATCAGACAGCTCCTAGAGTACTTTTCTGATCTGGTTCTACTAAATTTGCATGGGCGATAAAAGGCGTACATACAGGGTTAATATTGATAAACTGTGATATTTTCTCTCATTCCATTTGATTGATATCATTTTGTACAACACCGCCTGCAACGTGCAATACTATTTAACAAGATTCCTAACAACATTCCTGGGAATAAATGATAAATGTTTGGACAGTAGCAGCGTAAATCACTAGCTAATAGCACGGGTTATATGGGCAATCACTGACAGTAGCTCAGATGTGCACGATATAATGATTATATTATTTTCTAGGTAAGCGGGGCAGAGTGGGGAGAATTAATGAGATATACGACAAAACATCATATGATTTATTAAGTCTTATGGTCTTGTATTTGTCAAAACGCGCTGTGTAACACAAAACGAGTGTAAGATTTAGGTTCTATTGATTATGATTCCTTGCCAAGTTTGTTTTAGTAAAATGGAATATTAGGCGCTTCGTGAGAGCATTATTTTTGCACACGGTGTACAACCTGCTGATGTCAGGCGCAAATAATGACGCGGTGCTTGTTTTGATCCTAAAATGTATGTAATGTTGAACAACAATAATTGTAACGTTAATAATGAAGAAAATATTCTAAAAAGGGAATTAATACATTACATAAATACTCGAATAGCTCTGATCTAATATGTCGACCACTAAGGGCCTTTTTTCAAAGATTATCATGTCAAAATACACGTCACAGTTTTGTTACACGCATTCAGCTGTAAAATAAATATTTCGACCACTAAGGGCCTTTTTTTACTCGAATAGCTCTGATCTAATATGTCGACCACTAAGGGCCTTTTTTCAAAGATTTTCATCTCAAAATACACGTCACATTTTTGTTACATACATTCAGCCATAAAATCAAAGATACAGTAAAACCTCTCTATAACGGTCACTAAATTATGTTAATTAGTTGCTATTTAGGGCAGGTGGCTGCTTAAAGCAAGGTGAAAGTAAAACAGAACGCTCCTATAGGAGCGTTTTGTTTTACTTTACCTTGCTTTAAGCAGCCACCTGCCTTTAACACAAAATACTTTGATGTAATTTAGTGGCCGTTATAGAGAGGTTTTACTGTAATTGTTAGCCATAACCTCTCTAATCGTGATCTGACTCGCATTTACAAACAACTTGAATCCAAACGAGACCGCCGAGTAAATCAGTATCTAATCAGGACCCAAGCTGTTTGACACTCAGCTAATAGTTTCCTCAAAAGCTTGAACGAATCGACATTTGAAATAAATTATACCGGATAAGAGTTTGAGCAGATATATTTTTTAAAGTGGGATCAGGGTTAAACTGTGAACATTGCTCACATTCTGTGTTGTCAAATTGATCACATAACCCGCGGTGTGGGAGTGCCGAAACAGAGGGTCGTAAAGAGCGGATATGCGCTAGATCATGTTTCAGTCAAATTAGCAGTTTGAGAGAACACGCGGAACCAATGTATGACGTATTTAATCGTTAGCTAATTTTAAGGTACCGCTGCTTGACCGATTCACTTCATGTGTGTCGTCTGTTGTATTATTACGCTGTTTGTAAACAATGGCTGAAACAGCCGTCAGATATTTTCTATAGCACGTTTAAGGGTTATGTGATAATAAGAATCTTACATTCGTGTTCATTACAAATTATTTTTATGAAACTCGTTTACTTTAATAAATACGACAATAGTTAAAGTTCGTGTCGCATTATTATAGAAAACTTGCTTCATGAAAACAAAATGTAAATGAACACTCATTTAAGATCCTTTATATATGTTCATATTTTATGTGAACGGCATATACTAAAACCCTTATCAGGCTGAAAACTTGTCTGCTTAAATCCTGATCTACTGTAATTCTTATCTCTGATTCATTTTTTTATTCTTTACTCCATGAATATTTGTGGCAGAATCAGGTCATTGATTAACTATTTTATTATATCATTTTTATATAACACGTACAAACATAACTACGCCAAGTAGTATAGAACCAGATCTAAGGGTATTTTATAAGCAAACAAAACAGATGCTGAACGGACGGTTCCTGCAGGAGTCATCTATTTTAGGCTTTCCTGTTTATAGGGGTGCCGAAAGGTGTATCTATGAATTAAAGTGTTCATAGAGTATTGCTCATGTGTAGTACAGCTTTATACTGACCGCGTCCGATGTTTTAAATCTATGAGTTCATTCTCAAGTATCTGATTGGTCAGATTTTTGCAAGCTCAGACTCTGATCTATCAGATGCGTGAGAATGAGCTCAGACTCGATTTAAAAGTTTTATAACTTCGGGACCCGAGCTATTTGCCCACGAGACGCAATTTCATAAATAAAATACTTCCAGTATAGGACAAATGCTGTTGTCCATAAATATTGAAATATATTCGACTATTTTTTATACCCCCACAAACAGAGTTTGAGGGGGGTATACTGGAATCAGCCTGTCGGTCGGTCGGTCGGGCGGTCGGTCGGGTGGTCGGTAAACTCCTCCTTCAGTTTCAACCCGATTCACTTGACACTTGGCATGATTGTTAATCAGGAGTAGTAGATGTGCAAGACACAAATTTCAAGTCTCTGTGACCTTGACCTTTGGCCTTGAAATTGGTCTTGAAATTGGCAGGCAAAATCTTGTACTTTGAACTCTTCCTTCAATTTCAACCTGATTCACTTGATACTTGGCATAAATGTTACTCAGGAGTAGTAGATGTGCAAGACACAAATTTCAGGTCTCTGTGACCTTGACCTTGACCTTTGGCCTTGAAATTGGTCTTGAAATTGGCAGGCAAAATCTTGTACTTTGAACTCCTCCTTCACTTTCAACCTGATTCACTTGATACTTGCCATAAATGTTACTCAGGAGTAGTAGATGTGCAAGACACAAATTTCAGGTCTCTGTGACCTTGACCTTGACCTTTGGCCTTGAAATTGGTCTTGAAATTGGCAGGCAAAATCTTGTACTTTGAACTCCTCCTTCACTTTCAACCTGATTCACTTGATACTTGCCATAAATGTTACTCAGGAGTAGTAGATGTGCAATACACAAATTTCAGGTCTCTGTGACCTTGACCTTGACCTTTGGTCTTGAAATTGGTCTTGAAATTGGCAGGCAAAATCTTGTACTTTGAACTCCTCCTTCAATTTCAACCTGATTCACTTGATACTTGGCATAAATGTTACCCAGGAGTAGTAGATGTGCAAGACACAAATTTAAAATCTCTGTGACCTTGACCTTTGTCCTTGAAATTGGTCTTAAAATTGGCAGGCAAAATCTTGTACTGGGAACTCCTCCTTCACTTTCAACCTGATTTACTTGATACTTGGCATAAATGTTACTCAGGAGTAGTAGATGTGCAATACACAAATTTCAGGTCTCTGTGACCTTGACCTTGACCTTTGGCCTTGAAATTGGCAGGCAAAATCTTGTACTTTGAACTCCTCCTTCAATTTCAACCTCATTCACTTGATACTTGGCATAAATTACAGAATTTTCTCTATTTGAACTTTGGGTATTTTTGTTATTTGGTCCTGTTACATGTTCAAAACTTGGATTTGCCATTAAGGCTGCCGTGTGGGGGTATTCATCACCTTTAGTGATAGTTCTAGTTTAACCTCTTTGTATCCTAGCGGTAAATGTCGTGATTATTTATGCAAATCGTTTGGATCCAGATGAAACTCGTCTGGATTCCAACTGTTTGTTACTGCGACTGCTGCGAAATGATAATTAAAAAAAAACCTTTTTTTGTATTTTGATAGATGAAACGTTTTCAAACGACAGCCAGCGTGCATCCGGTTCAGGAATATACATGTATATGTATAATCCTTTTCCTGAGGTTTGTTGCTCGGTGTCTCAATATAATATAATCACAAACAGTCAATAGTTTCTCAATAGCTGGGATTAATTGGCTGTAGGTAACCATTGCACCGTACCAGATATAGAACAGAACAGAACAGATAGTTTATTAAAGACTTGTACATAGTACATCCTCATAATATACATACAAAACATCAAAACATTTTGAACCGTAAGAATATCAAAACGTCTTGATAGCAAACTCACAATAATCACGTAATCATCGAGCTTTGTTTCTTATTTTTTAGCAGAGTAAAGAGAATAGATAACTCAAAATGTTGTTTAATGTTTTCATAGAAATATTTTTGAAGTTCCAATTTAGCAGGATCTAACCTGTTTACCCTTTACTCCATAAATACGCCTTTCTATACCTTTGCAAACAGAGTAGACCCAGATCAGACGTCGATCTAATCCGTGTCCGTTCTATTTGCTTATGGAATGATATAAATGTGATTCAATAGTTTCTGCTTTGGCCAACATTCCATGTGTTAATATGCCATTTTAAAAATGAACTAATTAATACTCATGATGCCATTATATCTTCTTGACTATTTATGGAGGAAAGGGTTAACATTAATACGAAATATTATTTAGATGCTTATTTCTTTTGTTTGTTGCACACTTTAAAAATAATGCTAATTTACACAAGGCATCCTTACTTGCAGTTTCATCAAACCATTAAATTTAAATACAAATGGCCTGTCAAAATAGCACCTTTATAAATATTGTTCTCTTAATTCTTTATATAGAGGACATACACAAATAAAATGATAAGTGTCCTCAATATCACGCATATTGCAGTATAAACAGAATCTTTCATTCCGTGGTATTTGTACTCTTCCGTATCTACCAGTATGAATTCTTAAGGAATGTGAAGACAATCTAAATCGAGCTAAAAAATAAACGTAAATCATACGGAAGTTTATCCAGATACTCCTCGTACGTGAAATGTTCCTTAAAATGTTTATATTCGTCTAGCACAGGGCTTCGCCCAATACCAGCTGACCACTCTTGAATAAAACAGTCGACAACCCGCTGTCTAACAACTAAATGAAATTTTGGAACATTTATAGTATCAACATTTGCAAAACCGTTGGAAAATCCATAATCATCTAATATTTTCTTAACATTTGAAACCCAATTTTTGTAACCTGATTGACAATCCGCCAATCCGAGTTCATACAATTTCTTTAAAAAAATATTTTCAGATTTGTAAATTTTACACCAATACTTAATTATTCTACAGTAACGGGCAATATATAGTGGATATCTTGCTAATTCTCCATATACCCCCACAGAACAACAGTTTTTAAGTACATTAAGAAGGCGCTTGCAGAACTTTAAATTTATCCTCTCTAGTTCTTTAGATTTTGTATAGCCCCACACTTCTGAAGAGTAGTTTAAAATTGATCCAACAAATGCATCGAACAACTGACATAAAATCTTTGGTTTGAATGGTACCGTTTTACAATTTATAAATAAAATATTTAGCGCTTTTACTGCTTTACCAACTAGGTGTTCATTATTCATGCCGAAACTTCCAGTATAACTAAAAACTGTGCCTAAATAATTGAAATTATCAACAACCTCAACCTCACTTCCATTATAAACCCACTTTTCGTTTTGAAATACTCCGCCCCTTTTACGAAAAACCATTACTTTTGTTTTCTCCCCATTAACTTCCAGACCACACTCTGTACAATAAGAGTGTAATAAATTCAAATTATCCTGTAAATCTTCTGGTGAATTACCTAACAGAACCATGTCATCTGCAAATAAAAATAGCATAATAACAATTTCATTTATGGTAAGCCCTGAATTAATATTTTGTTGTAAGAACAATTCTAAATCCTCTAGAAACAAAGATACCAAAATTGGGGAAATTACCTCCCCTTGTCTGATTCCAATCGCATACTCAAAAAATCCAGAGAAGCTGTTACAGTGCTTAACACATGATTTCATTCTGTCGTACATACTTTTCACTATCCGCAGCATCTTACCATCTATTCCGCTCTTGTACAATTTCAGAATCAAACCATTTCTATATATTCTGTCGAAACACTTTTTAAAGGCATTTCAAAGCTCCTTATATAAGTGACCCCCCCCCCTATATACACAGTATCCAGCTGTGCTCCTGCAGTGTCCAGTCAGGGTCCATAGCCATAAGAGATAAAGTTACGCAATTATACATTGATCCTCTGTGATGGTAGCTCGCCTTATCAGTTTGTGTATCAGATGCTTGACAGTCAACTCCCCAAATGCACAGCATGGGGTTAATGGGTCAACATTCCTTTCGAAATGCCTTTAAGGTCTATAAATGCTACATATAGACGCTTATTATGATTAAGATAATGTTGCACAAGAGTATATACAACAGCGGGATAATGGTGAAGATATATGAATACAGCAGGATAATGATGAAGGCATATGAATACAGCGGGATAATGATGAAGGCATATGAATACAGCGGGATAATGATGAAGGCATATGAATACAGCGGGATAATGAGGAAGACATATGAATACAGTGGGATAATGGTGAAGGCATATGAATATAGCGGGATAATGGTGAAGGCATATGAATACAGCGGGATTATGGTGAAGAGATATGAATACAGCGGGGCTATGGTGAAGACATATGAATATAGCGGGGTAATGGTGAAGGTATATGCATACAGCGGGATATTGGTGGAGACATGTGAATACGGCGGGATTGTAGTGAATGCATATAGCTAATATGAATACAGCGGTATTATGGTGAAGACATGTGAACACAGCGGGATAATGGTGAAGGCTTATACATACTGCGGGTAATGGTGAAGGCATGTGCATACAGCGGGGTTATGGTGAAGACACAGAAATGGTTCCGTTTATTAACAAAATTTCTTCAATGCTATGATGAAAGATTCCTCCCACGTGTAGCACGATTAAGAAAACATGACTACCATCGGGATAATTTCATTCAAATTCTAAACTAAAAAATCCCCCAGCAACAACAACACGACAAACCCGTATGAATTGAATCAAAAGGAAAGACACGCGATAAAAAAACCAACAACGACAGATGATGTTAAAATGCAAGGCGATGTATTGTTAAAATGCAAATTATGTCACGAGAGTTTCACATCAATATTCGCTCATCCTCTAAATGAATCCATATTGTTAACCCCTTACCTCATGAATATTCATGTTAGATATAATATTATGATAACTATTAGCTGAAGATGTATAATGGTATACAAACTCAGGATATATTGGCCGTGGCAGAGACTGTGAAATCAGATTTATATGATCAAAGCAGATCCCGATACTATAAGACGGGTCAACTGTTTTGCAAAAGCGTAAATAGGCGTCTGTATCAGGGACAGGGTTCAACGGAAATTAACCCTCCTTCATATAAACGTGTTTGTACGCTTTTGCAAACAGAGTAGACCCAGATCAGACGGCTCCTATAGGAGCTGTCTGATCAGGGTCTGCTCTGTTTGCTAATGGAATTTGATAGATTTGTTTTTAACCTTCGAAAACCGCTACAATGTTCCACCTTCCATATTTCATTATAACTGTTTTGTCTATGAATATTCAGTAGATAATGGAATTTGTAATAAACATAGACCATTGAAAGGGTTAAATCTTATCCTGCCAAGTCAAACTGACAGGCATTTGCAAATAGTTTGAATCCAAATTGGACACCGATAGAGTTGAGGTCTCGTTATGCTCTAAACAGTGTTTCGCACTAGGTCAGTAGCTTTACGTTGCTTTTACAGTATTTCCTTCATATCGCGACGTCCAGCAAATTACAGATGGAGGAAGACCCCAGAGTTTGAACGAATCGAAAGAAAACAACTATAGCAACATATCAGAACATACATGTTTAATAGAATAAGTTTTAACCTTTAGCCAACTGTGTGCGGATGGGGGGGGGGTGTACCTCTGCATACAGTTTGGATCCAGATGAGACACCGGGTAACTTTGTGTCTCATCAGGATCCAAAATATTTGACATCCTGATTGCATTTTAGTAAACACATTGATAACAGCATGAATTTTAAAAATATAGTGGGATAAAACGTGTTAAAAATAATTTGCTCAGCAAGCTTAAGGTTAAATATGTGGAGGCATTATGTGGAGGCATTACGTGGTAATGGAGTGTCCCTCCTAGGCTAGTCTTATACCAAAGCTCTTTGAATAAATCTACCGAAAAGGAGCATTTACTAGAGAAAAGGACAAGTTTAGAATTATGTATGTTTGAATTCGTTGTGAGCAAAGTCTCTATTTATCAAAATGGTTTCAAAAAGTGACTTTTACAGAGGCATCAAAATGCGTCAGATTTTTTGTGTGTGTTAAAGGTAATGTGTCTATAAATAACACGCTGTAGAAATCTTTAACGTGGAATGAACTTGTTAGTTTATTTAACGAAGAGTAACAGACTGTGGAGAAAACATGTTTGCCAATGGAAAACAAATTCGTCGAGTTTCAAGAATAGTACGATAGATGTTGTTGTAAACTTGCTTTGCAACAATGTAAATATAAACGATAACAGTTCATCGTTGAAATATTAGATCTTAGTTTTGCTCTCGGGGGATCACCTCCCTTCAGAATGTATAATCTTCACAACAGCAGGTATTAAGTGCTTGTGTGGTGGCCGTAAAACGTCGCCCAGTACTTCATTCTCAGTGTTGTTATACCTTCTGATCCTTCGGGATCATTGATTTCAGTACTTCTTGTTCTGAAAATTGAATACCGCTTAAGCCGGTGCTAGGGGGCGTGAGCAGTGTTGCACTTTCAATTACTGCTCATGAACAGACTCAATAAAACCGAGTCTGCAATTTTCTTTTTGTGTTGCAATTTTTGCTCTCGGGGGATCACCTCCCTTCAGAATTTATATGTAAGTACGTCATTTCCTGTACGTGATACATATAACCCACTGTAATGGAACCATTGTTTCTTAAAAACATGCTTTATATGCACGCTGAAATCAGTCGTTGTCTTTCAGAAATAAGTTGTTAATTACATTTCCAAATTGGACTACAGCAGTACCTGCCTTAACCCTTTCCCTGTTGAATATTCATGTAAGAAATAATGACGTCATGAATATTAATAAGATTAATTTTTATGATGGCATATGCACACATGACATTTTGGCTCAGACAGAGGCTGTAGAATCAGACCTATATTACACCATAAGCAAACAGAGCAGGCCCTGATCAGACGGTCCCTATAGGGGCCGTCTGATCTGGGTCTACTCTGTTTGCAGACATGCCAAAATGCGCTTACATAAGGGAAAGGGTTAAACTGCCATCACAAAGAGGTTTAATTATTGTGTTTGTAAGGCAGGTGGTAGCCTAATGCAGGTCAAACGTAAGTCAGAAAACTCCTATAACTGCTTTCTGTATTACCTTTGCTCTGCATTAAGCAATCACCTGTTTTTAAGACTCATATGTCCAATAAAAGTCCAATGTCGCTTCAGCCATATTCTACTGTAAATTGAGTTTAATTTATGCAGAAACGAGAAGTTTTAATATTTTACCTCAAAGACACCGATTTTGACACCTTTACAAATAGAGTTTGCATGTGACATAAAGATCTGACTTAACAAATAATGCCATGATACGAACTTCCTTGTTCATACTATCATTATTATTATAATCACTCATTTAAACGCTTTACCACGCCTTTACAGAGTAGATCCAGATCAGGGAGCTCCTGTAGGAACCGTCTGATTAGGGTCTGCTTTGTTTGTTTATGAAATTATAATAGACCTGACATCAGTTTCTTCCAATTACCAAACGATCCTATGTACATATGCTGTTATAAAAATTCAGCTAATAAATATTCATGATATAATTATATCTTAAATGAATATAAATGGAGTAAAGGGTTTAGTCAAATGAAGTTCGAGGAAACGGACACAAACAAACCCCATGAATACACAGAGGTCCTCATATAGACGTGTTTTTACGCATTTGCAAACAAAGTAGACCCAGATCAGGGTCTACTCTGTTTGCTAATGGATTTTTTTTATAGATCTGTTTCTTAACTTTGTAAAATGACTGTGATGTTCAACCGTCCATATTTCATTATAACTATATTGGCCATGACTATTCAAACGGTATTGAATTTTGAAATAAACATAGAACAGGGAAAGGGTTAAAACACTTTTATGAATAACTTATTTATTTCTCCATCTTACCCTATGTCACAGCATAGTGTTTCGTGGAGAAATGACGATTTTAAAATTTGAGTACGCATCTGTATCTGTTGCTCTGTATTCTGGATTCGTGAATCAACCTATAGTAATTCACAAAACGATGTATTCATCATTTAAACGTGTTATTTATTCTTCATCCAATCTATTAGTGCTTCCGGACAAGATCTATCAGGAAATGACAATAGCAGATATGACCGAGAGAAATTCCGTGATGATTTCTCAAAGGATTCATACTTTTGACCTGAATAGCTTTATCTAATGGATTTGAAAGTAGTTTAATGGATATATACTTTTTCTTGATATCAATGGAAAATTAACCCTTATCCTGATGGGTGCGACTTGAGTCGCATTCGCAAAGAGCTTGGATCCAGATGAGACGGCAAGAAACTCGGCGGCATGACCCGATCTGTCTGACAAAAGCTTGACCAAATCAGAAAAAAGTCAAAATTGCACCAGATCCAGATTTAAGTTGACATTATATTTTACACCACGGAGTAATGATTGA
Source organism: Azorinus chamasolen (assembly GCA_963576725.1). Classification (NCBI taxonomy): domain Eukaryota; kingdom Metazoa; phylum Mollusca; class Bivalvia; order Cardiida; family Solecurtidae; genus Azorinus; species Azorinus chamasolen. The sequence goes on along the minus strand of OY755243.1, from coordinate 56,247,228 downwards.
ATATTTCCTTAATGAGAAATTATTACAGATATACGTATGGCATTATTGACGTTATCGGCATTGATACCAGTATGTGTTTATATTTCCTTATATACAGAGCTACGGATAAACGTGTATATTCGAATACCAAACTCGCCATTTCTTCACTGAACCCTATGTTATCTCTTCGCTTGCTATTCACGTCAATATACCTACCTGTAAATAGTGAAGACCCAGATGAGACAGCTCCTGCAGGAGCTGTCTCATCAGGGTCTGCACTATTTACAAATTGATTGTGCAACCAGTGCACTCCACAGCAGTGATTGCACAGAGAAATACTTGTACAACGTGAAGATATATGTAATTATACAACAGGGCATGGGTAAAGAAGGAGAAATGTGTTTTAAAATTCAGCAAGAGAAGGGTTAAGACTACTCTTAAGAATCGTATATTCGAGACGATTCTAAAGAGTGGTTACAACATAGGGGTCTCGGAGAAATAAAGAAGTTATTCGTGAAAATGTTTAAACCCTTCGCTTGCTGAATTTTAAAATGCATTTCTCCTTCTTTACCCATGCCCTGTTGTATAATTACATATATCTTCACTGTGTACACGTATTTCGCTGTGCAATCACTGCTGTGGAGTGCGATGGTTGCACAATCAACTTGTAAATAGTGCAGACCCTGATGAGCTGTCTCATCTGGGTCTTCACTATTTACAGGTAGGTATATTGACGCGAATAGCAAGCGAAGGGTTAACTTATCTGGACCTAAGTTAAATACATTTGTATATAGAAATAGACATAGGTTTAGATAGTTCAGAGACAAAGCAAAGTGTCCATTGCATCTCATAACGTTTGTATTATGAGTGTTTTCAAGGACAGGTCTTTGTCCTCTTGCTGATTGTGTTCTACTCTTACTACCAACTGTCATGAGGACGCTTCTAAACCCTTACCCTGCCTGGAAAAAATAATTCTCTATAATTTTATATCTAGTGCAAGTGTGTATACTTCGGATTTGAACAACGTTTGATCAACTATTGACCAATTGTCAAACAGTTGTTTTAATTCTTACGCGGTGTCACATCTGTATCCAAGCAATGTGCGAATGCGGGTCCGATCATGGATAGCGTGTGGCAGAAAGGTAAATGCAGTTCAAACATAATTTCAGAAGTATAGGAATGAGCCTTACAGCATATATTTAAAATCAATCAACTATATGTCAGCAAACAAGATCAACAATAACTACATCATTATTACTATACACGAAAACACGTTCAGCTTTGCTCCCTGCAAACATTTCTTGGTTGCCATACGAAACGTCTACAAATTGGAACGTATCCAGCTTTTCACATACACTTTACGTGTAGTACATATTGACCACTTAAGTGGATTTACACCTATGTTCTCAACAGTTGAGTCACCTTCTCCCATACTATTACCATTCCACAAAATTAAGTGTTGATCCTAGAACAAAGACAATGTTAATAGTGACGCCTCGTTACTGCCATGGGGAATTCTAATATTTGATTTCTTCACTGCCATGAAGAAATGACTCTAATATCATGCGCAGATAGTTTTGATCCAGACCAGACGCCGGAAAACTTCACGTCTCATCAGGATCCAAACTGCATGTAACTCTGTTTAACTTTTCATACAGAAATTGAACAAACACCGATTCTATAACTTGAACGAGACAAAAATGTGTCCAGAAGACGACAATATTGGCACTGAAAGGTTTAATTCAGATGATAGTTTGCATATATGCTGCATATTTATACAGAAACTAACCATATTCATGTGACTAATTAGATGTATCACCTTTTCTGTTTAAACATACTTAAGGCTACATGGTTTTCCGTGTTGTGATTATTTCGTCTTTAGCATGCGTTTTTCAGTTTAAGTAATGATGACGTAATTTGTAAGGGTGTGTAGGTATTTCGTTGCAAAGTCTGGCTATCAACAACCTCAAAACAGTTAACTTCTACTAGCTGTATATCTTACTTCCTTTTCAATACCGTATAAAGTGATGATATCTTGGTTGAATTAGTACTACGAGCTGGAATGTTAGCCCATTCCATCATATGATGTTTTTGACCCAGCATCATTGAACAAATCTTTCGATAAGGAGCATTTTCTAGAGGAAAGGAAATTTTTAAAATTGTGTAGTATTGAAACCATTGTGATAAATAGAACATTTGCTCCATGGGAACACATGCCCTTTTTATCACAATGGTTTCAAAAGATGACTTTTACAGAGCCGCAAAAGGCGTCAATGTAAGGGAATGGGTTAAGAGATATAATTTAGCAAATTATATTTTAATTGTAGGAAGATTGCCATGAACACTGATGCATACAAATGTCAGGATGTCTACCTTAGGATAAACGCATTTAGAATTCCACTTTAGGCGGCAAATTTAATTGTAAACACTATCAAAAGACATCGACCTTTGAGTTTAAGAACAAAGTGCGCTGGACATAAGTGTATAACACTAGCCTACTTGAAATTTGTTAACACTTATAACGAGAATTAACTACGATGTGACTTTCAGCATACATAGAGCTCTAGATATATATACCGGCCGCGTGGCTCAATGGTAGAGCGTCCGCCTGCGGTACGGAAGGTCGTGGGTTCGATCCCCGACCGCGACAGACCAAAAGTCATTAAAAGTTGGTACTAGTAGCTCCCTTGTCTACGCTCGACATTAAAAGGGTAGTTCTAGGACCGGTCGACCCGGTGTCAGGATAATGTGACTGGTTGGGGTGCCCTTGCCATGTGCCCGCGGCAGGGGTATTCCAGTGAGGCAGCACTATAACTTGTCTTAAGCGGGTGCCGTCTGTAAATAACTGAAATACTGTTGGTCGGACGTAAAACCCAACTCACTCACTCACTCTCTATATATAGAATATGTTGCGAGTAATCATGTTGTACAGAATGGTATTAAATGAGTATTGAGGCTATTGAGCGAGCCTCTAACGAGCATCATATTCTTTTTATCGACTAAAATGCCGTTTTTGACATTTCCTGCATGTGTATTTCTTCATGACGTCGTGGTGTTTCTACATGACGTTACAGTTTATATTTAAACGTATGTAATATAGAAAAATATGCGATGGCTATATTAACTCGAATATAAAGAATGTTATGTGATAAATAGGACTTATTGAAAAAAGCTTAGCGAATTGTTTTTCTCCAACAAACCACATCATGTTGGTACTAAAACTGTTCGTAATTTCACGGCGATTCTAATGAGTACCAATACGTAGAACAAAAATGGATTTAAAATATCAGTGCATCCATTACCAACACCTTTAAATCTGCAATGTTTACAAGAGATTATGCTTAAGCTTGACTTCATTTTTTTCATTGATAAATAACGCTAACACATTTCATTAGATACCACCTTTTACATTATATGTTATCACCTATATATGTTATCCCATTCCCGCATATTGACGCCTTTTGATGCTTCTGTAAAAGTCACTTTATGAAACCATTGTGATAAATAGAGCATTTGCTCCACAGGAGCAAATGCTCTATTTATCACAATGGTTTAAAAACTACACAATTCTGAAAAATTCCTTTTCTCTAGTTAATGCTCATTTTTGGTAGATTTAATCAAAGAGGTTAGGTCTAAAAATAGCCTAAGTGGGAATGGGTTATGAACCATTCCCTTCATATAAACGCCTTTTCACGCATTTGCAAACAGAGTATACAAAATTCAAGGTCTACTGATTGCTTTTACATGATATAAATCTGATTCTATTGTCTTTAATAAAGCAAACAAATCTCTTGAAAAGTTTACATTATAAAAATTGAGTTAACACATATTTATGTTGTCATTATTTCGTACATGAATATTGAACAGAGAAAGGGTTAAGTATTGTAGAGTCTTTTCAGTTCGAAGATTACCCAGTTCAGTACTTCATTGCTATCACAATAATATTTGATATTGAGCAATAAAACTCTCCATGACCGCACACTCCATTATGTTTTATGATCATACTAAACTAATCCGGGGTTTTGATGTACTCAATGTTATCTCCGTAATTACATTTTGACCAGTAAAAAGGCAACCTTTTGACCAATTAAAATAGATCACTTTGTGTGTTTATCGTCTACAAAGTAAATTGCATACTCATATTCAGGCAGTGCGCATTGCATGTAGTTAACTCTAAACTTGTGCAAACTAAATAAGAGGGACATGACATATTAGACAAATAGATAAAAAAAATGCGTATTCAAATATCAAAAACGTCATTTTTCCACCTTCTGAAGAGTAGTCACAGCATAGGGTTTTGATGGGTTAAAAAAGGATTTATTCTGGGCCTATTATAGCTCATTTGGCACATTAAATTTGATTCTACATACATGCATGCATTATATCATATGAACAAACGTAGTAACGACAGTGTTGTAAATGGCAACATTGGTATACATTGGTATATGTATCTGTTTTTTTTTTTATAAAAAGAACAACTTTGAAGATAACTGTCTTATATTAATTTTTAATGTTTTCACTTCCGAAAGTTTTTCTTTACATTGTTTACTTTATTGCACGCCCTTGCGTTCAAACCAAAATATGGATGTTATAATAAATTTACATCGGTCTTATAACATCCTTTATATGCCGACCTTTGTGTAGACTTTTATTTGTAGTACTTTATTTCCATATCAAGACCAAATAACGCAGAAAGTGACATTTCGCATTTGAATTCATATTAAACATTTTATTGGATATCAGTACCAAATAATCAGCGCCACATGACACCTCCAGTGTCGCATTACCATGGAAAAAAACTCAACCGCTCAAGACAAAGTATGAATCGCTTTTAACTCTCATCAAAATACACCTCGTAAAACAGCACAGCCCCAGATTACCGACATTACTGTTTGCCCAAGCCTCTAGATCAATGTCGACCGTCTATTCCTTTAATATTTGCATTTATTTTATTCAACTTCTTCATTCTACCGAAATGGTTCAATAAAAATAGGTTGCAGACGACAATTAGAAATTTGGCACCAAAAGAGTTAATTACTAAAGAGGTAATGCGGTGCAATGATATTTTAATTCAAACAGATTGCAAAGTGAATGAGTGTGTTTCTTTTGTAAAACATTTAAATCAAGAATACACCCAATGAACTTAATATTAACAGTTTTCTTCCATTTATTTATGTTTATGTTTGTGTCGCTTTCATGTCGTTTTCACAGACGGCAGATGAAGCCCGCGTAAAAGCCAACACCATAAATGTATTTAAATGCCTTTACATAAGGTATCGCGACGGTGAACACGTGCGTGCAGTTGACAATACAATGACACCATAACATGATATCTGTACTAACTAGAACAAAACAATTGTACTACTAAACCTTTGCAAACCATTAACATTTAGCACGGTAATTGGTCACTTTTGTAATTACAGTAAAACCTCTCTATAACGGCCACTAAATTGTGTTAATTAATTGGATTTTAGGGCAGGTGGCTGCTTAAAGCAAGGTGAAAGCGAAACAGAACGCTCCTATAACGCTCACCTTCTTTTAAGCAGCCACCTGCCTTTAACACAAAATAATTGATGTACTTTAGTGGCCGTTATAGAGAGGTTTTACTGTAGCTTAGATCCAGATAAAACGCCGAGCAGCTCGGTGTCTCGTCAGGATCTAAACTATTAGGCACACTGCTGTTTTTATTTTGTAAATAAGTGGAATAAAATATGTTCGAAAAATTGATTTTTCGCAAAGTGTTCTGCCAACAAGACACTAGTTACGCTTTGAACTGACGTCTGCTCAAAATCTGCAGCTGTGTTTATTTCTTACTCCGGGTTCTTTTGATACTTTAGACAAGCTGGATCATAATGAGTGATTTGTCGTTCCGAGGTTATAAAACTTTTTTCTGAGATCATTCTTAAGCATCTGATTGGTCAGAATCTGAGCAAGCTTAGAATCTGACCAATCAGATACTTGAGAATGATCTCAGACTCAGACTGAGAAGTTTTATAACCTTGGACCCAGGATCCAATCTGAATGCAATTACCAGGTAACGCTTATTAGCAAAGTGTGGGGTAAAGAGGGAGATATGTTTGTGTTTGTGAATCACAAGTTCTGTTATTGTTTAGATAAAAAGGAATCGGCTTCTATCAAGTCCTTGTTATCATTGGAGTGTTAAACGTCTATCGAGGAATCAGTTACACTTCTACATTTCACAACTTACAGACACAATGGTCTAGTCTGCATGCGTTGCAGGATACAAATGGTTAAGCGGGTTACTTAACCAGGATTTCCTCATTGTCAATCTTATATACAGTAGAGCCTGTCTTAAGTGGCAATCAAAAAGAGGTCTAATTAATAATTATTGGTCTGTAAGACAGGTGGTAGCTTAATGCATGTCAAAAAATGAAGAAAACTCCAGAAGGAGTTTTCTGCATTACTTTGCTCTGCATTAGGCAACATCCTTCTTTTGAAGACTACTATGTTCAATAAATACATGGCCGCTTAGGACAGGTTCTACTGTTGAGCTTTAGCACCTTTTGGCAACGGCATAGTGACACATAAAGAACGGCATAGTGACACATAAAGGTTAATAATAATGCCCTGTTGGATGATTACTATTAAAGTAAAACCTCTCTAAACCGGAATTCTAGTAGAAAAATAGATACTTTTAGGCAGGTGGCTGCTTAATGCAGGGTGAAAGTCATACAAAAATCTCCTAGAGGAGCTTTATGCATGATGTTCACCCTGCAGTAAGCTGCCACCTGTCTCCAAGACCGATATTTATATTAATTTTTACATCATGTTTAGAGGGTTTTTACTGCACATGTAATTTGTTATATCGAGGGCTTGGAGCAAAACTATTGTAACTCCTTCACATTGTGAAGGAGTTACAATAGTTTTGCTCCAAGCCCTCGATATATTTCGCTGTGGGCTTTAATCCTTATCCAGCTAATTACGACCGTCCACGCGTTTACAAACAGCTTGGATCAAGATGAGACACCGATTAGCTCGGTGTCTTATTAGGATCCACTCTATTTGATTAGATTCGACTTCATGAACCGAGGTCTGCTGTATCAGCGCTTTACACTTGGCATCTAAAAGAATCGGTGAAACGCTACCTATATTATGAGAACGCCATAGCCCCCGGGTTTCTCTGTATCAGCCCCCTCCTCTCTCTGGAATGTCAATTAGGCGACACAAATGGATGTTAATCAACAAAACCAATCAACCGGAACGAGTCGGTATGATTGCATGTTTTTCTTTTTGCTTTCAGTACAAGAATTCCGATGTTAAGATTGAAAGCAATGTCGAATCATTTTATTTGGCTCTTGTTTCAATAGGTTGCTCTTAAAACTTAAATGCTTCTCCAAATGTGAAAAACGGTATCATTAAAGCATTATCTAAAGTTATCCAATAAAATTCCGTTTATATCTTACAGTAAACTGACGTATAATGTATATGATGCTTTGATGTTGAAAACTATTTCTCTTCAGGGGTTTCGCAAAATCTTCGGACCAAATTAGTATTTTAAGATACTTTCTAGCACAATTATTTTCAAGTCGAGAATTCAAGATATCAATACTTTTCATAGAAAACAGTTTCAGATTTAATTGCGTGATTGTAATTCAAGGATTATTCATAGCCATCGAAGCAGAACATTCTAAACATGTACTTAATATTAGTTATGTTCGATCGTTTTGAATCTTGATAGATGGAAACTCTAAAATGTACGTGCACAGTTTCTCCAATCCAAGTGATGTTACTCATTATGAGGATCACATACGCAATGCACGATTTTAGTGCCCTCGAGATAGCGGGGTAGATCTTTGTCAACTATCCAGAGAAAAGGTGCGCAAATCATATTATACTTGTTAAAGTACAGTAAAACCTCCCTACACCGGACGTTAAATTCAGTATAAATATCGGTCTTGGAGACAGGTGGCATCTTAATGCAGGGTGAACGTCATACAGAAAGCTCCTCCAGGAGCTTTCTGCATGACTTTCTTTCTGCAATAAACATCCACGTGCCTAGAAGTTTTTAAATTTTTCTCTACCAGATTCCGGTTTAGAGGGAGTTTACTGTCTTTGTTAAGGTATAGGTATTCATAATGTAAAGGAAACATGACATGTCTGCACTTACCAGCATTCCTTTCTTAACACAGCACTTCTTCCTAATCTGAACATGATATAATGGCACCCCGATGGCCACAACTATCGTAGTCTAAACAAATACCTAAACCAAACTCGTTTGAAGTGTGCCTTTATGACTGACTAGACACACTGTTAAACACTTTGTGCTCAAAACACATAAAATTTAATGCTTGATTAATTATAGTTCGTACATTTTGATTTACGACGTCTGTACACGTACATTTGTTGCATGCGTTTGTAGCTGAATCGACGTCTGTAGCAAAGCTCTCCTTGTTGGAGGAAATAAAAGTATAAATGAATGGATGGATGAATTGTATGTTTTTTGTCTTTGTGTGTCTCTTGTTGTTTTTTCTAGTTATGTACATTTGCTGTTTCCTTGTGTTGCTGTTCGGGCGAGTGTTTGTTCTGTATGTGGTGTTTCCTGCATGACTCATTTTTGTACTTTTATTATCACAACAGTGTTGCTTGTGCCGTGTGGTGGCCGTAAAAAGTCTCCCCGTACACGTAATCGATGTTGTTATCATTCTCTTGCAGGATATGCAAGTAACATACACAACTCTCATTCGCCTCTTACATCATCATAAGTATGTCATGCACCTCGTGGTAGGTGTTGTGTTCACCAACAATTTGATGCACTTGGTAGCTACACTAATGTAATTGACGTGTTGATGAACACAATACAGGTGTTTCCAATATGAATAAAGTTAAGATACCTCTTATAGAACTGAAAGCTATAAATATGCAATCTGTGTCGTCTGTACAAGTACCCAGAAATATTTCTAATTTCTCTTCCCTTCAACCGTTTGTTCGTTTAAAACAACTTAATCTTCAGTCGGCATCATCTTTTCACATACCATCTCTTTCAATTAATAAATGTTTTTTCAATGGACCAAGAGTTGTACTTTCACCTTTAAAATCTGTTATCCAAAATGTTTCTTCTATTCGTAAACGGTCCTTATGCAGGCGACACAGAGTGTATCCTATTATCCAAAAGTGCTTTGCTAAGAGGTGCATATGTTGTAGTAACATTTCTTGTAATTCCACTATAAAATCTACAGTTAATGGTAGAACATTTAATGTCAAGATAAACTCAGACGTTGATTGTACTACTACTAACGTTATTTATGTTTTAACTTGAAACGCGCCTAGTTGCGGTATACAGTACGTAGGACAAACAGGACGTGCTTTAAAGACTCGATTTCGTGAGCATGCATATCAGTGTCGAAATCGTAAACTAAACAATTTTTTATACCAACACTTTCGGAAATCTGGCCATTCTTTTAAAGATGTTTTAGTACAAATTGTTGAGCATATAACATATGATAAGGAGGCTACTAGTAGCTTTAAATCGAAAGCTAGATTTATATCGTAATTAAATTGGATCAAAAAATTGCAAACACCTTTTCCTTTAGGACTGAATGATAATATTTACCATACTGGAAATATTTCAAAAGAACCAGATATAGATATTTTTTCAATTTTTTCTATTAGAAAACGCAAATCTCGGTCACATGGCATTCGCAAAAATGGTAATATTAAACGAAAATCTCGTTTGAAAATGAATCTTCTTGATCTACATACTTTACGCCTTACTTCGGGTAAACATGCCATGCTTTCTATACTTTCCTCCTTATCTATATGTTCATTAAAAGAAATTGACGAGCAAGCCGATAAAATTATTTTTAGATCAGATCCTCTCATAGGAACGGCTAGTTTGATACAAAGCTTTACTCTACATGTTCTCAGACCGCACATTGACAAATTATCTGAACACCATAGATTCTTCTTGAAAATTCCTTTTATTAATAAAGGTATTGATTTTATTGACCTCCAAAGTATTTTTAGAGACACAAATGTAATTGACACTATTCCTAAATACTTTAAAAATACAGAACCACCTATCATCTGCTACAAATATAACAAACCCATCAGAAATACAATTTTCAACTATAATAAAATTGTGGCCGACCTTAATATTAATGATAATATTCCTGATAATTGAGATTGCGCCACCTCAAAATTTTGCTATTCTCCGGCTGGTCATGTGATTACTGGTAATTTTGAGATAATTAAAGATAAACGTCTACGATCTCTTTTGAATAAAGGTCCCAAATATAGAATACCATCCTTGATAGATTTTAACTCTTGTCGAGTTCAGATTGCGGAGGCTTTACAACATTTTAGTATTAAATGGTGTCGAAGAGAACATGTTGAGTCTAATGCTCTTTCTTGTTGGAAAAAACTAATTTTTGATACAATTGATAAACGCATTTCCTTTTACAGCTCTAATAAACACCTTCTTCCACCTAAACCTAGAACTTCTTTTAGACATCTTAAAAAGGGTTTACAGGATTTCCATTCAAAATACGTTTTTGTTCCTGCTGATAAGGCATCGAATAATGTGATTATTATTTGACGATTACATTATATCGATGTCTTGAAGCAGGAAATCATTAATACCAAGTCATACATTTCAGTTACCACTGACGAAAAGACCATCATTTCAGACCATGTCAAAAAGTGTGAACAATTTGGAACCGATATTAAAATTACACAACATAAACTTCCTACAATGTATTGGTTACCAAATCTACATAAAAAACCATATAAAGCGCGTTTCATTGCAAATTCTAGTTCATGTACAACTACTAAATTGTCTATACTTTTGACTTCTTGTTTAACGAAGGTAAAGGAACATGTAAAATTCTACTGTGATAAGACTTATAAAAATTATGGAATAAATCTCTTCTGGTCTATTAAGAACTCTTCAGAAGTCTTAAACAAACTTAAGAACAAAAGGTATCTTGCATCCACTGTAAGCACGTACGATTTTTCTACTCTGTACACAACTCTTCCTCATATTTTAATTAAGGATAAGCTTACTAACTTAATCCAGAAAGTATTTGCACGGGAAAAACATCATTCTTGGCATGCAATGCTGAAAAAGCTTTCTTTACTGACGAGCAAATGAAATATTACACCAATTGGACTTGCTCAGAAGTTTGCGAAGCACTTACCTTTCTTTTGGATAACATATTTGTACGTTATGGGAATGCTATATACCGTCAGGTAATTGGTATTCCTATGGGTACGAATTGTGCACCACTTGTCGCAGATTTGTTTTTGTACTGCTATGAGAGAGATTTCATGTTGCGTTTGAATCCTCAATCACAAGAAGATGCTATAAAAGCCTTCAATGAAACTTGTTGATATTTGGATGATATTTTTAACTTAGATAACCCTTTCTTTGATGCTCTGATTCCAACAATTTATCCTAAAGAACTCAAATTGAATAAAGCTAACCCGTCCGACAATTATGCAGCGTTTCTTGATCTAGACCTTAAAATTAATAATGGATTGATTTCTTCTAAAATATATGACAAAAGAGATGATTTTGATTTTAATATTGTAAATTTTCCTCATCTTGACGGGGATGTTCCCCGTGCTGCATCTTACGGGGTTTATATATCTCAACTTATTCGTTTTGCTAGAGCTTGTTCATCTATTGACGATTTTAACAGTCGAAATCTCATTTTAACTGAAAAGCTGCTTAAGCAAGGATATAGATACCATAAACTAAGAAAAACTTTCTCTAAATTTTACTATCGAAATCTCTCGCTTATTGGCAAGTACCAATGTAATCTCAAGGTGCTTCTGCGACACGGTATTTCACATCCTGAATTTTATGGTGATGTGATTTACAAACTTCGTAAAATTATTGGACATACCCATTTTCTCACTTTCATCAAATGTGTTAAACAATTCATTAAAAGGGATATGATCCTGTAGTACTACAACATACTGCATGTTTGGTTGTGAACCCTTTTACAGTTGGCAATCACGCTGGCCTCTTTGCATGTACGCCGACAAGAAAGGTTTAGTACTCTATGAAGGCGACCTCTTAAATCCAGAAATGGAAGGAGAACGTCGGATATCTGTACTATTTCAGTTTTGTCGTACCCTTTATTACTTTTCTACAGTTACTCTGTTTGCAGCTCAATCATTGAGTACACTAGCAATAGGTGGATACAATATGTTCAATTAAATGTTTTTTCGTTATACATACACTTTACCATTGTATTTGCCGTCGCGGTTGTTGTAGATTAGTCGGAGAGGGGATACGTTTTTTTACACTGTTTGTCTTTTAGGGTGGGGATGGAATAAGAGTGAGGTTGGGCGCCCATAAACCGGTTACCCCCCCCCAGTGACTTTTGTCACTGACCGTTCCAAGGCGGTACTTCCATCTTCCTCCTATTGTATGTTTGTTTTGTATTTGTGTGTCTCTTGTTGTTTTTTCTAGTTATGTACATTTGCTGTTTCCTTGTGTTGCTGTTCGGGCGAGTGTTTGTTCTGTATGTGGTGTTTCCTGCATGACTCATTTTTGTACTTTTATTATTTGAGTAATGTGTCAAAATCGGTAGCACCTCTCTAAAGCAACCACATAAAAGAGGCATGCTTTAGGTTGTAGTTTAAGGCAGGCCGAATGTTATGAAGAAATCTCCGAGAGGAGCTTTCTGCATTAATTTCGTCCTACATTAAGCATCGTTCGTGAATATAAGCGAAAACCGAGTATATAATATGTGTTCGGTATGTTCTTATGAAAGTGGGAAATTGTATCTGATAGTATGTATTTGTGAGTCTAACTCATCTGTTAGAGACACATTGCTTGTCTATATCTTTTGACCTATAATACTACAGATGCCAGAATATGGACACACATATGTGCCCCCACACAATAACGGATACTGAACCATAAAAGAAAAATATTGGACACACTTGATTGTAGTGCTGTCTTACTATATGTTTGTATTATCCAATTCAGAATTGATTGCATTGCTGTCTTATTATAGGGTTGTATTATATAATTGTTGTATTGCTATCTAATTATAGGGTTGTGTTATATAATTGATTGTATTGCTGTCTAATTATAGGGTTGTATTATAGTGACCATTCAATATACGCAATGTCTGTTGTAAATAAGAATTTAAATGTCATATGTATGTGTCTGTTTCTTAGACCTGGATCTTCTTCAATACGTTATTTCCAATTTAATGAAGTTATACAATATATCAAACGATATTTGCCTCTTTGAAAATGCATTTGCCGACCAGTCTTGTCTATAGCAATATGTACTATCGGTCTAGTTTATGTGGCAGTCGTTACTATGGCACCATGTATCCATAGACTATTCATGATGATGTAGTAAACATAATACTTTGAACCGAAATATTCGTGCTATTACAAAGATTGATAATAGACGTATTATCTTGATGTCCTCTAGCGAGTTATTCTTTCATGTTTATTATCCTACAAACCTGGTATTATGGCTAACATTCAACGCACAAGACAATGTGTCTACATCTGATATGAATCCATGCAACTAACATCGATATAAAAAGGTACATACCGAAATAGGTTACAATAGCTAAATTTCGCCGCCATATATTAAGCATATTGTGCTTGCGTGTGGCATCTTCTGTCTGACTTTCATTCTATTTCCAACTCGAATAGCTTCAATAAAACGGTTTAACATTGTGTGTTTATGTGTGTGTATGCGTGTGCGTGTGTGCGTGCGTGTGTATGTTTGTGGGTGCCCGCGCGCGTGTGTGTGTTTGCCGTTAGAAATTTACAACCACAAATCGAGGGCTTGGTGCAAAACTATTCTAACTCCTTCACAAAGTGAAGGAGTTAGAATAGTTTTGCACCAAGCCCTCGAAATATACTGTACAATGGCAGTATGTATCATAAATGTTCATCCGAGAAGTCCCAAGAAAATATTTGTAAAAGCAAAGATAACCTAGATTCTGGTGTCATGGTGTTTTGACGAATATCACTCCTATGAAAGTAACTGTGGCAGCAAAAATTCATTGTCAAGTTATTACGTTTTAGATAAATATGCCATCATTTACCTTCTAATTGAGACAGGTACACATGTACCGCCCATAGCGGATATGTTTGTAAACAAATTATAAATATTTAGACACATCAAGTGCGATATCCACTAAAAGGAACATCACTAAATAATGGCATTGAAGTTTAACAGGTTTTTCTATCTTTTCTTTTGAATTAAGCCATACATGGTCAGCTGACCTAAAGGTGTGGTCCATCATATCTTAACAGCGTAAGCAAAGCAGTAAGATAATACATTCCTTCATCTTAAGCCTGCTGCTGCTGAATAAGTGAATATATTTGCAAATAGTTCGGATCCAGATGAGACGACGTCCCAAACTGTTTGACACCATGATTGAATTTTGTTAAACAGACTAATTATGAGTTTTGTTGGTGAACAATTGTGTAAACATTATATGCTCAACAGGCTAAAGGGTTCAGAGAATGTATTCTATAAAAATAGACGGATGTATTTCAAAATCAATCAAATACCATTCGTATATGGACCTAGGTAGGCTCCTAGATGCCTTTTTGGTTACTGACCGTTCCAAGGCGGTATTCCTACTTTAACCCTATGGTTTACTTTGTTCGTAGACAGAAAATGTTTTACATGTATATCTTTTTGGGCGTAACATCACGTCTTCGTCATGTCTTGCTGTTTCCTTTTGAGGGATTTGGTGTCATACCCATTTGTGTGTGTTGCTCCCTATATGACTGTTTTCCCAACTTTAAAAGCTTAGGGAAGTTATAATATGGGTCCATGCTTATAACGCTTTTAGTTGAGTCTGAGTTCGATCCAAGCTTTTGATAGGTCAGATTTGAGTTCTCAAGCTTTTGGCTCAAATCTGACCAATCAAAAACTTGAGAACGAACTCAGACTAAACTAAAAGTTTTATAAGCAAGGACCCTGATCACGTACCCTCACGTGTCCTCAGATTCTAGATAATCAATTCTCTCCTACTGATGCATTTTGCGCATCTGTAAAACTCATTTATTGAAACCACTTAGGTAAATAAAGCATTTGTATCATAGGAACATATTTACTACCACATTAGTTTCAAAACTACACAATTCTAAATGTCTCCTTCTCTTTAGTAAATGCTCTTTTCAGTAGATTAATTCAAAGAGGTTGGGTTTAAAAATAGGCTAGGAGGGAATGAGATAATGTCTTTATTCTAGATACACACGTCCCGATGTCTTCACCTAATTGGCTACTCATTAATGCATATACTTTCCTCAACTATACGATTCTAATGTGTAAGCATATCTACGCTTAATAAAAAGAGTAATAAAAATGACAGTGTTTCGAAATGTTTAGCTTATTTGAAGTATATTTGAATGAAAATGTATGCTGAGAAAAGCGAGTGCATGCGTTATTTTATTCTACGTCCAAAATGTAGTAGTACATTGAAATAGCCTTTATACGTGTGGTGCGCAATTGTTCATACTCGGTAGAGCTTCAAACCCTCTAAGTAGAAATAGTATACGTTGAAGGATGTTTTGCACAATAACCGAACACATATTACTACATATTTACGTAATGTGATCATTTAAATGCGATAATCTTTCACATTCCTGTCATGTGAGTGAAAATAACGTAGTAAATGTCGTGTTAAAACTATAATTATAACAGTTATGCAAGGCAAATCCCTCTGAAGAACATTACCATTTGATACAACAACATTAAACGAATACAGATGCATTTTTACAGTGCAAGTATGTTAAAATACAATGAAATCAGTCACGAATCCTAAATGCTAATTTCGGTGACTCCACTCAGAGTATACTTTCAGATGAATATCTCAGGCAAATATTTTGAGTATATTTATATTACACAAATTCGTAGGCGCCATCCTTGAGGACGGTTTCTATAATAAGATCATGAAAGTGCACCCCGTGAAGGCGTTTGTCATGTTTAGTATCCTCAGTGAAGATGATATACAGTGAAAATTCGAGTATTCGAGCACTAAAATACGTATCACTACTGATCTTTAAAAGAGGTGTGGCAGCTAGGAGCTCTCTGTGTGAATCTCAATCTGCATTAAGCAGTCACCTGCCTAAAAGAGTCTAAATTTTTCATTACTAACATTTCGAAGTATCGAGTTTTTACTGTAACGGTGAAGAAGGTGCATGGAATATTTAGCTTTTACAGAAAATAGATGTTGTTGATAGTCGAATATGTCCTACGGTAATGCCGTCTTTTATATCAATAACAAAAACGACTCTATAGAAGTCACTTTGTGAAACCATTGTGATAAATGTAGCATTTGCTCACATGGGAGCAAATACTCCATTTATCACAATGGTTTCAAATCTACAGAATTCTAAACATTTCCTTTTCTCTAGTTAATGCTCCTTTTTAGTAGATTTATTCAAATAGGTTGTATCTAAAAATAGCATATGAGGTAACGGGTTTATACATTAATAACTAATCCTCCAACATTTATTTGGTTAATTGTTTTTGAAGTTTCATCTAGAAAATATTTGAAATATGATATTTGGTTTTTCCCGATATTGCAATGCTATTGCTAATACACGATTGGTTTGTAGTTTATGTAAACTATATGACTTAAAAGAGGAAACACTATCTTTTCGCGAAAACCTTTTCTATGTGAACACAATTTTTGTACAATTAACTCTGATACAATATAACATCAACATTTGATACAATACCAGTTACTGGCCAAACATAGAACTCTCTAAGAGAAAGTGTTGAAATATCTTATAAAACAAGAATAGAATTCAGGCAGGGCATTTAAAAATGACACAAGACCGTGCAAAGTTACACTAGAAGCACAAATGAAATACGCGCTCACACACGACCTTCAGATAATGTGCATTGCCTGTTCCACACCAACATCATTCAGGGCACTGCGACACTTACTTCACAAAATACGTAACTACTGAACTAAGCATGTCAAATTAAATTTATATTGTTTATAGTATTTAAAATAGGATGAAGTTATGATATTGCAAAAAGATATTATATGGCTTTTCATTCTCAGTGTAAGTATATTTTCTAGCCCTTCGGGATCATTAGTTTTGATGTTATTAGTTTTGAAAATTCAATACTGCTTAAGTCGGTGCTTGGGGGGGGGAGTCAGTTTTGAAAATTCAATACTGCTTAAGTCGGTGCTTTGGGGGGCGTGAGTAGTGTTGCACTTTTAATTAGTAGTAACTAATGAACAGACTCAATAAAACCGAGTCTGCATTTTCTCTGTAAGCATTGCTACTTTAGCTTTCGAAGGACCCCCCCCCCCCACTTTCAGATTATATTTATTTTACAACAGCAGGTGTTAAGTGTTTGTGCGGCGGTACTTTATTCTCAGTGTTATATTTTCTGGTCCTTCAGGATCATTGGTTGTGATGTTATTAGTTTGAAATTTGATTACTGCTTAAGCCGGTGCTAGGGGGCGTGAGCAGTGTTTCCACTTTTAGTTACTACTCACGAACAGACTCAATAAAACCGAGTCTGCAATTTTCTCTTTCAGCATTGCTACTTTTGCTTTCGAAGAACCTCTCCCTTTCAGATTATATTATATACTCTTTTATGGATTATGTTTCACGTAGATTTGGTGTTAGCAAAAGGTTGTTATTTCTATACTTCTTCTTATTGTTGTTGCAATACTAATTATATTATTATTGTCGTCATTGTTTGCTTTTATAGCCGATCATTGATGTCGTGTAAACACCGTTGCATTAGGGAAGAACATAAAGCTTAGAAACTTAATATAGTGTTTGCAGGGGTGACGTTTGAATTATTGCTTGATGTGAAAGGGTGATTTGTAACTGTTGGTTGACGTGGAGGAGTGATATTTGAACAATTGCTCGAAGTGGAGGGGCGGCGTTTGAGCTCTTGCTCGAGGTCCTGATGTGAGTTTGTAACTGTTGCTCGAGGTGAAGGATTGTTTTAACTGTTGCTCGACCTGGAGGGGTAATGTTTGAACCGTTGCTAGATGTGGATGGTCGACGTTCAATATGTCAGTATGTCGAGAGCAATAGTTCAGAACTTAAAGATCCAAAACCAACGGACAACTCTTACAGATCCATTGAAATAATTATTATTGTGCTGATTTCAAACAAGTAAACTGTGACTTATATACCATAAATGATTTATTTATTTTGTATATATTGCTGAATACAGACGTACAGACGCAATTAATGCTTATGACGTGGAGTATCATCTGTAAAATCCGGGGGTAGCAGGATACATGTAAAGGGATTTATACCAAATGATGATCAGTTTCTAAAGGGAAATAGTGACATCGCGACTCAAAACACGAATGGCGGTATTGTGAATAGACAAATCCCTTACATCAACTTGTAATTTGCGGCCGTCTATAAGATTGGAGGTTTGGCATCGAGTCAAAATAACTGCAATTATAAAGCAAGCGACTATATTAAACTTGTCATATTATAAATTATGTTCACCGATGTCTTCTGTATCGGTAATACTACCCGGCATGCGAACATGGCATAGGTAGGGGTACTGACATATACCGATACCGAAGAATACTGTGTTAATGATGCTTTAGGTATAATGTCTAAATATAAAATCAAACTTTTCAGTCCAACTCTTTTCATGAAATAGAATAATGGCCATGGAATAAAAATAAATGTATCTGGGTGACATAAATATACTTTCTATGTGTAATGGAGACTCTGGTCGTCAATAGCCACAAACTTATAATTCTATATATTTTGGTTACCGAAAGCCGTTCAGAATCTTTATACCATTTTAGATAAGTATAAACATGTGTTTCTAGTACAGAAGGCATTGTTATATCATAATTATGGTTTAACCGACTTAACCCTAGTATTTCCTGCAATTTCAGTTCTTTAAGTCATTAGCTAGATTACAACATACCGACAAAACTAATATTGCACATTGTAATGGTGATGTTCAATACAGCTTATTCTACATATGTAAGAGGCAGAAGGATAACACAGTATTGCTGGAAAATACCTAGGACACTGATGCTCATCGTCTGAGAATGACTGAGCTAACACATACGGATGGTATATAACTTTTTATCACATAACCCCCCTTGTATTCAAGTTGATATAGCTATCACATATTTCTCTATATTTCACAGTTTAATATAAGCTGTGACGTCATGTAGAAACACCACTTGCTATTGTGTAAATGTACATGTAGGGCCTGTCAAAACGGCATATTAGTCGAACTATTTTATGTGATAAAAATCATATGATGCTTATAGTCATTTTGCCAAGGCTCACATAATAACATGTTCTAGGACTCGTTTAATTGGCTGCGGCGATAGCCGCAGGCAATCTTTTAGAGGTTTAAAAAGTCCTTATGCGTTTCTGCGGGATTATTTTTATTTAAATGTTTGATAGAAAATTCCAAGTAGAGTTTATATTTGTTAGGCTGCTATTTACTGCATTTTTCAGCGGTTGCACATATTTTTGTCGGCGTTTTTCCCAACAACGTTTAAACTGCTGAATAGCCCATGCTAGTTTCCCTCTTCCAAACAGTGTTTCCGTCTCTTTTTTAATAACTATATAGGTTACTGTGAGACAAGCGTTTATTTATATACATTCATTTATTTTGATTCATACATTTTTCTCAGCGGGGGCAAATATTTTTGTCGAGGTTATTTGTTTCTTTTCTGCCTGTGAAAATAGTAGTGTATTAGGTATAAATGATTTAAAAGCACGTCCCCAATTATAGCAGTCAGCGTTGTCGAAGGGGTATAACGGTGGCCTAGGAAATGTGAGGTCGTGGGTTCGATCCTCGGTGGATTTTTTTCTCTCTTTTTTTTGTTAGCACCCTTTGTTTACGTGCTTTTGGTTAAAAACAATTTTGTACAAAAATATTGTAAAAATGTAAGTCCTTTGTTTGAATTTTGTCTTTGGTAAAGTTATTTAGCTGAGACCTTTTACTCGTGGTTTTGTTGGCCGTTTTGAATATTTCACCATTGTGCATGAATACCATAGATCTGTGACGTAATTTGTATTATTGGTGTCATACACAGGTATTATGCATCATTGCTTATTGAAACATTCCCCCGTTTCTGCTGTTAATTTATACATTACAGTCGTGTTTTCCCAATGTATCTGTTAATTAAAGGGGATGTCCCTACATTTGACGCGTTTCATAAACACTTAAAATATACAAAACTCATTTATTTATTTGCTGAAAAGTAGTATATCGCAAAAAGCCCCACCCAATTACCGTTTATAATGACAAAACATCCATGTGTTTGATATCGCCGATCCCGGTTTTACTACCCGAAGTTTCAGTTTAATTCGGGTTGGGTTTTAGTTTCGTAACTGTTCGCTCAATTCGCGATTCTCCGACCACTTCAGAGAAAGCTATTACGTAAACAATGGAGGGATCGGGTGATCATCGGCAAAACGCGGAATAATTTAGCGGAAAGGGCTGATAATATTGTGTTGTAGAACAAAAATTATCAGTATTGATGAAATCGGTTTATTTGTATCACAGGGGCATTTTTCGATATAAATTCAAATTGGGAACCTTCATAATAATGACAGAGCATAACAAATACCAAGTTTTATGATATTATTGAAAACATGAGATCATTGTAGGGACTTCCTCCTTAAAACTACTAAACAATATTGCTCCCTCTTTTTCTGCTTAAAGACATGTTACGCAGCCATTTTACGCTTGCGTAAAACCTTGCCTGTATCAGTTTGTACAAAATGACTATATGCTTTATTTTTATATCGAGAACCACTGGCTAAGTCCTATGTGCTATTTTACCCGAATAAAATCCCAATGTGATGCATTCGGCCCTATTCTACACGGCCCTATTTTCCCCCCATGTTTTAGACGTGAAAAAAGAACCTGCGCAGCTAGGTAATGCTGAATCTTTATTACACTATTCGTATCTAAAGCTGCTGGATATATCAACCAGATCGCACTTAGCATGAATGATGTCTACACTGTTATGCTATATGGAGCATAAAAAGAAGTGGCACTGCATGACTACTAAATAGCGTTAAACGGACACGAGTTCTACCACTGCATATAACCGGAAATCTCTAAACGGTGAATCAACCCTTATCCCGTTATGCGTGACTTTACTCGCCAGAGGTCATCAGGTTTCAAGCTGTTTGACACTCAGGTCTTCAATACACATGTAGCTTAATTTCAACAATATTTTTATTAATTGAAGAAAAGGATTGGATAACAGGCATAGCCTATGTAAGTCAATATTTTCATAAAAGATTGATAAAATCTGAAGTAGTAAAAAATTCACCAGATCCAAGATAGAGCAGACAATATTGTGTCGCAGCGGTATAGAAGTTAAACACAATTTACGCAAACCCTAAATATGACTCCTGGTTGTTGGTTATGTATTTGTTTGTTAACCTTTTCCCTGTTGCGTATTAATTCATGTAAGAAACAATGACATCATGAATATTTATTAGATTTTTTGATAATGGCAAATAAACACAATGCATTTTGGTAGAAGCTGTAAAATTAGACTAGCGACCTGACTAGCATATGCAAAACAAAAAGCTTGGATTCAGAGTAAATACCGAGGTACTGTTACTCGGCATCTAATCAGGATCAAAGCCGTTTGACTGCTTCCAGATATAGTAAGTGAATCGAAAAAGCGTCTAAACATGCAACAGAAACGATTTGGAGTTGACATCGCGTTGTTCAGCAATATAAAGTTTAAACTATGGAACACGACTCACACTGTCAGACAAGCAATGCGAGTAACTCAAAACATCTGGGTCCATGCTTATAAAGCTTTTTAGTTGAATCTGAGTTTGTTCTCAAGCTTTTGATTGGTCAGATTTGAGCCAAAGGCTAAAATCTGACCAATCAAAAACTTAAGAACGAACCCAGACTCAACTGAACTCAACTAAAACGTTTTATAAGCATGGGTACTGATTGTGTTAGTAAAATATAATTTTGGTAAAGTCTCTTAGGTGTTGAGTCGATGTACTTCGGCTTTATAAACACTGCAGATCATCGACTGCGCTTTAGACCCTTTGGCTTTATTAAAGTCAAGATAATATTTAATTACATTAGAATCTGTCTCAAGCCACCTTATATTGATTGGACACAAGAGCCTTGAATAACAGGTGATTGCTAAATACGGATCAAAAGTAATACGGAAAGATCCTACAGAAAACTGTCATTAGGTTAACTGCTTCCAGATATCGTAAGTGAATCTAAAACGCGTCTAAATATGCAACAGACAGAAGTAAGAGCTGACATCACTTTGTTCGGCAATATAAAGTTAAAACTATGGAACAAGACTTTGAATGCCAGGCAAGCAATGCGTGCAACTCAGAACTGGAGGGAGTGTAATGAAAACAATCACGTTATCCTCGACCGGACTCGCATTTGCAAACAGCTTTGATCCAGATGAGATACCAAAAAGATTTGGCGTCTCATCTGGGTCGAAGCCATTTTACACCCGGTCAATTGTTTGTTCGAAACTGGAAAAGGTCCGGGTCCAAATTTGTGTTTCAAAAGAAACAAGACCTAGAAAAAGAACTGAAGTTTGATCTTAGACGATTTTGTATTACGACTGACTTCGAAGATCAGACAAATTATATGGGTTTCCTCTAATGTAATAAAATGGTATTGGCTCTGAAAACATTTACCTTTTCAGAGCGGTAAACGTCACTAATGTCCCTTGCAAATAGTGTAGACCGAGATGAGAGGACCCCTAGAAGAGTCTGTACTGTTGGCCACGTTACACTTTGCTTAAAATAGCTGAATATTCGAGGTAAGCATGAGCTGTCTGTTTGAAGTTTGTAAAATTTCATTTGAAAAATCAGCGATGAAAGAGTGAAGTTATGGGAATTCGGAAGTTGTCACGTTTACTTCTGTACTAAAAGCGAGAAGACCTTTTCGGTCTGTTATTTTCCTCTAGAGACAAAATATAAATACATAAGGAACTAACATAGCATAAATGATATATGTCGCTGTCAGTGTGAATACTTTAACTCAACCTCTCATCAAGATCCAAACTGTTTGTTTCTTTGATAATGTTTTAGAAAGAAAATTGGAGAAAATTCAAACAAACGCACATTATGGCAAACGACACATTTTGCATACGACAATATTTAGCAACGAAAGAGTTACGTCTCTATCCTGTATGCATGCCTGATTTAGTATAAAGATACATCAGAGGTCCATATAAGATGTGTAAATTTAAACAATTTCAAGCATAATTCCGTTATTTCTCCACTAAACCCCAAGAAACGATTCTAAAGAATGGTCACAACATAAGCTTTGGTGGAGAAATGACGATTTTATGTTCTGAGTACACATATTCATATGTTGCTCTGACTAAATGTGTTATTTTCACATATCTCTACTAAGTGAAGTAGTTCAACATGTGCTAACATGTGGTTATTAATTGTATTGCTCAACGGTGACGATGCAAATGTCAAACATCTGATTATGTTAATAAAACATAATCTTGGTAAAGTCCCATAGCTTTACAAACGCTGCAGATCATCGATTGCGCTATAAAATAGACTATTTGGCTTATTTTGTCTACATAATATATAATTACATTAGAATCTGCCTCAATCGACCTTATATTGATTGGACACAATAACTTTAAAAACAAGTGGTTGCTAAATACAGACCGAAGGTAATACAGAAAGATCATATAGGAGCTCTCTGCATTGATTTGACCTGCATTAAGTTACCAGCTGTCTTACCGATCCATGATTAGACTTTTTGGGATCACTTAAGGTAGTTTCTACTGCATATATAGTAAACAATACACAACTATGTATCTGTTGGTGTGTGGCTAACAGTAATGATCTAGATATGCAGCTTCCGACAAACATATTTTATTTCAGTATTTATACATACCCATAACCATATAAACCAAGTAAGTATCTATTTGTAACACCCGATACGTCAACACACTTGTAAACTGTTACAATAAGTAAGTATCTATTTGTAACACCCGATACGTCAACACACTTGTAAACTGTTACAATAAGTAAGTATCTATTTGTAACACCCGATACGTCAACATACGTGTAAACTGTTACAATAAGTAAGTATCTATTTGTAACACTCGATACGTCAACATACTTGTAAACTGTTACAATAAGTAAGTATCTATTTGTAACACCCGATACGTCAACACACTTGTAAACTGTTACAATTAGATCCATTCGTTGATGATACTAACAGTATTTCTATCCCAAATGTGTAATATTTCACCGATACAAGTTTTTCCCCAAATTAATACTTCACGATATGAATCATGGTCACCATGTTTGCATGTGACAGTTCATTAAATAGCGATACAAAACATATTTTTGTTTTGTAAAGAATGTCATTTCAAGGCAGAAGTAACTATCAAAATTGCAAAAGAGAGCAAGACAAAAAGTAAATGCTGTAAATGACATATTGAAAGTATAAAGACGACCAGTACTCGTCATGACTGTCTAACCCTTTCGCCGCTAACGATTTAGGTTTCAGGTAGTTTTCGTCAATTATGTTTCAAACCATAATCTGCGTCGACCAGATGTTATCTCGACGAGACGCAGACTATTTCGACGTCTTATTGGAATCTAAATTGTTTTCAAAGGTTATCCCGGATTCGCTTTTTGTGCCGAAAGAGTTCCGGAGTATCAATTATGAATTACAGAAAGGCATAACATTGAAACAACATAAACAACGGCACGACAACTAACATAGGAATTACTTTGCAATTATATGTAAGCGGCAATTTGACGTTTTACGACCTAAATTCTAGAAGTAATGGGAATATAAAACTACGAGTAATAGGAACGTTTTTAAACGACCATGCGGCTTGTCTATCAATAGAACATCAATGAATGTGGCACAATGTGCTGTTGACAAAAGAGGGCCTGCGCTCTAGGGATAAGACAAAATAGTTCTGCTCTCTAGGGAAATGACATATATTGTCTGCGCTCTAAGGATAAGACAAACAAGTGGCTGCGCCCTAGGATAAGAGAAAAGAGTGCCTGTGCTTTAGGGATAAGACAAACGAGTGTGCGCTCTAGGAATAAGACAGAAAATGCCTGCGCTTTAGGGATAAAACAAAAAGTGTTTTACTCTAGGGATAAGACAAACAAGTGGCTGCACTCTAGGATAAGACAAAAGAGTGTCTGTACTCTAGGGATAAGACAAACGAGTGTCTGCGCTCTAGGAATAAGACAAAAATGCCTGCACTTTAGGGATAAGACTAAAAGTGTCTGTGCTCTAGGGATAAGACAAACGAGTGTCTGCGCTCTAGGAACAAGACAGAAAATTCCTGCGCTTTAGGGATAAGACAAAAGAGTGTTTGTGCTCTAGGGATAAGACAAACGAATGCATGTGTCCTAAAGATAGAAGAGAAGAGTGGCTGTGCCATTTGCTTCAAAACTTATTTCCTTAAGTTCATATTTGAAAAGGGATACTTGCAGAAAATTGGATTGGTTCATAAAACATATTCGCGAAAGCGCTCTTAGATTATAAAGTTGAAATGGGTAAAACACAGTAATCCAAAATATTTGCAAGTATACTATTCTTAAATAAAGAGTGTCATTTATTTCAAATACTAGTATAACTTGGTGGGATAAACGCTACAACATCCAACTACATTTGCTTTGCAACAACAGTAGAATTACACTCGAAAACCCGTTAGTTCAAGTCGTCATTTTAAGGAATTAAGAAAACACAGGAGTGTGCATTTATTGTTAACTGTGATGAGACATGAGGTACGAAAACCTTCATTTAATTTTGAATATATTTCCGAGGCTCGACATCTAATACATTGAAAACACGCCTAAATGAAATGAGATCCTGCAACACCGATGCTTTATGGACATCATTCATTCTAATAAATAGCTCTAAAGATTGTACAAAATAGCTCTAAAGATTACTTGCCATTCATACTAGTGTCCAAATGTTAGGTTTAAGGTGATATTGTTACATTATTGTAAATTTAATATGTAAACATATACATAAACACCATGGTCCAAGGTTATAAAACGTCTGAGTCTTGGATCAAGCTGAGAAACTGATCAATCAGATGTTTGAGAATGATCTCAGACTCAGCGTGATAGCTTTGCACACGGTTTGGTTCCAGTTGAAACGCTGAATAATTCGGCATCTCATCAGCATATAAAATGTCTGACAATCTGACAAAATAATGGAAGAAATTTCCACATTGAAACTCGGAGTATACGATATTATTTGACATCAAAAGGGTAAATCAATCGTTACATTGAATACATAGAAGTATTTTGAATAATAAATGAGACGGGAATATTAAGTTCTGTTATACATGTAGTTTCAAAATGATTTTCACAAGAGTACAGTTACATAACAAATGCACATTCACTTTGGAAGTGTGTAATTTGAATATATTTGCAGAGCAGCAGATAAAGGTGCGTACTCAAATACTAACATCGTAATATCACCACCAAGCCCTTTGGTTTGACCACTACTAAACAGTAGTCACAACATAGGGTATGGCGGAGAAATAAAGGGCTTATTCTTGAAACCGTTTTAATGTACGCATCTTATCTTATCAAGTATAATTTGTATAATTTGATTTGTAATTGTTTGGATTCAATAATGAAAAGAAGTTCACACATCTCAAAATGCAAAGTCAAGTGTGTTCTTATAATAACAAAGACAACGCCTTTGTGTATTACCTTACTAGCGTAACATTTGAATTTCTGTCATACTACATTAGTTAGCAGGCTATCATTGTGCAAATTTTGGTCGGGGTCGAACCCTAAAGTATTAAAATAAGGTAATCAATGAGACTTCATCCATTTTCTGCATGCTTTACTTGCTAGTCCCAGATCGTGATAACGAAAATGGGGAGTACATGCATTCAGACAACGCGCTATCAGCGTCCATTACAAGACCAGATTCGTCTAAAATCCACCGAATTGATACCTTGGAGGGAATCTTCAGTGTCTATAATTTCTTTGGAGGGTATTAAGTATACCTTGCAGTGCAGAATGACGGCTCATTTAAAGGTTACACTCAATTCATTGTTTTGATATCAGCAGCATACATAAGCGACATCGGTAATCAACACACCTGTAAGTGTCACCACAGGAACCCGGCAACTAGTAGGGAGAGGGAGCCGCTCATTATACTGCAACGGTAGTTGATAGATGCATTTCGGAAGACACTCTGACCTCGTCACAGGTCTCTCCTCAGATATCACTGACAATCCGGGTCATTAAGTTAGTAGCACTGGAGTTGAGATCAGCCGGGACCCAAAGTGGAAATAAGAAGCACCGGTCTTCAACAGCAACAAGCTGGAATCCAGTGTCATACATATGAGTTAGTACGATGGTGTTCCAGAACTACTTCACCCCAATGCACATATAGTCAAGAATTGTAGACATATATACAATTTATACTTATACACAAAGTATACTTATCTATTGAATTTGCAACATCAATCCTCGATGTCTGCATTTAATGCAGGACGATCGTAATGCAGATAGCTATTGTAGCAACTTTCTAATTTAAACGAGCTAAGCGTGTAATAAAAGGCACTTGCAAACACCTTAGATCCAGATGAGACACCGAGTTACTCGGCGTCTCATCAGGGTGATCCAAGCTGTTTGACACTCGGTCACTAGTTACAACTCCAAAGCTTGAACGAATTGGATGCCGGTAAAATTGCATCAGATGAGAGTTTGTGCTGAAATTATTACTTCTCGTATTTCAGTTTTAGAAGTGTTAACGTTACATTTGTAGATGTTGCTACTAAACAAATATTAATATGCCACCAGTCGATCTTGATTTAACTCTGCAATATCAAGTAACACAGTATGTGTATTTCATCAAAATGTCGTCATTAGCATTGCTTATTTTCCAGAGGTTTGCCAATTACTGAATGCAAATAACAGGAGTTGACATGAATATTGCAATGATTACAAACTGTTGAGGGTCTGTATAAGGGCTTTGCAAAGTGTCAGTAACAAAATATGTCAATTTGTATGATAAATGACAGGAAAGATAGTGGATGTGGTAACACGTACTTATAGGTTAGCGTTCAAGCTGCACCAGTATAACAAAGAGAAGAAACCGCCACAGAATGGTGACCTCAAACCTGACCCAGGGTATAAATTATACGTAGAATTAATATCATTGCTCAGTTTGCGACGCGTGAATATCGACCGGGTCACATTCTACTGGTGGTGGTGTTGTGTGTGTGTGTTGGGGGTGGGGGTGGGGGTGGATGGTGGTTAACCGTTTTGCATGATTTGATGGGTATACATTGCCGACTGTCATATACATATGAATTGCGTGAATACATGTACATTGTTCCAATGGCATACTGTTATGCTGATGTCTATTATAACGACAGTAATAAAATACAATAAAAACGCTCTCTTAACCGGTCTTTCAAAGTAGCATAAATGCCGAAAGCTAAATGCAAGCTATAAGTTAGACAGAAAGCTCTCAAAAGAAGCTTTCTGTGTGAATTTCATCGTCCATTAATCCGGAATATGCCTGAAAGTATCACGATGTTTCTTTGTTTAAATTTCGGTGTATATGGGTTTTACTGTATTGTGTCGATTCTGATCACAGGACGACAAATAGTATGGACCCTGATCAGAGTATATCTGCTTCACAAGTTGTTTTGAAAGTCTCGCCATCCACAGAAGTCTTGCCAAAAGAACACATATTCCAATAATAATTTGTTCGGCAAATGTACATAGCATTTTAGTTTTAGATGGGTTACATGTGTTTTGAAAATGGTAATTTATCACAAAGAATATACACGACCAGTTAGACTAACTCTTCTCTAAGTTGGATTTGGATTTGGATTTTAACTATTTCCAATTCGATCAAGCGTTTGAGAAAAAGTACTATTGACCTAGTGCTAAACAGTTTTGACCCTGATGAGACGCTGGGTCAAATGCGAGTCAGCTCACGAAAAGTGGAATAAGGTTTAACCCTTCGCTTGCTATTCACGTCAATATACCTACCTGTAAATAGTGAATACCCAGATGAGACAGCTCCTGCAGGAGCTGTCTCATCATGGTCTGCACTATTTACAAG
The DNA here is from genome assembly GCA_963576725.1 of Azorinus chamasolen. Taxonomy (NCBI): domain Eukaryota; kingdom Metazoa; phylum Mollusca; class Bivalvia; order Cardiida; family Solecurtidae; genus Azorinus; species Azorinus chamasolen. Next base: position 56,218,190 of record OY755243.1, on the reverse strand, counting down.
TTGATTGTGTAACCAGTACACTCCACAGCAGTAATTGCACAGCTAAATACTTGTACACAGTGAAGATATATGTAATTATACAACAGGACATGGGTAAAGAAGGAGAAATGTGTTTTAAAATTCAGCAAGGGAAGGGTTAATATCACCCTTCCTGAAACTGTTATGGCAGCCTGTTTACATTTGCATTATAATTTAAGCATCATTCAAAATTGAATACAAACTAATCAAGCATCATTGCGACATTTCGCCGCATTCTTTGTGACATCAAATTAGATCTATATCACGTTGTCTTTAAACAGTGTTTAAATAAATGGGTATTTTATAAGAAACAACATCGGCAACAATAACCATACGCAATAAGCTTATCTGTGCCGACAAAAACAAAAACTATCTCACATGGCCATTGAAATAACTGTCTTGTTCTGCGTATTAGACACTATCTTGATACAGGACAAAGAGGTACAGAAAGCCGTATATAAAGCATCTACATACTTTTAAGATTTCTACATAGAATTAGGAAATTGTTTTTTAAAAAAGATATACTGTGTTTCACCATTTTACATCACAAAATTAAATACCGTTGAGCTGAAATAAATAATGTAATATCGGATTACACTGGCCAGATATTGAACCTGTAGTACGTGGGTATTTACCCAAGAATACCGATACCGACGTATGCATTTCATTAACTATTTATTCATGCAGATGTCTTATTAAAATTGACACAATGTTTAATATAACACACATCAAAGTCTCTCTTTGGTGACCTCACTTAATGAATAAACCTAGTTGTTTAACATGATGATGACATAAAAACCCATTAACACTATAGAAACGACTTTACTTATCCAGGTTTATCCTTACATTATATCATTAACCCCCTTCACTGCCATGTAATGGCGTGTGCAAACTGTTTCCTCCTACAAATTTCAGTTTTATTGTACAATAAAAACTCGATACTACGAAATTTAAGTAACGAATAATGTATGTCTTTGTAGCCATGTAGCTGCTTAAAGCAGGTTGAAGGTCATGCAGAAGGTCACACTGCATTAAGCTTCAACTTTTCTTAAAGATCGATGATGATACGTATTTGAGTGTTCGTATCATCGAGATTTTACTGTATTGCATTTTCTTTAAAGAAACGTATTCATAACACCAAACAGCTCGGACCCTGACGACGAGTGACTCGGAGTCTCACATGGATTCACAATGCTTGCATAGGTAGTCACATAGTTGCCATTGGCAACGAAAGGGATACATCTCGATATGGCGCAATGGTGACGAGTGACTCGGAGTCTCACATGGATTCACAATGCTTGCATAGGTAGTCACAGATTTTCCATTGGCAACGAAAGGGATAAATCTTGATCTGGTGCAATGGTTCCGATTCGGCCAAGCTTTTCTGAATCATTTAAATGAGTGACAATTCGCTTGGATCCTGATGAGACCCCAAACCACTCGGCATCTTATCTTGGTCCAATCTGATAAGTAAGTACGCTGTGGGATAACGGTTAAAAGTAAGTACGTTGCGGGATAACGGTTAAAACTGTTCATGATAACAACAGGTAAGAATGGGAAAACCCATACGAGAGATAAATATATTGAACTATTTCAAAGCACTCATTTCTAAACCATCTGAAATCATCAACACCAAACAATTAATAGAATTTTCAATAAAACATTTATAGGTGAAATCAAAATTACAACGCTACAGTTATCACAAACGCCAAACCTATGCTTACAGGGACACGATTGTTTTTGGAATCGATTTGCCCTCTTGACACTGTACACAGTAAGGCTTACCCTGTTAAATTAACTATTCCATTTTTATAGTGCATCGAAAATGTATTAGTATTTGATGCAAATATTCGTTTCCAATTAAGTTTCGGCACTGTCTTTCGTTGTAATTTAACTCCGTCAACGCTGAATAGTCTATCATTGTTAAATGAATGAAATGGTAAACTTTGCGAAAGCAGTTTGAATAACACACAGTGAATACTCTGATCAGAGAGCTTCTTCAGGAGCCGTCTGTAGAGCACACCTCTGATATGGGTATACACTGTTGGCAAATGGCAATGTATTCTTTTTTCCTTATTTAAAGGGTTAACGTCTTTTTACAAACAGCCAGTGGTGTTTTTGCGTTCTGTTATGGCTTGAAAAAAACAACAACAACGTTCAGTTATTTCGTTGCAATGTATTGTCATCTGCTAATTTTGTCACCTGCTTCAATTCACATTTTCTTCTTAGTTTACTGTCGGTTGGTTTATTTCAAACAGTCTGGAAAATGATGAAATAGTCGAATTATCTGGATTCAAACTGTTTGCAAATGTAAACACGTATTCTTTATCAGCAGTGAAAGAGTCTTAAGATGTTAACAAATGATCTCACCATAGACCATAGCAGAATAATGTGAAAGAAAATAGCTCCCAGAGCTGCAGTGGGTTGTTTCTTTTATTACTTGCCAAGCTTATGTTTCTCTGAATTAACTGATCAATGCTTAACTGCCACGTGTTTTAAAATAATAAGATATACCACTTTGAACAAAATACAATGCATTAGTTATATAATGCAGAAAAGTGGAATTCACTGAAAAAAATGGTTTAAAAGGCATATTAGTTAATTCGGATAAAAATGATTAAAACATTGTGTTGTCACCATTAACTAAGTGGTTTAAAGAGTTACTGGACCATTTAGAAAAAAAACAGTAAAACATGTAGCATCTCTTTATAGAAAAGGATAGCAGGCTTCTGTACATTAAATACAAGGAGATTTAGCAACTTAAAAAGGGAAACATATTAGAATATTACATCAATTATAACCTATTAACAGTATAATACTGGTTTGAGCATAAAGCACTCTAAAGGCTGCTGAGAATCCAACAAACTGATCTTCATACAATTTCGTTTGAAACCTTTGAATACAAATTGAAATACCATTGAGCATGTTGAGAATGGCTTTCTAGGATCTGGACCATTTAATTCATTATATCCAATTTATACCCAAAGTACAACGTTCTCGTTATTGCTGTGCTTATGAACTGTTTAATGATACTTGTCCGCAGATTTCGTCCAAATCGATGGGATAATAGATATATCTTTAAACTGGATCCAACATGAAGCTGAAAAGATGGTTCAATTCAAATTCATTGACAAATGTGTGTAAAGCACTAAACCCTTTGCTGTAACCACTCTTTAGAATTGTCTCTTCGAAACGATTCTAAAGAGTGGCCAAAGCATAGGGTTTGTTAAAGAAATAAAGGAAATGTTCCTTAAATGTTTTAATTTATGCATCTTATCTGGGCCTCTGTATTAGATTGTCTTGTGATATATTGGGTAATGACTCGTTTGGGGTTAACTTACATTGCACATGACATATTGCAGTTAATATCCGAATAAACCAAATTTAGATACAGTACGTCGGTGAATATGTATTGCTTAATAATTAGCCCGTTTTTTCATACGTGTATCAGTGTCGTATCAAGTTACTGCAACCCTTTAAATTCTGAATATTTTGAGCTGAAGTGCTTGTACGCTATATAGTCCATGCAGTACGAAACACTTAAATTTACTATGACAGACAGTGCATAGCCTGATCAGAGGTATTCTTTAGGTGTTTCTGTTATCTATCTACACTGTTTGCAAATACCAGTACACACGTTTCCCGCATTCAAAGAGTAAACAAGTACATACAAGTTGGGCCTGGTAACAACATTATAATGACGCATGTTCTTTCCTAATTCATCATTGCCTAATTTCTATGTACACTCTTTAATTCAGCTTGAGTTCGTGATATACAAATGTATACAACACATCTGGCATAAAATAATCGTAATGTGCTGAGTGTGATGGTCCTCCGATCTACCAAAATGTTTTACGTTGGCATTAAGATAATTAACGAAGAGTTTGACGTATTTCGAATTTGCATTAGTGCAAATAATTTATATCTGGAACATAATGAATATGTTACAAATGAATCTATGAACGAGTATCTACTTCCATTCTTCATTCAATTTCAGAACAAGATTATCAAGAATAAATGGCTTAATGACTAGGGGAGTCAATGCACAGTTGGACTGAAAGTAGACTATAACTAGGTCAACAAATCATTCCAGCCTTTTCGCTGTTATGTGGCTAAATCATAACTTAAACTGTTCTTTTTCTTTTTGAAAGTAATTCCGTCTGAAAATGACTAAATGGAATTAAATGAGACGAAGTTCCAAGGCGGTGATTCCGTCTTATGCCTATTGTTTGTTTTGTTGTGTCTTTGTGCGCCTCTTTGTGTCTTTTGATATACATTTTGCTGTTTTTGTCGTGGTACTGTTCGAGCGGCTGTGTGTTTTGTATGTGGTGTTTCCTCACATTCGTACTTTTGATACCCATGAACTAATAAGCTGAAATCATCGTTGTGATATCATACACTACTTATCATCAAGCCATCATTCATTGGCGCTATATGAACAGACATATACAGTGGAACTTCGATACCTCGAACTCGGATAACTCGAACATCGGGATAACTAGAGGATAGCAAAAGGTGCAGTCCTGCAAAAGATTACAATACACAGGATTGCTCTAAAATGTTTCATTGCGCATATATAGAAACACATGTTACAGGTAAATGCATGCCTGAAGTAATTTCGAAAGCTGCTACATGAGCTGTTAACATTACTGTAGACCTGCATTAAGCTGTGAACTTGAGAAAATTGTCAAGATTAGAAATAAGATAATTCGAACTTCTGTTATCTCGATGTGATTTGCATAGTCCATTGAAATTGGAGATATCGAAGTTCAATGGTATGTAGCATGCAAATAATTTCACCAATTGTGCGTTATAGTATCGAAAGTATCAACATTTGTGTGGACTGCAGCATAGTCATACTTTGTAGAACTTAAGCGACCATATATTAACCCTTCGCTTGCTGAATTTTAAAAAAACATATCTCCTTCTTTACCCATGCCCTGTTGTATAATTAAATATATCTTCACTGTGTACAAGTATTTCGCTGTGCAATCACTGCTGTGGAGTGCACTGCTGCACAATCAACTTGTAAATAGTGCAGGCCCTGATGAGACAGCTCCTGCAGGAGCTGTCTCATCTGGGTCTTCACTATTTACAGGTAGGTATATTGACGTGAATAGCAAGCGAAGGGTTAATTGGGCGGATCTCAATTCAGTAAAGCAGAAAACTCACATCAAGCGCAATTGTCTGGCCTGAATTAAGCTACTATCTGCCTTGAAACACATAATTATACCACATGTTGATGAGTTCGGGATCATTAGTTTTGATAATATAAGTTTTGAAAATTAAATACAACTTAAGCCGGTGCCAGAGTGTGTGAGTAGTGTTACATTTTTAATTACTTCTCATGAACAGACTCAATAAACTCGAGTCTGCAAATTTCTCTTTCGGCATTGCTACCTTTGTTTTCGAGGATCACCCACTTTCAGAATTTAATGAATGTAGTTGTTAGTGACCTAATCCTAGCGGGTACTTTGGATTAATCTAAATTTCATTTTCAGGGCGTTTCTACATAACTCTGTGATCTTCAGAACATTATTTGTGGATCAAGGAGCCCCTTGGTCTGGGTTTGAACTGATTTCCTATGACCTTTTGAATTGGCACTAAGCACAAATGGGTTAACCCTTTACCTGTTCTATGTTTATTACAGATTTCAATACCTACTGAATATTCATGGACAAAAAGGTTATTATGAAATATGGAAGGTGGAGCATTGTAGCCATTTTAGAAAGTAAAGACATGGATCTTTGAAATTCTATTAGCAAACAGAGTAGACCCTGATCAGACGGCTCCTATAGGAGCCGTCTGATCTGGGTCTACTCTGTTTGCAGATTCGTGAAAACACGTTTATATGAGGGAAAGGGTTAAAAGTGAGGAAAACAGTCCCGCAGGGAGCGCCACAAAGAAAAGGACCCGGTACCTAAACACCGCCAAACAGGGAAAACCATAGCAACCAGACAAAACGTGACGAAACGCACAGAAAGACAAAACATTTACCACATAAACCTAAATTTCCAATATTTCCGATATTCTAATAAATTTAATCGTTAGCCTGCTGTGTAAATATGTAGCCGTATACAATGCTGTCTCCACCAGTTCTCAAAAATGATTTATCTTGCATTTCCTTCAAAAACACAATTCGAGTGTCAAATAGTTGGATCCTGATGAGACGTCCATGTATTCGAAGACTCATCTGGATCCAAACTTTCTGCGCATATGTACGTGTCGTTATATCATGCCTTTTAATGTGTAACGACTTTTGTGGATACATTTCTTGTAAATGTTCAGGACTGTACGAATTGAAATAATTGATATATCTGAAAAGTAACCTTTATAAGATATTTTTATCAGCAATCATATTGGGAAAAAAACATCAAATGAATGTAGTCTTTAACCCTTTCCCTGCTCTGTGTTTATTATAATTTTCAATACCTACTGAATATTAATGGACAAAAAAGTTATAATGAAATATGGAAGGTGGAGCATTGTAACCATTTTAGAAAGCAAAGACACATATCTTTGAAATTATATAAGCAAACAGAGTAGACCCTGATCAGACGGCTCCTCTAGGAGCCGTCTGATCTGGGTCTATTCTGTTTGCAGATGCGTGAAAACACATTTATTTGAGGGAAAGGGTTAAGCGAGCTATGTCTTTTTATAGCATGGGGAATGGTTTTCAGCGAGGCATAAATTCAGTAAACTGCAAATGTAATTAAGGTAACACATTCTTTTGTCTGTAAATATTTGTCCGAAATGGATTGTCCAAACCCAGGACGAGTAAACAAGTGAGTATTCAGTGGATATACGACACATGTCAATCGTTTTACATATCATGCCATTTTATGACGGTTTCTGCTATACATTTCAAATGCCTATTGTCAAAAATACAGACAGACGTCCACTTGACGAATGTTATTTCGATATCTAAATGACATTTAATATATAACGTATCAATTCAAGGAATATAATAGATTAAGATGACACAAAATCAATTGCTCAATTTACGGCAATAAAATGGTCCAACCATAGCCATTAACGCGTCTTACCAATACACCGATGTTACAAACTGAAATGAAATCGAACTGGAATAGATAACAGATTCATCAACTGTTTGATATTTTTACTATACAGATTGTTCATTTTTATACCGTTCTGTCTTTCACCGTCAACTACGAAAAAGATAAGAATAGGAGACTGACATATCCGTTTTTGTGACTGGTAAGATTTGGGAAGATATATTTTGTTTGCATGAAGGATGTATGGATATATGTCTGCATATTTTACAACACAGTCCTATTATGGTCCTTGAAATTCATTAATGTTTGATCGCGTTAAATGGCAATTTTGCTAATTGATATTGAAATAATTGGTTTGATTGTACCGACGGAAAATTTACACAATATTCATTACCACAAAGACAAGATGTCCGTTTTATTACATAGTGATACATTAGATGCGTAATAGAAAATGAAGTGATGATAATTGATAATAAGTTATATAGTTCCAATGTTCCATTCGTCAGTAATTTATATTTGACGTAACTACGTTTGAAAGCAGGGGGTTATAAACAATGAATGAGAAACTGAAGTAAACAGCTTAAACATTCAATGCGGGTTTGCAAAGAACTAAAATATACTCAGTAAGTCAAGAATTTCCTTGTTCAGACATCTTGCATATTTTGCATATTTAAACAAAAAACTTCCTATGAAAACCTATATCAATATATATAAATACATTCCAGATGGACTTATTAATTGTTTGAGAAGGAAGGGTTTGAGCGTGTATCTTTGAGCACTTGTATGTTTTCTAAAGATTGAATCTGGTTAAATTATCTTAAAAATTGATGTCCGTATAATAACATAACATTCTATGCGCAGCTAACGAGGATAGAAAATATGACTCGTGTCATAGATCATGTAATGTGTATATACGTATTCTAAAAGCATCTATATTTGTTGTGTGTATATATGGCCGGCTGTAAGAAAAATATCAGAAAATAATATAAAAGGTTCTCAGCTTTCATATCTGGCACATATCATCATATTCAGGTCCTCTACAGAAGTTATATAAATTATGCACCTGGGTTCAAAATTGGCCCCTCCCTAGCGGTGGCCAGTTTGCAATTGAAACATATAGTGTAAACAATCTTCTCCTCTGAAATTGGAAGGTTTTTTAGCTTTCATATTTGGCACTTAGCATCATGTTCAGGTCTTGTTCAACAGTCATATAAATTAAGCCCCTGGTGTCAAACTTGGCCCAGTTTTCAAAAGAAACATATAATGAAAACTTTAAAAGTCTTCTCCTCTGAAACTGGAAGGTTCTCAGCTTTCATATTTGGCACATAGCATCATGTTCAGGTCTTCTAAAACAGTTTTATAAATTATGCCCCTGGGGGGTCAAAAATAGCCCCGCCCAAGGGGTGGCTAATTTTCAAAAGAAGCATATAGTGAAATCTTTCAAAATCTTATCCTGAAACTGGAAGGTTCTCAGCTTTCATATTTGGCAAATAGCATCATGTTCAAGTCCTCTAAAACGTTATATAAAGTATGCCCCTGGGCTCAAAATTGGCTCCGTCCCAGGGATGGCCAGTTTCCAATAGAAACATATAGTGAAAATCTTCTCCTCTGAAACTGGAAGGTTCTTAGCTTTCATATTTGGCACATAGCATCATGTTCAGGACCGCTACTAAAATTATATAAAGTATGTCCCTGGGGTAAAAATTGGCCCCACCCTAGGGGGCCAGTTTTCAATTGGAACTATAGTGAAAACATTGAAAACCTTCTCCTCCGAAATTTGAAGGTTCTCAGCTTTCATATTTGACACATAGCATTATTTTTATGTCCTCTACAAAAGTTATATAAATTATGCCCGTGGGATCAAAATTGTCCTGCTCCTCGGGTTTGCCAGTTTTCTATAAAAACATATAGTGAAAACTGAAAATCTTCTCCTCTGATTGTCTGATGAGCGATATCAAGGCCACCATGGCCCTCTTGTTGTATTTGTACCATTATTGGCGTTTGAGATTTTCATCTCAATATTCCATAAAACTGTTAACCCTTCGCTTGCTATTCACGTCAATATACATACCTGTATATAGTGAAGACCCAGATGAGACAGCTCCTGCAGGAGCTGTCTCATCAGTGTCTGCACTATTTACAAGTTGATTGTGCAACCAATGCACTCCACAGCAGTGATTGCACAGCGATATTCTTGTACACAGTGAAGGTGTATGTAATTATACAACAGGGCATGGGTAAAGAAGGAGAAATGTGTTTTAAAATTCAGCAAGAGAAGGGTTAAACATTGTTTGTTTCATACAGGTAAATCTATTCTTAAAGTGGGTGATCTCGCTATTATGACCACTAAAAGAAGTCTGTGTTTTAAAACAGATTGTAGATGAACGCCGGGCAAAAGGGGCTTTCTGTATCGTTTTGATTGCCCTGCATTAAGCAACAATCTGTTTTTACAATCGCAAATGTTAAAAAATATTAAGGTCGCTTAAGCAAGATTCTGTATTTTCCATGCAAAATGTCTTATTGATTCTATCCTACTAATGAGAATAGATTACTATTTGGACAAGTCCGTTAAATATATGGCCTAGATTCTTTTATGTGGCATCTCTCCCGGAAATTTCAGAGACGCCTTTCCGTGTCTCCCACCCGCACATCCTCATCTACATGAAGTCTGTATTTTAAATACCATCTATTTGCATATAAACTGACACTTGTGTCACTTTCATATTATATAAAGGGCACAACTATGGTTATAGGGTTGGGCATTGTAGCTTTTTGACTTATTGGAAACATAAATAACGCTATGAATCCAGATAGTACCAAATTTCTGTGGCTTGGTATAACTCCACATGGCATGCGTGTATGTTATTTTTCAAAGCATATTTGAAATACTATAACCAGAGTGATTATGTCTGATCTACAAAACAAAAAATAGAACTAAATGGTTGGTAGATTACACAACCTTGACATGATTTATTCCCATAAATGTGCCTAGGGCTCTGCAAACACAATACTTATTCCTTAAGCTGAAATCTGTGTTTACTTCTAGAAATATGTTGACGCTTTCGCTTCCAATGCCGCATCTGTGATTACCTATACAAACAGTTTAGATCCAGATGAGACGCCGAGTTTCTCATTATGCTCCAAACTTGTTTGACACTAAATTTTCTTTAAGACATAACCAAAAGAGTTAACATCTAAAACTGATAGAATTAACAATGCAGCGCGGTAACTTAGCCGAGCATGCTAAATATTCAGGAATATTACCACCTTGACGTTATGTCAATGTTATATTGCTTTTGATATATTTCCCTAGTGTATTACAACATTGATGCAATATGCATTGATGCCGTTTTACTGTTGTTTTAATACATAAGAAGAGATCCGTTTGACAGATTTAGTAGACGACCGTGCATATGATAAACCAATAATTCAGATTTGTTTTGATTTTTTTAAAAAAAAAACAACAACCCTTCCATAATAATTATTTTTCTACGACGACTCATGAAATATCAACTCCATTCATCTTCTTAACCCTTATCCGCTATTCTCATTTACAAACAGATTGGATCCAGGTGACACGCAGGGTAACCCGGTGTCTAATTAGGATCAAAACCGTTTGATACTCGTCCGATTGTTTTTCACAAACTTGATCGAATCGGACATAGTCTAAATTGAACAGATCTAAACTTGAGCAGACATTATCTGTACGCCGGAGTAAGGGTTGGGGTTAATCTGACAATTTGGTGTTTTCCTATGGAAATTACATGCCAAACCTTATAAAATATAAGACATAAATTGTCCGAGGAAGTCAACAATAAACAGATCATACCATACGGGATATGGTCCTGTCAGTTGATTGTTTGTTTGTTTCGTGGTTAAACGTCGCTTTAACATTATTTCAGTCAAACCGCGATGTCAAGCAAATTACAGGTGGATGAAGATCCCAGCGATTTTCCCGTGTCTGAAACGAATTGATTTGTATTTTGTCATAGAAAAACACCCGGTTGGACTTGCCGCAAGACAACTGGAAGGCTTCTCGCACGAACAATTCACATGCCGAGGCCGGGATTCGAACCACAGTGGTGAGTGATTGTTAGTCAAAGATCACACGGGCCAAGAGGATTGTTAGTCAAAGATCACACGGGCCAAGAGGATTCACTTACCACAGTGGTGAGTGATTGTTAGTCAAAGATCACACGGGCCAAGAGGATTCACTTGCTTTTGCAAATAGCAACCTCGGTAAAGATGAGTAACTCGGCATCTCAATAGGATCAGGACCCAAGCTATTTGATACTCACGTGATCCTATCTCGTGATCCTCTCTATAACGGCCACTAAATTACATCAAGTATTTTGTGTTAAAGGCAGATGGCTGCTTAAAGCAAGGTGAAAGTAAAACAGAACGTTCCTATAGGACGTTTCACCTTGCTTTAAGCAGCCACCTGTCCTATAGACCAACAATTTAGTGGCCGTTATAGAGAGGTTTAACTGTATTATTATTATTATCATCATAATCGTCATTTGTACATAGACATTTACTACGGCAGTTTAAGTGCTACAGCTAAACATCATGAGACATATTATAATAAAGTATATAACTGTAAAGTACCATCACTTTCGTTGTACATGTATAACTATTTATATCGATTTGTGGAAAGTGATATATATTCTGGGCAAAGTTCACAGAACAAAAGTCGAACAATGCAAAACGACGTGATTCAGAATGAGATTTAATCAAGCCTTTAAAAAAATGTAAATCCTCTTAAGATTTTATTTTGGCAACCCGTGTGAATTCATGTTTTTCATCTGACAGGGGAATACATCTTTGAATACTAACACTGACTTACTTAAATAGACTACATACAATTTAATTGTTTATAATTTCAATATTATTTCAGAACATTACAAATAGTTGCATGCACATGCGTGGAAATAAAAGACAGTTCGCCAATGTTGCGTTAAAGAGATTGTGAAAGTATTTATATGACCGATGCATTAATTAGTTAAGGATAAGAATAACTGATGCGATTCTGTTATTCTGTAATACACAAGTTTTTTAATATCGAGAATAACGAACGATGTAAAAATACATTGTATGCATTTTAAAGGTTTTATATTTCTATTTTTCTAGTTTTTAAAAATGCAGATAAATTATCAGCTTTATCCTTAAATCTAAGAAACCGACATAAATACATGACTGAAGAGTAACCACATTTCAGACAGCTACTGTAATGTTACAATGTCTTTATTTTATTATTTAATTGGAAAAGTAGTAAATTCAAGCAGGCAAAGCCACATGCAAGACGCAACCACCACCAAAACACCTATAGACAGCATGACACACACACACACACACACATACACACACACAATCACACACCCAAACGCACACGCACACACACACACACACACACACACGAAATGAACACAGAAAACACCAAAAGACACACAAGAAACAGGGACAAACGTTCCACAACATGAACAAACCACAAGCACAAAGACGCAAGGCAAACAAAAGGAAGGGTGACAAAGAGAGTACCGCCTTGGCACGGTCAGCAGCAAAAACACTACTGGGGGTTTAAACCGGTTTACGGACGTCCTAACCTCACACTTCTCTCAAAGTCACCCTAGCTTTACAAATATTGTAAATAAAGGTATCCCCGCTGGACTTACCCACAACATAGACGACGGTGAACAATATGCCAGTTAATGCCTTTGCAAACAGAGAATACCCAGATCAGATAGATCATTTGTTGATATAATATTACAAAAATTAACCTTATTAATATTCATAATGCCATTATTACTCAGGGTTAAAACACAACTCAACATCTAATAGAAAAGTTATAAACATGTTTTACATGTATGTGTGTGTTGGGGATTACAAGACAGCGGGCATACATTCAGTATTGTTTGTATAGCAGTGTCATAGATGAATTCTCATCATATCTCACATCTTGCTGTGTTCCTTTGTGTCGTGACCTCCGAATTTAATTAGTAAGGGCTTGTTTATTGAACACCTATCGCAATCAAGAGCGGAAATGGGTCTAAACAGGAAATGCACTATACCAGGGAATAAGGGCACATGGTATATATCACAATTAAAAACATATTTAGCTTTATCACATATTCTACCTTGTGGGAGTACCGTAACAGAGTGGCGTATTTCGCGGAAATGCACTAGTGCATTTTTTATGCAAATTAGAAATCGTTAGCTAATCGTAGCTCTTATTTAAGCGTTAGCCAATCATAGCGCTCAATGTGCACCATCCGTTGTATCACCACGTTGTTTGTAAGCAATGGCCGAAACAACTGTCAGCTCTTGCCTAGTTTTATTTTCTGTGGTATGTTAAGGCTTATGTGATAAAGAGAATCTTACATTCGTGTTCGTTACACATTGTTTTCATAAAACTCGTTTACTATAATAAATATGACACTTGCTAAATCTCGTGTCATATTATTATGTACCATGTAATATCCTCTATTTAATTGTATTTTGTTCTTACTTCCGCAATTAAAGTTTGACTGTCCAATTTCAGCAAACAACAAAAAAAAAGAAAAAAAAAGAAATAAATAAAATAAAGTATAATACAGTTTGGATACTGATCAGAAGCTATTCATAAATAGTCACCAGTAAGAAAGATATTGCGTGTTAACCGCCAGTTCTGTTTTTTGATAAAATAAACGTTTTATCTGGGTCCATACCTTTTAATTTAGTCATTGAAAGTTGCAAGAGAAACTCAATGTCTTGAAGGCTAAACTTTCAAATGAAGTTGTCTACTTTCTGACAGAAAGAAATTGGTTTTAATCTAGAGTGGTGCCACAAAATGACGTTTGCAAAACAAACAACACAGACGATGAAGAGAGGCTCTCTATGAATCTACCCGTCAGGATAAAAACAATTAGCAGATATCTTAGCGATGTCTTATAGACTGGTTTTCTACATTTTGTAAGGGTTAAATATTTTAATTTGATTTGACAGCTGAGATAAGTTCTGATTGAAATTAGAAATATAGTCTGCACGGAGCAAAATCACAGTGTACGGTCAAATAGTGTTAATTAAAATCGGCCATAAACTTTTTGAATTTGATCTGGATCAAAACTGCTTGAACGTGTTGAATTGGTAATTTTTCCAAGTGTTTCAATATAAATTATAAATTATCTTGATAAAGTTTATTATAGGTATAATTTCAATATCTATATTCATTGCAAGTTGCATGTACTATTTGTGGGCAAATATCACCTTATAATTTGCATAGAAACTGATGAAACTTTTACTTGTAATAATTCAAGGAATTATGGACATTGATACTAATTGGAAAGTCGAATTTTGGAGAAGTTCATTATAATTCAATTATGAACCTGGTAAACTCTAAGCATGTATGCGCTCCAATTTGTCAATAAACAACTTTGCACTTAGTATAGTATAGAGCAGGTAATGTCTTGCACAGACTCTTAATGCAAACAACATGTACAGTTATTAGCATTTTACTCCATATATATTCATATAAGAAATAATGACAGTGCGGATACTACATAGATTGTTATAATAGCATATGGACGCAGAAATATTTGGACATGTCAGAAACTGTAGAACCATATCTATGTTCAAACATAAGCCAACAGAGCAGATCCTGATAAGACGGCTCCTATAGGAAAGGCGTAGAGAGGCGTATTTATGGAGAAAATGGTTAAACATTTATCTCTTCCGTTTCATTAAGTTGTGTGAAAGAATGATGACCTGAATGTCAACCAATTTTGATTCTGATGAGACAACGCGTGACTCAATGTCTTGTTTGCATCAACATTGGTTAGGGGGTAATCGCAAATTTAAAATTAGGACAATAAACAAGGTCACATTGTTAAAGTTTAAAAGTGATTTATATATACATACGGTAGAACAATACGATATGATACTAACAGGGGAGGGCCTGCTACAACTAGCAAATCTGAGATTACCTTTTCAGACAATTTGTATTCAGATGGGAGGCATTTCATCTGGATCTAAATTGTTTGACACACTGCTTACGTCTAACCATTTCCCTGTCCTATGTTTATTACAAATTTCAATACCTACTGAATATTCATGGACAAAAAGGTTGAAATAATGAAATATGGAATATGGAGCATTGTAGCCATTTTAGAAAGTAAAGACACAAATCTTTGAAATTCTATCAGCAAACAGAGTAGACCCTGATCAGACGGCTCCTCTAGCAGCCGTCTGATCTGGGTCTACTCTGTTTGCAGATGCGTGAAAACACGTTTATATGAGGGAAAGGGTTAAGAAAAGGAATTGAAGGAAAGTCCCCTTTGAAACTAAAAGCAGACGACAATGTTTTCAGTCAAACAGTTAGAGGTTAATATTACGGGGTTACTCATCATAACAATTCCAATCAAGCCAGTCAACAGCGGTACTTATGTTTCTCATTTTTGTTGTTGATTACTATTGTCATTCCTATGCACTCAAGACTATGGAGTACCAGGGCATTTCTAGATCGAAATGCCCACATTATTACGGTTCAAAATCGTAAAGACTGACTTGTTGGTCTGTGTAAGATGAGTTAGGTCTATAAAATCAGATGCGTAGTGTTTTATGTGAACAATTTCATATTCGGCTGCAATATAAATATGACGACCCCCTTTCTCATCTAAGTGCATCTGAGGACGGAGGATTAAAGACGACCCATTATTTGATCTCTCTGTGGCATTTGCACAGATAGTCTTATGGGTGTATGGTGCCTTTGTGTCTTTGTACTTAGACCTTTGTTGGTGTTTATAATTTTCATCTCGCGCGTGCGCGCGTGTGTGTTACTACTTCATTATATTTTGCCTTATTGTGTCATCACTTATGTGTTTGAGTTGTCTGCAGGGAGGGGGTACTTTACATTTTGACTTGGGTGAAGGTGAGATACCCACAAAGGTGAGTCCCCAGTGGCCTTTGTTGACTACTGCCCGTTCCAAGGTGGTACTTCTGCTTTCACCATAATTCATAGTATATGGTAACTGTTTTAGTACGTTTCATCTGGTAGCTGTGCTGTTTTCTGTGTGGTAGTATTTGGGTGCCTTGCCATATTGTGCGTGAATCTCCCATTTATTAAAATCAAGTTTAAATAACATAATGATGAGATTTTATATAAAAGCATACACAAGTAAATGTATGTCAATCCGGAAACACCACACACAAAATACCAGAAAAGAAAAGCACAATGACAACAAAACAAACAAAATAACCAGCGAATGCATATGACTATAAAAAAAAGTTTAAAAGAGACACACAAAGACATAACAAGCACAAATTAGGATTAAGATGGAGTTACCGAAATAAAACGGTCAGTAAAAGTGCCACTGGGGGTTTAAATCAGTAAGGGGGCGCTTAACCTCACACTTATTCCACCCCCAAAGACAAACAGTGTAAATAAAGGTATCACTTCCCCGAATAATCTACAACAACTGCGATGCAAACACAGGGGTAAATTGCATATAGAAAAAACATATCTTAGTGAAACAAACTCGATCCGCTTATAGCTAGTGTACCCAAACAGTATTGCAAACAGTACCCTTGCGGATCTATATTCTGTAGATGTTGAAACATACTTCTGGACGTATCACAGGAATAATTTTAACAAGCGATTCCCCAGTGAATGTGTTAATACCTTTCATGGCGTGCACATGGGGGATGGACGTGGCATGCACCACTACTTCAGGTCAGTGCGTGGCGCCGCCATCAAATGTAAAATTCACCTGTAAATTCGTCAAATAATTATGACCTTATTCGATGCCTTATCAGCTATCACATTATTGACAAAATGCACTATGATATTTGCTCGTGTGTGTATACAACACCAGTGTATATATCCTTTTCCCTCACAGATACACCTAAGTATTTGCAAGTAGATTAGACAAAAATAGGCGACTCCTGTGCGATCCGTCTGATTAGGGTATGGTCTGTTTGCTCATGGAATTAAATATATCTGGTTCTTAACTATTTGCAATGACCAATACAATCCTGTTTTCAACTCCATTATTCGAATTGGTAAAGAGTATGTATAGGCTTAGTAAGAAGCAATTGAAAAATAAGGACCAAAATAAAGAAACAAAACAAAACACTGCTACATTTATTTTCATTCAGCTACATTTTATCGTATAATTATACTATCCAAGAGTTATTAAAAGTAGTTATATGGAATTAAACGATAGGAATTCGTTATATTTCTTACGGACCAACTATCGAATGATGATAAGATACATCACACACGGCATCACACAAATATGTATTTGTAGATGAAACATACATTGCTTGAATATCAAATGAAGTAAAATAACTTTATCAATACATGTAGTTCTAGTGGGATGAAATGACTGTTTCCATATTTAATCAATTCAACACCTGAACAAATGAAAATGAGCCATTTCTGAAAACGTTCGAAAAATTCCTTTTCAAGACAATCATATTTATAGGATTGTTCATTTTAGTGTTTCTTGGTACATAGCCCATAAATGGAATAAATAAACAATTTTATAATTCATCAAAGACTATGTTTATACAAGTAGCTCGGTGAAAAATGATGGAATCATATTGTCAAACCATGATGTCGAGATGACAATCTTGTTCATAGAGACAAACCAGTTGATATCATTATTGGTTCCTATAAAATACGTATTGATACAATTTAATCATACCATACCGATTGATCCCATAAATCATTGTTTGCAGTGATTTAGTATCCATTTCACTGTGCCGCATAACAATACTTACGATCTCAAACACGCTTCCCTGTAAATCCGATCTAATGTCAGCAAATTCGATCAACGTCCAGCTGGCGATCAAGTGATAAAAAACTGAACACCACCAGTAAAATGTTTGCTACATATTATAGAATCGATTTAAATGTTATGAATGCTATTAGATATAAATAAGCTTCTGCTAAATATCTTTTATCGATTTCAGATGATGTTTCAGTGATGTTTCTTTAACCCTTTACTCTAAAAATACTCACTTTGCAAACAGAGTAGACCCGTATCATTTGAACTAATATAGTTCTGATTAATCAGTTTCTGTCATGGCAAAACATTCCAAAATGCACATATTCCAATATAAAAACCATCAAATCGTGATATTCATGATATCATTATTTCTTACATGACTATTCGCGGAGTAAAGGGTTTAAAACTAAGTATTGATACCATCGGATGTAACATATGACAGTTTGAACTGTTACACGTTTGTAGCGGAAAACAAGATACTCGCATGAGTAATAATAGTACATTCACTCGAAACCAGAACAGATTAGAGTTTAATAATCATTATGATACTAGACAATGTCCACTGCTGAAACTAACTCGATTGCGCCTTCATTTACGTCATCAATTAGAATAAGACAAGTGTAAAACATTGCGCTTTCGGGAAACATGACAGTTGATATAGGGTAAGTATTAAACAAAATGCAGAGGACATAACTTCCTAACCGCCATGCCTGTAGGCGGCGGCACTTTTGGTGCTAAGATATTTGTTAGAATACTGACATAAGTGTTACCACTGTCTGTTTTTCCGCTAATATGCCAGTCCAACACACGGTTTGCAAATTGGTTTTAATCGATTGTAACACATATCGATGTTTTAAAGATGTCCTACTGTTGAATTTAGGATACGTTTTACTATGTGAATGACTTGAGCTCGGTGGGCATGATTAACTTGGGCAAACAAGTTTATTATCTAATTTGAGTATTGCATCTAAGAACGGTGGACATCTTTATACACCGTATATTAAAATTAATTACCTTTATATTGAATGAATGACTTTATAAGCATTGCATTACTTATAAATCTTATCAGTAAGAAGGTGTGCTTACTGGTATATTCTAGCCCTTCAAAACTGTCGAAACATTTGACAATGGGTTCTATAAAACTGTTAAGAACATGAATACAAAGGACTACCGGCATTTTGCACTATCTATACCAGTAGAGCTTTAAGTTTTTTTACCATTAGATGGCCACCGTTATCAAACACATTAATTCTAATACGTCATGGACTCTCTCTGTAAAGCGCAATTACTTTAATTACTGTTACGTTCATATATTCAACTATAACAATTTCAAAGTAATTAAAAAGATATTACGACGTTATATTATGAGTACGTTTGCTCAGCCTACATGGATTACCGCCAGAAATGCTTTTAGTAACTATTTATGTTTTATTATGACCATAGATTCAACGCTGAAATGTCAGAGTGGAATAGTACGACATTGTTAATTGATCCATAAGTATGAAAGATGAAATTTGGGGACATAACACTAGTATATAGATTTTGAAAGTAGATCCTTCGATAGCAAAAGTGCAAATAAGAAAAACATGCAAACTCGAGCCTGTTCATGTGCAGGTATGAAAAGTACAACACTACTTGCGCACCTTAGCACCGAATTAAGCGGTATTCCATTGTCAAAACTATTAACATCGAAACTATTGATCCCGAAGGACCAGAAAATATAACAACACTAAGAATGAGGTGGGTGGCGACTTGTTACGACCGCCGCAGAAGCACTTGAAACTGTAAATGCACATCAATATAATTCAATATGTAAACAGAGCAAATCGTGACTACTCATAAGGCGTTAAAGGCATCAAAATGGTACGCGTATGCAATACATAGTTAACGGCCGACGATGTTTCTCTTGATTGCTTATATATTGTCCATATCTTAACCATAGCTTATGCATTCCCAGATGAAAGAGCTTCCGAATATGCTGTTGTGGACAAAGCATTCTGTTTGCCACCTTTCGTTACATAGTACAGTCGGTAAGTATGCTAACGATATTAAGAGATTGAACACAGTGTAAAGGTGTCATCATTTGAATGTTGTCCGAGAATGTGGAAAAAGTTAATTTGATAAATTTCTACACCGGAGACAAAGTTAAGTGTGTCTGTGTTCAGAATATGTTTTGTTTTCAATCTCGATTCAGATATGTTAAGTGTGAGCATATTTAAAATTAACCCACAAACTTAAGAAATGTTAGATCATAATATAATCTTGAACAAGCGCACCCTGTAGTTCGTAACATTATGTAATTTCGTCTTTAATAAAAATGAGCATGCAATGAACTTTATTTGTGTAATGAACGCAATAGTGTCATTGCTTACCGGTATCAATCCGTCTTAGTAGTACATATGCACTGGGTATGTTTCCTTTCCGTCCGTACGCCTTTCTATCCGTCCATCCACCAATACCCTTATCCTTACATAATTATACCAATTATTGTATGCTATTCATCACAGGAAGGGGATGTGTCGCGTAACACCACTGTGCCATATCAACATTTGACATTTTACTCACTTAGAAAAAGTCTTCTCCGAGTCATATGTGTTGTACATGTACAAATACATACATGCGTATACATCTTGGTAAAGCAGTTTGTCTCATACCTCACCTTTGACTTTATTCATGTCATATTTCCTATACGATTAGCCTTACATGTACCAAAGCAGTATTTAACTTACTATTAACCATGCATATACCCAAAATAGGTATGTTTGTTTTTGAAAACGTTATATCTAACGATTACGATATAAAACAGTTTACTAAATGTTTTCAACTGTCATTGAAGGGAAACTTATTTGATTTATATTGAAACATTTCGCATAAAATGCATTCTACAAATTATACTGTAACATTATTCAAATGAATTGCAATGGATGCAAATAGGATTGTTCAAACGGTTGTCTTATCAGCATATTCGAAGAACTTTCGATTGATTCGCTAATTGCAGAAATACCCACTGACTGTTGTTTGTCAAAACAAATCAAACGCAAGAATCGATGTCTGTCACGATATTTTCTTTTTTCCAATTTGTGGTAATTACAAATGATTCCCCTATCCATTCAATTCAAAGACCCAACGACAGAAAATCATCGTGTTTCGAAACGCATGCTATGGGCATTTGGTATTTCCTTTCAATCAACCAAATTATGTTATGAATGAAATCAAATAATATGCAAATTATATTTGATGTTTCTAGAGATGTTTTGAGACTGTTAACAAGCTCATATTTTCAATAGTTTCCGGGGACTTGCATGATTTATCTTTTGGAAAAAAACATGATAAATTCAAGGCCAAAGGGGACGTTCGGACATGTCTCATGATCGGTTTTGTTTTTATATAGCTTTTTACGACAGCGTCAGTATTATATGGGAAAGAATACTTGAAAAATACATCATTAAACAGCCAATCAAAATGTCCACATAATATAGTTCACTAACTTAAAGGTAAGAATGTAGACAGTTCACTTACCTTATAGTCTGCCATTTATTTCGTAAATTCACCCAACACTGTATGTAGAAATTCAATTTCTACACATAATCGTATTGTTAACATACTGTTTTAAATCCATAGTATATGTAATTTCAGCTAAATGCCAACGACATCTGATTATACTAAAATTAACGTCCAGTAAGGAGCACAGGAGGCCATTTCGTGGGTCTATATCTAAAATGTCTAAAACGATTGATTGGGTCGATTTAGTGTTATATTATATACAAGGGTTCCAATTCCCGATTCGCCGATTTCCCGACCGATTCGAAATAACACCAACTTTCGGACAGCCAAGTTGAAATAACCACTAATGTTTGGTACGACCGTGAAGCTGTGACATTGTACTTTTCAAATAATATAACTTTTGATACATTCCGACTAAGCCATAGCCAGTGCCGACGTAATAGTCCTACACAATACGCTAATTTTGCTTACTCAATGTTTTGTTAGTAAGCAATTTTGCCTCTGCAGTTTACAAAATATATTTAGCTGGTATTTCTTTTCGTAAAGACGATTAGGGTGTCATACAAACTAGACAACATACTCGGTATCTCACATTTATACACCCATTTTATTGACAGGGACTGGGGGAAGTCGACTTTATTTGCTGTCTAACAAAATCGCTATAATTTCTTAATTTCAAATCCAAACATCACGTTCTATTAATAATTATATCAAATCTACTATACAGTGTTCCTAAGTTGAGTTTTAAACTTTTAGAAATAGATGTAATGGTATGGCATATTCCTTTAGCTTAGTTCTACAAAATGCCTTTTGTTGCCGTAGCATATATCTTATTAGCCAAACGGATACATTAATTCGGAAACATTATTTATCGGGGAGAGAAGTCTATAGATTAGACAGTCTTGTCTACAGTAGCCCATCTTGAATGCATAAGACGATGTTATATTATTACTGCACTGTAGCATTTGTATTACCCCGATTAAGCCTGCTTACAATGAGCAGACGGTTGGAACTGACATGAATACTATTTCTCGATAGGAAACATGCCGTTTTTAACCGTTAGTCTGCTATGGGCGAATGAGTGAATACCTATGCAAACAGTTCGGATCCAGATGAGACGCCGAGTAACTCGGCGCTTCATCAGGATCCAAACTGTTGAACTTTGAAAATGTAGTGGGTGATAGATTTTGTAAAAAAAATATATGCTCTGCTGTCTAAAGGTTAGAAGGCAGTTAACGTATGCACATAATAGTGCATCCGAAAGAAGACACTTTACAATGTTTATACAGGCACAAGACAGTTCATCCATCATCGGTATTATAATACCCCTAACATCAATATTTGCGTCCAAATCGTACTCTGTATAACTGCTAGAAATTACGTTATCATATACAGACAGATCTGTTTTAACATTCTCTTAACCTCAAAGTTTCAAATTGGACTGGTTTATAATTTTATAATGACAGAGTCCATTCAGTAAAAGGATATAATTTATGAGAACATTTTAAATGATTATAGTTCTGGCCTTGGTCAGATGATTCTGATTACACGGCTTGCCAAATGCCAGTACACTCGTTTCCCGCATTCAAAGCTTTAAGGAATGAAAGAAACGATGGGTATGGAGTATACAATCCCAATAATGAACAATATTAATGATTATATCCTATACATTTATTGTATTTACTGTCCCTGTTCACACTTGCTACGTTTTAATATTTAAGCCAAAAGGCACACACCTTTGCTATTAAAGAGGAAGTCCCTACAATGAACGCACATTTTCAATAATGTCATAAAACTTAATATCTGTTATGTTCAATCATTATTATGAAGATTGCCAATTTGAACTTATATCGAAAAATGCCCCTGTGATACAAAATAAACTGTTTTCGTCGACACTTATAAGTTTTGTTCTACAACAAAATATTATCGACCTTGGTCGAACAGTTAACGAAACTAAAACGCGAGCCGAATAAATACTAATACATTGCCGAATAACATATCAAACCTATGAAAGTTGTGTCTTCTTCGGTGTTTATTCGATTGGTTTTTATGCGATATACTTCTTTTCGGCATATAAACAAATGAGTGTTGTATATTTTAGGCATTTTTGAAACGTGTCGAATGTAGGGACTTCCCCTTTAAATAATATACTAGGCTTGAGATCTAGATGCAATCTTCTCCACCATTGTTATCGCGTGTGGTTTATTTAAACAACAGAAAAGAAGTACATATACAAGTACTTGTTCTTATATAAAATATGAATCTTCCTTTACTCATTATAACAAGTATGTCCTGTAGTAATCATCCTGTTAATCTGTCCGTCCGTTATTCAGTCAGACCGTTGGTCAGTGGGCCAGACTGTCAGTTCATCACGGTGTTCATTTTTGTCCGCTCTATAACACAAGCAGTTTTCATCAGATCTTCACCAAACTTGCTGAAAATATCGGAATCGCACATACAAAACAGTATTCTTCCGAACAGCACCACGACAAAAAGACCAGCAAATGTAAATGCATATCAAAAGGCACAAAGAGACGCACAACGACATTACAAACACACAATAGGTGTAAGATGGAAGTATCGTCTATGAACGGTTTGAAAATTGTCACTGGGTGTGTGTTTGGGGGGGAGAGAGGGGTTAAACCGGTTACTTATTCCATCTCCTCTTTAAAAGACAAACACCGTAAATACACATATCCGTTCAACAGTTTCACCAAACGTGTTGCGAGTATGGTGGTAATGGTATGTCGGCCAAGTTTGGTTATCAGCCGGATCGATCCAGACACAAATTCTTGAATAGAAGAACAAATATATTAACAAAATTAGCATGGTCTGCTTTCTACAAAGAGCAGTTTATACTGGTTACCCTATGTCAACGCAAAGCAGTTGGCACAGCTAAAAGTTAAGAAGCACTGCAATAGGTAATGACAGAATCCTCATAATTATTGGATATCTAATTCCCCTCTGGTGCATTAGTCCATCTGAGGGCATCATATGGGGACCTTTGTGGCTTAGCAAGTGTTCCGCGTCATTGGAATAACCGTTTCTGCTTGGCGTTTTGGTTATAGAGATATCTCTCAGGAATCAAATGTTAATCCACTTTCTATAGGACGCATACTAGAATATACGTTTCTAAATTATCCCCTTGCATTGGACTTCTTTACTTACTCTTATGCTTTAAAGGTGTCCTTGTGAATTATTCAGACGAATTCGCTATCTCTCGTGTGAAAGCGTCTGGTATTACGTTTTTATTTCATTCTATATCTGAAACAATATGCAATTAGTTTCAAGAACATCGAATATTTCTTAAAGGTCGCCCCGTTCTTCATTATCAGTGTTGTTATATTTTTTGTATCTTTTGGGTCATTAGTTTAATGCTTTTAGTTATGAAAAAATGATACCGCTTAAGCCGGTGCTAGGGGCGTGAGTAGTATTGCACTTTTAATTTTTGCTCCTGAACAGACTCTATAAAACCGACGCTGAAAATATCTCTTTTCGTATTGGCTTTCGAAGGATCTCCTGTTGTCAGAATTTAAACTTTCGGAAGAATATGGACTAAATTATACTCAGAAATTGAATTTGACATTTTAAAATTCATGTTTATTTAAGAAATGAATGACATGCTCCCGGTGTTCATGAGGTTATGCAACGCATAGCTTTACGAGCAAAGTTAGTGAAGCCCGAAGGGCTTCACGTGAATCTTTGCTCGTAAAGCTATGCGTTGCATAACCTCATGAACACCGGGAGCACGTCATTTATTTCTTATATTTATATTCCATTGTATTTCTTATATTTCAACGGATTTTTTTTACCGGTCACGTAATAATAGCCGCTATCTAGGTCGTTGCCAGGTTCGTTTCTAACGTAGTAGGATCTCTATATATGGTATGAAAAATAGTCCCAAACACATATTATAAATATAGAATGAATACAAGATTATAATCAGTAAATTTCCAGCTATGTTTAAAGAAAAGATTCTCGAGATATTTCAAACCATATATATTTACGAAATGTTGGTATTAAAGCATCTTCTTAAATGTAGGTCGCGGTGTCGAAGCCAATTTACTCAACCGCCATGCTTGATCGAAAGCGGTTCACAACGTTGGATTTTATTCTCGGTTTTTTTCTTTGTTAACGGTAAGGACATTGACTTATATAAGCTTCACTCATTACTTGATAATATATTTTGATACGCCACGGCTGTTAAAGTTGGCAATATTATGTATTCAAGCGATAATTCTCAGTAAGAAGATGCCACATTTCAAATTTTCAGGGCCGCTTGAATGGCAATCCATTTTCTGTTTTACGCTTAAAACTCATGTGGGTTCCAGTTAATGTCTGCTACACTTGATTCACACCCATTGACAACATGCTGTGTTGTATCATCATGTACAAGTTCAATTACAGGATTTTATCCAGATCATACGGTTCCTGTAGGAGCCGACTAGTCAGGGTCTGATCGGGGTCTTCTCTGTTTGCTTCAGATCTTGTAAATTAGACATGACATTTTCTGCAATGACCACCACTAATTACGTGATTAATGAATATGAATCTAATTAATGGTAATCGACGTCGTCATTTATCGCACTAATATAGTAGACCCAGATCGGACGAAAAATGTTACACTAATATAGTAGACCCAAATAACGTGATGATCTAATTAATGTTGACGTCGCCATTTGTTGTACTAATATAGTAGACCCAGATGAGACTGCCCATGTAGGCAACGACTGATCAGGGTCTGCCCTGTTTGCTGCTGGTAATAGATACTTAGTTCTTAGACATACAAGACGAAGCTGTACTATTTAGATTTATTTATTTCATTTTTATTCGTGCATTGCAAAATAAACATTTCCACATAAGTACTGAAATAAGGCGTCGTTAATCGCTGACGTTTCATTAAGTGGAGTGTTTATGTTTACATTGTCACGTATCGATTCCCCATTGATAAATCTTAAAATACGTCATAACTGGGTCAGTACAGTATTACTCCGCGCTTACACAGCGGAATTCTTGGAAAAGGAGAACCGACCCAAACCAGTATTGAAATGAACGTTCAAGGGAAAATGCAACTTTCTTTTTAGAATAAGGTTATATAAGGACGTTGCAGGGCGAATGTAAATATATAAATTTATATCTAAAAGTCACTTCTGAACATGATACGGAACAAACCGTAGCTAACAGACTCTCTACAATTGCATGCGTCTTCCAAATGGAGAGACGTTTTGCATAACTAGGAGTAAATGAATAATACAGGACTGGCGCCTATTGAGTATCAACGGTTGATAGTTCTAGCAAACGTAGCAAAATGCACTTAACTTTACAAGTATGCGGGGAATACTGTCAGAGTTTGTGTATTTTTATAAGAAATATTTTTTTCAGATGTAAACTAGAACTGTAAGCCAAAGGCTAACGAATACCCCCACCTGTCTGCTTGTCAGAACACCTATCATCAATCTGAACATATGTACATACAGAAACATGAAGAGATTTAAAAACAATACATGCCTAAACCTAATTTATGTAATAAAAATGAAGAATAATTCAGAGAAACAAGACCCTTTCATGAGTTTTTTTGTCAAATCCAAAGTTCTAAAGCTAGGTACCTTTTCAGAAAAACATTAAGTTCAAGGACAATAACTATGACAAAAATTATTCAACCAGACCCATATTTGAACTTAAGCTGTACCTCATCTAGATCTAGCTCTATGTCAAATATAAAGTTAATATCTCTAACCACTTCCAAAGAAAGACCGGAAAATTGAAAATTTGACAAAAAATTAAAGTTCAAGGGCCATAACTCTGTCAAAAATTATTCAACCAGACTGAGATTGGGAATTAAGCTGTAATTCATCTAGAGTTAGCTTTATGCCAAATATAAAGGTAATATCTGCAACCACTTCCAAAAAAAGTCTGGAAAATCCCAAATTTGAAGAAAAAAATTAAAGTTCAAGGGCAATAACTCTGGAAATAATTATTCAACCTGGCTGAGATTGTAACATATGCTGTAACTTATCTAGATTTAGCTTTGTAATAAATAGAGAGTTGATATCTCTAGTCACTTCCATAAAAAGTCCAGAAAATCGGAAAACATTGACAGGGGACTAAAAAGGGGAGATAACTCCTGAAGTAGTGGTTCGATCATAATGAAAATATGCGGTGCAAAGGTTTATATGGTCATATGGCTATACATAAACTTTCAACAAAATTGAAGCAACACTGTAGAAGAAGAAGGCCGGACAAAATTGTGTCCACGGACGGACAGACGGACGGACGGACAGACGGACAACCTGATTCCAGTATATCCCCCCAAACGTCGTTGTGGGGGTATAATGACATAACGTATTATCTCTAATAAGCGAACTAAGGATGTTAGATTCTTAAAAAACAGCTGCTTGTATTTTGTGTAGAGGTGGTTGCCTAAAACAGAATGAAGGCAGTGCAAAACGCTCTAAGGGGATTTTCTGCACTGAATTCAGTATACATTAAGCTACCACCTGTATTTTGAAAAAAAAACCCACAATTTCCCTTTGTTTAAAGGTTATTATATAGGTATTTATTGTTTTATTGATCTTTAGTTTGCTTCAGAAGTAATGGGCGTTTATTAGCACTTCGGAACAGGTTAGCCTAATAGTATGTTTCGGATGCACATACTGATGGTTCGATTATGAACAAAGCATTATCCACCCTCTTTGATGGATGAAACGTCTCATTTCGTTAGCGTCAGATACAACATGTGTGTCGTCTTTCAGGCAACAATATTTGCATAAGTAGACAGCCAGTTATGAGAACTGTTTTAGACTGCATTTAGTATTCATGTTCCAGACAATTGTTTATTGTAAACGCAATTGGGCCGTATCTTATCTCATATACAGTGTCCGATTCTTCAGCATTGTAGATAAATAGAAATTTGACGACAGCCAGATAATTCAGGAGATTTGAATAAGTGCCAACAATTTAAATAAATAAATTATAGGCCAGCATTTTTCCAATTTACAGCTCTGAATTTTCGTAATGTAAATGACGGCGAAACAAACAAATATACTATACACAGGAATGTTTTAGAGATACAGAGAAAAGGCTGCCGAATCGATGTTTCCTCCCTGATACATCATGCTTTGATACATGACAAAAGCTTGCTGTTTTTTAACTGGCAATTCAGCAAGGTTTAAGTCTATGTGTGTTAATTATACTTCGATTCAGATGTGTAGTTGATTGATGATTACGTTTTGATATACTAATATAAAAAGAAATATTCATTTAGATGTAAGTTTCGCTTTCCTCATTTTCATTAACTAAAATATTTGTATAGATCAATAATGTGCCTTAACTTCAAATACTTATCGAAGTTCATATAGGTCCTGAGCCAGGGCAGAAACTCTGGTTAATATATTGATTTATGGTTAGACCTATAAGGGACATAGTCGTTTGATGCACGTTAACAAAGTTATGTCACGTTTTAAAATGGAACAGAAGTCAACAGGATGTTCCACACGAAAGTCCACAGTAACCCGAAGAGCACAAATGAAATGCGTGCACAAACATAATTATACACACACAACCGTCAGGGCATGGCAGTGTTAACTACAAACTGCAACATCTAACGAGCTATTGCTCAAATCCCTGACAAACCTCATATCTGCATCACTTTCACCATAGCAACGCCCATACGTGTATGTTCAATCATAACCTTTTGAGACGGAACTCTTGGCCACATAATGTCTATTTGTAACCGTTAAAACACCGACATAACCAAATATATGTAGAGCAAATCGGAAGAAGGTGCGATAGCCGTATCAGGTATAATGGCACATTTTCATTTCCACTTAATTGTTAGGCATATCAACATACCATTGTATGTTCACAACTTTATTTGTGCTTATGTGTAAGGTTCAATAATATAGCTCAATCAAGAAGACTGTTAGTTATTAAGCGAAGTAAGATCACTGACCAGGATCATACCAAAGGCTTCCAAAATGGTACAAATGGCTATTTCGCTTTACGTTAAGCACATGCGAGCATTAGAGACTGATTGACAGAAATGAACACTCACCCATCCATTATACATAGGTCAGTATCTCTAGATTGTAAAATATAAACCAACCAGTCACCATATATAGTTCAAGAAGATTATTAGTTCGACTCAAATTTCACATACATTAATCTAGGGATTTAAATACTCACATCTGTGTAACATACAATTTAAAACATAAATAGTTGGTGGTCGTCAGTTATAAATCAAATAATATATGTTTTAATAAATATATTTTCTTAAACACTTCCTAGAACGCATAAATATTCTATAGCGACATATCCTTGGTGCCTTTGTTCGACGCTTTGACAGAATCATTCAACCCTTACCTTCTTCAATCTCAAGAAAGACAATATAATGAAAATTACACATTGTTTGTGATCAACAATTAAAACTTCTGCTACAGATAGTCAAGAAGTTTTCTATATACACCCAGAGGCACACACATTTAATTCAGACTGAAAGAGCTACATGTATTATATAATTCTCAGTTATTACATATATTTCATTCTTACAAGGATTAAGAAAAACAATGATATATTCAGAGAGCACAAAGTTCCAATGTTAGATGGTAAAATTTAAAAGTTGATAACCCATGGAAACTACAAGCAGATGGCAAGGCCATCTCTACCGGTTCATAGCCAAAAGGACTTTTTCACAAAGGTCGCAAATATGTGTCAAATATAGATTTCTTGACACCTGTCTAAACTTTTCATTTCCTGGCCATGCCAAAATATGGGTAGTATCTTTCCCGAAACGCTTACTACCATGTTAACCCTTTACCCAATAGCCTGTTTCTAGTTTTGAAGACATATGACCACTTAAAGCAGGTTGAAAGTAAAGCAGAATGCGCCTTAAGGCCTGCTTTAAGCTACCACCTACTAGGATATAGAAAATATTTATTATGCAATATGTTCATGACTGTATGAATTTGAACTATTTTCTCCAGCGGAGGAATAAATCAAACACGCTAAAAGCCGCTTCTATCAGGTAAAGGGTTAAACAGGATAATAACACAAACGTATACACGGAAAACATTTAAGCTTTAACCTGCTTAGCATTAATATATTGTTGATAGAAAATGGCATCGTATTACGATTCCTCCCATTTCAAAGACGTAAACTCAGTGTCAAACAATTTTGATCCTGGTCATTATATGAGATTCAGAGGAACTCGGTGTCCGATTTTGATCCAAACTGTTTGCAGATATGATTATAGATCCGCCCGCAGAAGGCTAAATGTTAACTAGAGGTTTTTGTCACAAAAACGGATGTCTCCCCTCTAATAAAAACAATATGTAAAGGGAAATCACTAAAAATGTTATGGACTTGATAATTGATACTTCCCCTCATTATGCGCTTTCCATTTTTCAAGAAGAAAATGATAACAGCTAATAACTTAAAAAATATTGATACCAGAGTTATGGCCCTTGTGCATGACGCTTACTGTCATCATGCTCTTTCCATAAATGAAATGTCATTCCAATAGCATCAGTCGAACAGGAGTTATTGATCGGACAAAAAATGTAACAAAGGGCAATAACTCCACAAGTATTGCAGCCAGAGTTATGGCCTTTGTTCATTACACTTTCTCTCATCATGCTCTTTCCATGTATAAAGTTTCAATACAATGGCAAGAGCCATGTAGTCCTGAGTTATCGTCCGGACAAGAAAGCGTTAAACAAATGTACAAGGGGCAATAACTCTCAATTTATTGAAGCCAGAGTTAAGGACCTTATGCATGACACTTTCTCTTATCATGATCAATCCATGTATGAAGTTTCACTCCAATGGCATGTGCCATATAGGAGTTATCATCCTGACAAAAAAAATTGTGTTTTTTTACAAAGGGCAATAACTCCTATATTAGTGAAGCCAGAGTTATGGACCTTGAGCATGACACTTTCTCTTATTATTGTCTTTCCATGTATGAAGTTTCAATCCAATGGCATGAGCCATATAGAAGTTATCGCCCGGACAAAATATTTGTTGAAAAAATTACAAGGGCAATAACTCCATTATTAATGAAGCCAGAGTTATGGACCTTGTGTATGACACTTTCTCTGATTATGCTCTTTCCATATATGAAGTTTCAATCCAATGGCATGAGCCATATAGGAGTTATCGTCCGGACAAAAAAGTGTGCATTTTTTTACAAGGGGCAATAACTCCTATATTAGTGAAGCCAAAGTTATGGACCTTGTGCATGACACTTCCTCTTATTATGCTCTTTCCATATATGAAGTTTCAATCAACTGGCATCAGGCATATTAAAGTTATCGTCCGGACAAAAAAGTGTGAATTTTTTTTACAAGGGGCAATAACTCCTATATTAGTGAAGCCAGAGTTATGGACCTTGCGCATGACACTTCCTCTTATTATGCTCTTTCCATATATGAAGTTTCAATCAACTTGCATCAGGCATATTGAAGTTATCGTCCGGACAAAAAGTGTGACGGACAGACGGACAGACAGACAGACGGACAGACAGACAGACAGACAACTCTCACGAAAACAATATGTCTCCCCCATATAAATATGGGGGGGGGGAGACATAATAACAAATAATTGCATTCGTTTGAATATGGTTTGAATGGCCAGAATTACTGAACGTGTTCAGTATGCGTTCGGAAAAGACCAGATATTCGGAGTAATTGTAGTTACACCAACTTTGAAAAATTAATTACGTTACTAGTATGGCAGAAACAAGGTATTTAAATGCATATAGTTGTTTCACAAACAATACCCACAGCCTGATATTAATTACAGTAAACCCCTTTAATGCGACCAGCAAAAAGGGGCATAATTTACAGTGGCAAAGGCAGGTTGTAGCTTAATAGGAGCTTTCTACATAACTTTCGTCCTGCATTAAGTAACCACCTGCTTATAATAAACAGCCATGTTTATTCATTAAGAGGTCGCATTAGAGGGATTTGCTGTATACAATCTCGTATCTGCAAAACAAGTTTCTGGAAGAATTCCTACGGATATGAATGTTTAACAAATTATTTCAATAACGTGTTAGTTATAAAAGCTAAAACATCATGTTTATGTTCTATTCGATACATTTTGAAAAATGAATGTTTCTGTCTACTTTAAATTATTGTATTCCCCAAATAGTGTGTTGTGCAGTAGTGAAGGCTTTGGTTGGTTTATCATGATAAACCGCATTTTTCAAACATACAGGTCACATGCTAAACATATTGCTTCTGTTTTAATGTCTTTAGTCAATGTTTAGATCAAAAGTGTTTGAAAAAAAAATGAAATCCCATTGTTTAACGTACTATGTCCTTATGATTTAGGGGATTGGTGTGTTTATTTGGCAACATTACCTATTAGTATACTTAAAAGATTATTACGATTTAAAAGCAAGGATTAGTTTACTTTCGGATCTATGCGGTGTTGCGGTACATGTTTAGCAACCTTCGGTAATAACGACAAGTCTCAAACACCGCTTTATTTACTTAGAACTATTCTTGACACTCTTGTAAAGAACATGAACGATATATTAATTCCATCTCACCGGATCCTTCAATAATGCTCTTGGTGTTTTGACACGTACTTCAATGTAACAGATTTCTATCATCAATAAATTGTTACAAACATTGCTGTGTCTGTCAATAACATTTGTATATATACGCATACACAGTGTACCTTAATTAGAGCAATGCTATTACCACTAATTTAACCCATTCCCTCATAGGCTACGTTTAGACCAAACCTCTTTGAACAAATCTACCGAAAGCATTTGCTACAGAAAAGAAAACTTTTAGAAATATGAAGTTGTGAAACCATTGTGATAAATATAGCATTTGCTCCATAGGAGCTATATTTATCACAATGGTTTCAAAACGTGACTTTTATAGATGTGTCAAAAGGCGTCAATATGAGGGAATGGGTTAATGCTTTACATGTCTACTGCTCTAAATTATTTTCAACGGATAACTCTGAGCACTACCTTGATGACTCTAGAGACAATTAAGTAAGGTTATAAGTATATGAGATTGGTTATGTTTCTTAATCCTGCAATCGGTGGTTATTAACTGAGATGGTTACCAGAATAGACACATTGTTAAAATGAGCGTAACTGATATTAGATTACAAGCAACACATAACATATGACATTGATATGCTTAACAGCGTTTCATATCCCCGAACTAGGTAACATCTTTATTTTCCAAAGGGTGGATTTATATGCGAAATGTCCTATAATGTGTCTTTTTAACAGAAAGTTGAATATGGATGTGAAATGGTTGGAATGCTATTATTAACCGATCTGTTTCATGCTGAGAGGCGTATTGTATTTCTGCGTAGTACGAACAACATTGACCTTTAATTTAGAAATGAAACAGACAAACAAATAAGCATATATTCACCAGGTTACACACATGTGTTTGAGTTCTTTTATACCTATGCACATTGTCAAGCCTTTGGTCCTGAAGTTTACCAGTGGTTAATGAGCAACAATATTATAACTGTTTTGGGTACTTATATCCTGACACTAACGTAAATTGTTGGCAAACTTTCTGCTTCCTCCTTTACATTGTGGTCATTACTTCAATTAAATAAGCGACCAACAGCGGTAAGGGGTTAAGTGATTGTCAGTCGAAAACAAGCGATACACCTTTGCAAACAGAATACACCAAAATCAGAAGGCTCCTATAACAGCCGTGTGATCAGGACCATTCCTGTTTACTTTATGAAATAATATAAATCTGATTCTAAGTGCTTGTCCGGCTAAGACAACGCATTTTACAATAAACCAGTAATATGGAGTAATAGGTATCAGGTCAAAAATATGGTATAGGTATCAGTGCAGATATTACCAAGGACATAATGACATCAATATGGTTTAGGCATAAGTACAGATATTGTACAGCTAATATCAATTACAGCCATATGTAAAGGATATCAGCACGGATAGTATCAAGTACAGCAATATGGTAAGGATATCAGTATAGATTTTAAAAAGTACAGCAATATGGTATAGCTAGCAGTATGTACATGAAGGTGGTGTATGTATCAGTACAGCAAGAATGTAGAGGTATCAGTACAACGATATGGTATAGGTATCAGTAAAGATATTATCAGAATATGATAAAGGTATCAGTACAACGATATGGTATAGATATCAGTAAAGATATCAGTAACAGCATATGATATAGGTATCAGTAGAGATATTATCAGAATATAATATAGGTATCAGTAAAGATATTATCAGTAACGGAATATGATATAGGTATCAGTACAATGATATGGTGTAGATATCAGTAAAGATATTATCAGTAACAGCATGTGATACAGGTATCAGTAGATATATTATCAGAATATGATATAGGTAGCAGTAAAGATATTATCAGTAACAGAATATGATATAGGTATCAGTACAATGTTATGGTGTAGATATCAGTAAAGATATTATCAGAATATGATATAGGTAGCAGTAAAGATATTATCAGTAACAGAAAATGATAGAGGTATCAGTACAACGATATGGTATAGGTATCAGTAAAGATATTATCAGAATATGATATAGGTAGCAGTAAAGATATTATCAATTAAAAAAGCGATATGGTATATATATCAGTACATATATTATCATTTACATGACATATGTATCAATGCATTTATTAACAATTGCAGCAATATCGTACAGGTACCCGTAAAGATGTTATCAATTATAGTAATATGGTAGAGATATCAATACAGATAGTATCAGCTACCGCAAGGTATCAGTGCAAATAAGCAGACGTAACATAAGACAGGACTATCCGAAACAGTCTAAACATTGAATAATGATTATAACAGATCGAGAACAGATCGAATTAGGGTCCTTTAGGGCACCTTTCCGAGACACTATATGGCATCAAGGGATTTCAATTACTGTTCCTTGTATCAATAGTGTTCTTATATTCCCTTGTGCTTGATAATAATTGTTATACTGCAGTGTCGTCCAGGTATCAAGCATTTCACATCGGTGATGCGAAGACGTAAATAACATTTCAAAAGCAAAGTAGACCTCGATCAGTGGTTCCATTCGGAGCCGTCTGATATTGGTCTACTGTGTTTGTAAAGGGTCTCTCGAAGAGGCAAATGAAACAGATAACAATTTTTTAATTAAATCGGTTAGACTTGTCAGTCATTCGAAATGTGAAATGAAATTATTTACAATCGGCAACCAAGCTCTTGAGGGCCCAGTGCTTTATGCAATGGTGGACCATGCGAAGCTAGTACACACAGTTCCTAAGCATTAACAATTTTGATCACATTCAATACATTGACAACTAAAACAAAATCTCAGTTAAAGTAGTGTGAATGAAAAACATACTAAGACATATTAATTAAACTTCTTTGTAAAAGTCACTCCTTTGTTTCTCCATTTGATTATCATATGGAATCGTTTCGAAGATGCGAATTTGAAAACTAAAAACACATGCTTCAGTGAAAACATAACAATTTCTGTATTCGAAAAGCACCCATTTACCAATGTCTCTTAATGCAGACACTGGAAACGGTATAATGTTCTCATTCATAAGCGCCCTCCTGGATATATATGTTTAAAACTTTTGCTACTATTGTCGCATCTTTGATTACCGTTGCAAACATTTTTTTTATACAGATCAGACGCCGACTTACTCGGCGACAGATCGGGATCAAAAAATTTTGTTACTGTGGTAATGTGGGGGAAATAAACAAACGAAAACTTATCAGACGACAATGTTTGCAGATGAGATTATTTGGCAAAGAAAATGTTAAGCAAATGACATCACTGATGCGTCCTGTACACATTGTCTCTCGGGGACATTTGGTAAAATAGTGTACAGTATTAGCAGCAGACAGCAAACGACAGTTTGCGCAAATTGGATTAGATATTATTCGCGACTTGTTACAAGGCGTATGAGTCGAACAGACACGCATATAAGCATATACTTCCGTTTGTAGGTTTTGTTTTTGTCGTGTTTTTGTGAGGAAAATGCTTAAAGGTGCTTAATTGTACTATCTTAAAGCAATGCTAAGTTTAGCAGGTAGTGTACGAATTGGTGATGTCAATGACAGACAATTCGGATCAAGATGAGACGCAAAAAATGAGGCATATCGTAGAGATCCAAGCTGCTGACACCCGGTGGCGTTTCCGAACGAGATGGGATAAGAAGTCTTTTAGACGACATATTTTGCCATTGGAAAATATGTGCAGCATGCATAGTATTAACACTTTACTCCATGAACATACTAAATAATAAAGGTATATTAGTAAAACATTTGTTTTTAAAAACCTGTATGCTTGGGCTAAATAGTACAGAAAACAGAAAAGGCGGCATCTGACCTGGGACTGCACTGTTTTCAATGGTGCCAACAGGCGACATTTGCGCCGAAAGAGTTAATTAGATTAAATGTTATAATAGCATATGGACACATGAACGTTTTGGCCATGGCGAAAACTGTAGAATATTGTTTAAATTATGTCATAAGAAAACAGAGCAGATCATGATTAGTAGTCTGATCTGGGTCTACTCTGTTTGTAAAACATATCGTAGAAAGGTGTATGTATGGAATAAAGGGTTAATGGCTTGCTGTGTTTTACCACAAAAGACAATAAAATGAAATCAGTATCTATCACCGAGAACATTTATATATTTGGCCACAGGCTCGTGCATATTAACGACATCTGAAACATTTGTACAAAATATTCAAATAAGCATTTGTTAATATATTTGAACTTTTATTCATATATCGGCATATACCAGAAACGACACCCCATCCTCGTCCTTCCATTGTATCTTTCATGTACAAATTAAAATCATTATATTTCAAAATGTATGATAATCTGAAATCGTAATTGTATTCGATATTCCGTACTTTACAACAATAAAGACAACAATGTCTGTATATTACAAATTAAATATGATGCAACTAGTCCCACATTTGTTTAAAATACACATTTTTCGGAATGTTTATGCACATTTGCATTCATTATTAATATGTTGGATTTGCCTTAATAGTAATCAAATACCACCCAGCGTAGTTGCATAAGCTATTGCTTCAAGACCACGATACTGTATTTTCTCTTTTATACAAATTCAGCACGGCTAAGCTTTGTTTAACCGGCACTGTCAAGAAAATTTAAAGGGATACCTGTATATGTTAGAAACTCGAGCAAAACTTTTATTTTACACATTTATATCAAACAGCGTACTAATCATTTGCACTCTGATAAATATGTTAGCATGTCTTCCCAATCCAACCTGTCAAACAATTTCCGAATAGAGTTTTAATAGGAACTGACAGCACCATTACAATTTATCAGATATTACAGAAAAAGAAAAACATGTATGCCAAAGAAAAGTCAAAGACGTGTATACTTCCATCCTAAGAAATACAGTAAAACCTCTTTATAACGACCACTAAATTACATCAAATATTTTGTGTTAAAGGCAGGTGAATGCTTAAAGCAAGGTGAAAGTAAAACAAAAAAGCTCATATAAGAGCGTTCTCTTTTACTTTCACCTTGCTTTAAGCAACCACCTGCCCAAAATACCAACTAATTAACACAATTTAGTGGTCGTTATAGAGAGGGTTTACTGTATAGCATTGTCTGAATTCAAGTGAATCAATCCATCCGCTTTCCTTTGTATACAGCTATTGTGTGTGGGTCTTGTCACAACCCTGACGTGAAATACCAACACTGATACAACGGTCAGAAAGTATATTTTCTGTGAAGAAATATTCGAATCTGAGATAAGGACGTTTCGTGGTCGACACACTTTCCGGTGGTGTCGACCAAAATTTGAGTACATGCTCTTTGACTGGAACCCGGTATACACAAGTTTTCCTCGCAGGAATACAACGCATTTTACAACAAACTACATGTAGTATAACACGGCGGTGTATGTATCAATACAGTTATTGCCAGTTAAATATTTCCTGTGTAAAATAACACAGTAATACAGAAAACAATACTAACAATTATTTATTTTTAACAACTCAAAAAGTGTGTTTTATCAATTCAGCACAGTAACAAAAGGTCTTATTTTAAATCAGAAAACAGGGGGATCCATTATCACAAACATGGGATATAACACTTGAAGGGATTTGTCTGCTACTAAGTTAAGTACGGATGATTCATAGACCTTTTTTGCCAACTTTCTAAGACATTTCGCTACATCTGGGGACTTCAATGTTTTCCTTGTATCAATAATGTTTTTAAATCCCATCCTTATCATCCATTGACAACAGCGCTATTACTGCTACATTGTAGTCCAGTCATGAAGTAATTTATA
This sequence comes from Azorinus chamasolen, assembly GCA_963576725.1. Classification (NCBI taxonomy): domain Eukaryota; kingdom Metazoa; phylum Mollusca; class Bivalvia; order Cardiida; family Solecurtidae; genus Azorinus; species Azorinus chamasolen. The sequence continues at coordinate 56,179,580 of OY755243.1, read as the reverse complement.
TTTGTGACGCGGAAACACAGGAACGCATTTAACCATTTGAGTAGTGAATAAACTGTCGTGTTGGATGATCCTTTTATTGTATAATAAAAAAAAGTTAATTCGTTATGGAATGATTAAATTTCAGTGAGCAAATCCGGGAGTCCTCTGATCTGGGTTGTCTACACTGTTTTCGAATACCAGTTTATTCGTATTCAACATTAAAAGGACTCACCAAAGTCTTAATTCGAAATTTCAACCTATCTATCTATCTTTCAATAAGTCAAACCCCTGCTGGGGACCTAGACTGTCGCGCGTCAACTGACAAGATGTTAGTTAGACGAGTTAAAAGCATGTAAAAAGAAAAAGAAATAGATGGGTTAAAACAGTTTTAAAAACAGGGCAGGTATATCTAGGGGGCATGTGTTCAATCTGGCTCACAGCCAGACTGAACTCTGGTCCGGGTAGTGCAATAAGGTCTGGAGGCAAGGCATTCCAATGGATGATAGTTCTAGGGAAAATGAATATTTATGGTAGTCAGTTTTTGTTTGGATGTGCTGGAATGCCCTGGGAGTGAGAAGTTCTGGAAGACCTTTTGTTTGGAACAAGATAGTCTGGACATGAAATAGCAACTTGACCATTCAAAATGTTATGGAACATAGTCAAGCGCTGGTCGATGCGCCGGAGGTCAAGACGTCTCCACTGCAAAGAATTTAACATTTTAGTAACACTGGACATGTGGCTGTAGTCATGCTTAACCCATCTTGCAGCCCTCCGCTGCACAGACTCAATCTGCTCTATGTGAGTATTTGTATGCGGGGACCAAACAGAGCTACAATATTCAAGCTGGGGCCTGACCAGTGTCTTGTATGCCATTGATTTGAGTCCTTCTGAGTGTACCTTGATGTTACGTCTTAGAAAACCTAGAGTTTGACTTGCTTTTTTGGTAATATTATTTATATGAGCATTCCAATTTAAGGTGTTTGATACAGTGATGCCCAGGTATTTGGCTGAAGAGACTGTTTCAAGGATGGTGTCATGCAGTGTATATTGTGTAGGAATAACTGCTTTACGCTTTGTGATTTGTAGAACTTCATGTCCCACTTTGATTCCCATATCTCAAGCTGTTGTAAGTCAAACTGTAGTAGACTGGAGTGAGAGGCAACTGTTAATGAGAGGTAAAGAGCTGTGCCATCAGCAAAGAGACGGACTTTAGACGATTTTACATAGGAAGATCGTTTATATAGATAAGGAACAGAAGCGGCTCTAGGACGGACTGCCCCTTGGGGTACACCTGAAGAAACTGGGATAGTACTGGATGTTTCACAATTAATCACTACAGACTGTGAACGATTATCGAGAAAACTTTTAATCCACTTAAGAGTTTGACCCCTTATGCCATAGAAATGAAGCTTATAAAGAAGTCTTTCGTGGTTTACCATATCGAAAGCCTTGGAGAAGTCAAGAAGCACTAGATCCACTTGACTTTTCAGGTTTACCGATTACAGGATGTCATCAATAAGCATGGGAAGCTGGGTTTGGCATGACCGTTTTTCCCTGAAACCATGTTGCAACTCGTAAAAGAGGTTTGCACTAGTAAAATGTTTAGTGATACTAGAAGCAACAATGTGCTACAGAGTTTTACATAAGACACAGGTGAGAGAGATAGGCCTATAATTTGCTGGGTCTGACTTTGATCATTTTTTATATATCGGGGCTATGTTTGCCATTTTCCAAATTTCAGGTAAGGTGCATGTCTCAAGGGATTTTTTGAAGAGTTCTTTGAGTATAGGAGCCAGTTCTTTACTTGTATTCTTTAGTACTGAAGGTCTAATTTTGTCTGGTCCTGCAGCCTTATGATGTTCAAGTTACATAGCAGTTTCTCAATGCCATTATGTGAGATATCAATATGGGCATGGTACTGTGGGGAGAAGACATATTATTGGGTATCTCTCTACCTGTGTCTGCTAAATCCTGGACCTTCATTTTAGAAAGTGATTTTAGAGAGAGGGGAGATTTAAGAGTGAAGACAGACTGAACATGCTTTATCTTTGTCATCCGTGTAATTTCTGTTATTCTGTTTTAGTGTGTCTATGCCGGTGGAGTCTTGTCTCGAGTGTTTTAGTAGTGAGTAAAGTTTTTTGGTATTTGGTCTATTCTGTGTTTGTTGTTCATGTGTCTCTGTCAAATTTACATTGAGGATTTCTTCCAAGTATTGCTGGTAAGCTTTCTTAGTTTCTTTTCTACATAGATGTTTGTTTATTCTTTCTGTATTTTTTGTATGCTTTGTCCCGTTTTCTATATAAACGTCTTAATTCAACTTTTATCCAAGGGAGTTTGTTTTTGGTAGATGACCATTTCGATGGAATAAACTTTTCTATGCCTTTCTCTATAGCATTTAGAATGTGAGTCCAAAGTTCCTCAACACCTGCATTTTTATACATACCAGAGTTTCTCAATTCCCCGTGAAGGTTTGAAACATGGGACCTGAAGCCATCCCATTCAGCTTTATTAAAAAGGTGGATTTTTCTAGAGGGTTGCAATTTTCTTCGGGCAGATATATTTGTGTCGACAACCGAAAGTAATGCAACGACGATCAATTAGTCCGACTAGGTTTTCCGGATGTATACTAATCCAATTGAAATAAGTTTCGACAATTTTGTCTAAAGTGTACAATAATTTTCAATTGAGCGAACTTCATATATACTGGGCTGTTTCAATGGTATAAAAGTGGTAAATACTAACTGTTATTGATTTAGGTTTAGAAGTAAACAACTGGTTTATCAAACAAGTGGTATGCCAAAGTTAGATATCAGTTAACCCATGCACACTTAGGCTATTATTAGACCTAACCTATTTGATTAAATCTACCAAAAAGGAGCATTAACTAGAGAAAAGGAACATTTTAGAAGTGTGTAGTTTTGAAACCATTGTGATAAATAGAGCATTTGCTCCTATGAAGAAATGCTCTATTTATCACAATGTTTCATAAAGTGACTTTTACAGAAGCGCCAAAAGGCGTCAATATGCGGGAATGGGTTAACAATGCAAACTAACGCAATGTGTGTTATCAATGTATCAACCATTTGCATTTTTGTGATATTGCCATTGTAGTCAAAATCGCTGGCAGCACAATATAACAGAGCATAATATGACACAGACAGATAAACTTACGGAAAGGATGAGGTTGGTTTACCTATGCTCTAAATGAATTCTGTTATATTACTATTCTTATCTATATATAAGTATTAAGTATATTTTATTTTAAATGTTCTATAATTATGCATTGAATATACCCTGTTTTGTACATAAAATGTATATATGTGAAGCGCTTTTGAACGCACATATCCTGTGTGAAAAGAGCGCTATATAAATGTGGTATAATAATAATAATAATAATAATGTACTAAAATTGAAATCGCAGAAAGATGTGTGGAAATATTTGCTTAATATTGTCCCTGCGTTAAGCTACAACTTGCTGTAAAGAAACAAACGAAAATTCCTACTCGAGGCCGTTGTAGATAGGTTCTGGTGTACGTAATTTAAAACCAATGTGTTCAAAACGTCATTGATTTTCATCTCATGTCCTGTGTATATATAATGTGCCAGATTTATACATATATCAGTATTTTCGTTTTTCAACAAGTAAATTACCTGATGGTGCTGTCGAACTATCGTCCTATTTTCCTGCAGGTGTGAATTGAATAGTTATAAAGTAGAACCCCTCTAGACCGGACTTCTAGTAGAAAAGAATTTAGATAATATTTGGTAGGTGGCTGTTTACTGCAGGATGAAAGTCATGCAGAAAGCTCCTGGAGGGACTTTCTGTATGACTTTTACCCTGCATTAAACGTTCACCTGTCTAAAAGACCGATATTTATTCTACATTGAAAGTCAGGTTTAGAGGTATCTTACTGTATCAGAAATCTACATCGTAGTACATTGACGACGTATCAGAACTTCAGTTGCGTGCGTACAAAAGAACGCTTCTAAACAGCGATACCATACCGGTACCATTTTCGATCTCAGTACGATGAGAAACAAAATAGAATTGGAAATATTGCAAACGATATAATATTCTCCTGAATTTCACATTTAACACTTTACTTAATATAAACGCCTTTCCACGCGTTTGTAAACAGAGTAAAAGCAGCTCAGACGGATCCCATAGGCGCCGTCTGATCAGGGTCTGCTCTGTTTGCTTTTGATGATATAAATCTGATTTTACAGCTTTTGTCGAAGCTCCCTTGAAAAATGCATAATAAGAAAATGAAATTATAAATATTCATACTCTCATTGTGTCTGGCATGAATACAAAACAGCGAAAGGGTTAAGCAGATGACATGTATGCGTCCTGTACACGTTGTCTTTAGGGACATTTGGTCAAACAGTCTGCTACTGACATCATAAAACAGATGGCGTTATATTGCTTAACATGTCCTCCATTAATCATTGGATTTACATTTGAAAGCCGAATGCTGTCAGATATATCCGCCTGCTACAGGTTTTGCAGCAGACACCAAAAGACGGTTGACGCAAATTGGATTAGAGTCTAATTCTCGGAAAATCTTACTGTCTCGGGGAGAACTTATTTGATTATGTCATCAAATGTGTCATGTAATAAGATGCCTGCGCCGTACAGACACGTAAATCAGTATTTACTTCCCCCGTCAGTATTTTATATTTTGTCATGATTGTTAGAAAAGGAATTTGAAAGGCTTACAGGCTCACTCCTTTTTATATGCCCGAAGGTAACTTTGGTCGTATAATGGTATGGTGCTTGTCCATCTGTCCGTCAGTCCGTCCGTCCGTCCGTCCGTTAGCCACATCATTGTCCGCTCAATAACTTGACAACTATTTAGTGTGTTGTATTCATACTTAGAAGATAGGTTGGTCACTGCTAGTAGATGACCCCTATTGATTTTGAGGTCAGTCAAACAATGCTCAAGGTCACAGTGACTTTCATCTAAAATATATTGTCCGCTCAATAACTTGATAAGTATCAGGTGTACTGTCTTCATTCTAATGGTTGGTAGGTTGGCCATGGCTAGTAGATAAGCCTTATTGATTTTGAGGACAGTCGGTCAAAGGTCAAGGTCACAGTGGCCTTCAGCTCAAAAATCTTGTCCGCTCAATAACTTGAGTTGTAGTTTTTCTTCATTTTTATACGCCCGTTTGAAAAAACGGGACGTATTATGGAATGGCGCTGTCTGTCTGTCCGTTCGTCTGTCAGTCTGTAACATCTCTAACTCAAGTTCTACTTGGTGGATTTGACCACAATGTTTATTTGGGCATGCTACTTTAGCGTCTCAAGCCCCGGTACGTATATCCAAGGTCAAGGTCGCACAATTGGACTTAGAAAGTGCATTTAGTTTTGCAACTTGGAACACTTGTCCAACAAGCTTTATCTGTAGGTAAGAGAAAATAAATCTATCAAGCATTTTGACAGAATTGTGGCCCGTTTTAATTTAGAAATTTTCGTTAATGTTTTTGTCAAAGTCCACTTATTTGCATAACCCTTTGAGATAAATCCTTGAAAATTGGAACACTTGTCTATCATCACAGATAAAACACGGATTGTATTATGGAATGACTCTATCTGTCCCTCTGTCTGTCTGTCTGTCTTTCTTTCTGTCTGTCTGTCTGTAACATATTTAACTCAAATTCTGTTTGATGGATCCTTCTCATATTACACAACTACGTTTATCTGGACATGAAACAGTAGCATGAGTGTGTCCCGGTATGTATATCCAAGGTCAATGTCACACAATTGGACTTAGAATTATCGTATAGCATTTTCGTTTAGCAAATATGTGGAACACGTTTGAACTCAGTTTATGTTGAACAATGCAAGGCCTCGACGGGCATATATTTTGCCAACTGGCATTCTTGTTGACCTTAAAATATATAATTGCATTAGTATCTCCTTTGAAAACTCTATCGTTGGATTACAGCTTTGTACTTATTTGATTTTGTGTAGTAAACTTCTTTAACCCTTCGCTTGCTATTCAAGTCAATATACCTACCTGTAAATAGTGAAGACCCAGATGAGAAGCTCCTGCAGGAGCTGTCTCATCAGGGTATGTACTATTTACAAGTTGATTGTGCAACCAGTGCACTCCACAGCAGTGACTGCACAGCGAAATACTTGTACACAGTAAATATATTATGTAAGTATACAACAGGGCATGGGTAAAGAAGGATGAATGTATTTTAAAATTCAGCAAGAGAAGAGTTAATAGATTAGAAGTCAGCCAGGAGATGTCCCTCGAAAACCCACAGCTGAGCCTGGCTTGTAATAAAGCTATTGGCAATTACCGTGTTAGTCACGTCACGATTAGTTGGATACAGATTCATCCTTTCCCTGATGAATATTCATGTAGGAAATAATGACGTCATGGATATTAATAACATTCTGGCTCAGGCAGAAGCTATGGAATCAGACACCATTAGCAAACAGAGCAGACCCTGATCAGACGGCTCCTATAGGTCTACTCTGTTTGCAGATGCGTCAAAATGCGCTTACATTAGTGAAAGGTTTAAGTAAGTATTCATTATTATTGTAGCTATCTGACCCTGTTTTGGAATCAGCTATTTGCATCTTTGTGAGTATACGAAACACATGGGTTCTTGTTACTGACTGTTTAGTACCATGCGTAGCCGTTCCCGTTGTCCTCGCTTTTAGTATGCTATCTGGCTTAAAAATTAATTCATGTTGCAATTAACATGCAATCATGCGGGCAGTACTAACTAAAAGTCAACTGCATTTAAAGAAGCTAACTAGTTGAAATCGGGAAATTACATCATCATGCAAGTTAAGGTGCAGTTTACTTTACTTTAAACCTATGTTAAGTAACCATCTGCTAGAATATGGCAAATATCTCATTATTTATTGATAATCTATTCATAATTATGTTACATTTTAATTAACCCATTACTCCAAGGCTTATTTATACATGTTTACACATAGGTTACCACTTAAAGCTGGTTAAAAGTAAAACGGACTGCCTTGATGTGCATTCTGCTTAACTTTAAGGCTTCCAACTACTAGGCTATTGGAAATATTTCATTGTTTATTCATAATGTTTTCATAATTATATGCTACCACTTAACCCTTTCCCTGTTGTGTATTCATGTAAGAAATAATGACGTCATGACTATTATTAATAAGATTATTTTTATAATGGCATAATATGAACACGGGACAGTTGCCTTAGGAAGAAGCTGTAGAATCAGATATATTACACCATAAGCAAACAGAGCATACACTGATCTGGGTTAACCCTGTTTTCAGATGCGTCAAAATGCGCTTAAATAAGGGTAATGGTTAAAGTTGGTTAAAAAGTAAAACGGAATGCCTTGACACGTACATGTAAGGTTTTGAGAAACTACATGACCGGGTACCAAACTGCTTTGATCCAGTTCCATCTGAACCAAAGCTGTTCGCAAATGACTGTTCTTTTCATCATATAACTTATCCGCTTTTGGAGAGATCATACATGTATATTTCTTCATTACGCCGTCTTTCTTTTACATGACGTTACAGCTATACGTAGAGAAAAACGTGGATGTAATGTGATAAATCTACGTCATACATTACGCGGGATACCTTTGTCAAAGTTTAGGTAATTTGATATCCATATTTATTTAATGCTATACCTATTATTTGTGTCAGTTTTCATGCTTTAAGTTTTACACTTTGTCTACATATCAACACTCATGAGAGTCATTTATTGCATTAGCTATGTGTTTATGTGATTAAAAGTATACGTATTTGTTAAAGGATTGCCCCTGTTGAAATTGAGCACGACAGATTATACTGAAATATAAATCATTCGATAGCATTATTCTTATCCTTTCGGATTAAATTAGTTTCTGGCTTACTTTCTTAAAAATAGTTTTTAACCGAAACTCTCTAAAACCTAATTAAATTGTAAAGTGTTAAGGTTAAGAAAACGATTTTGGTTTTATTCAAACAGCGGGAAGGCTATTTACGGTGTACGCTAATGTAGCAATAGCTCATTAATACGACCATTCAAACGAAGTCTAATTCTGAATTTTTAAAACATGTGGTACTAGCTTACTGCAGGGCAAAAGTGATACAGCTTTCTGTGTCACTTTTGCCCTGCAGTAACAACACCTGCTTTTACTGTCTCCTATTTTAAAACAAAAATGTGGTCGCTTTAGCGAGATTCCACGTTGTACTTATTGGTTCCTTGAAAGTTTGGTTCTATTTTACCGATTTATAAGTACAGTAAAACCCTCTAATGCGACCACTTAATGAACAAACATCGCTATCTTCATAACCAGGTGGCTGCTTAATGCAGGACGAAAGTTATTCAGAAAGCTCCTTTGCCACTGTGAATTATGCCCCTTTTTGGTGGTCGCATTAGAGGGGTTTTACTGTATATTTATATAGTCAAGACTATGCTACATGTTCAAACACATTTAAGAAACGCCTTGAAACTTGGGAATGTTGCCGCACTGAAGTTCCTGAGAAATTGCCGATCCTAACCAATGGAACTTCATGTGATAAAGTGTTACTAGCTTGAATAACACTAATTACTTGTAGGTATCATGCTACGTGTTCTAATTTTAACACTAGAAGATTGCCAAGCCCATTTCTGAGCATTTCCGTTCCACACAAATCTGTCCAGTGTTACAATCAACTCTCATGTGTATCATTTGTATTATTCGCTGATGTCTGAACGTCGTGTGTTCATCATACACTGAGTCAATGGGATCTAACAGATAAATAAATATATAAATATTTGGAATAGGATTTGTTAAGGTCCAAATTCATTTCGTATTTTCATTTGTACTAAACATTATACTACCAATTGTTCTTGATATAAAAAAATGTCTGATCAAAGACTGATCTTGAGAAATTTAATTTCGTCCGATTCCTTTTGATCAAACAATGACGATTTATTAGATTAATTTGTTGAATAGCACACTGACACGTGAATTTGTGGCCATGGCAGATCTCTATTAAATCATAAGCAAAACGGAGCCGTCTGATCTGGGTCTACTCTGTTTGCAAGGCGTAGAAATGCGTACGTTTTTATGGAGGAAATGGTTAAACGAGTACATTGTATGAAAACAATATAAGCAACTAACGGGGACCAAAGCGAATAACATATTTTCCTATCATTTATCCCCTTTAATAGTAAACTATCACTAATTTGACCACTCAAAAGAAGTCTAATTCTGGATATTTAACCCATTCCCTCATAGGCTATTTTTGGACCTAGCCTCTTTGAATAAATCTACCGAAAAGGAGCATTTAATGGAGAAAAGGAAAATTGGAGAATTGTGTAGATTTGAAGCCATTGTGAGAAGTAGAGCATTTGCTCCTGGAGCAAATGCTCTTTTTATCACAATGGTTTCAAGAAATGACATTTACAGAGGCGTAGAAAGGCGTATTTATGGAGAAAAGGGTTAAAATAGGTGGATGTTTAATGCAGGTCAAAAGTGATTATAGAAAAGCTTATATGTATTCATAGTATGCGAATCTATTAGCGAGACTCTGCCATACTACTTACAGCACTAAGTTAAAACCCAGCTATTCTATGCGTTAACTGGTTTATTCTATACAAGGCAAATGATTTCTCCATCTTATATATTATACATTCCAATTGTGTTCCACATGTGCGCAATAGATGGTGCATTCAAACCAAACATCAAACCACGTTTCCTGTTCCGATATATGGCAGCGACTGCACGACAGTCTAAAGTTTCTATCATTATGTCATAGATGACCCGTCGATATTGTAAGGTTGTTTAGGTCAATATTACTTATTTCGATTCAAGAAACTGAATATAGTAGAACCAGTCTTAAGCCACCTTATATTAATTGGGCTTTTGCACTTCCTTTGCCCTGTATTAAGCTACCACATGCCTTACAGACACATAAATAAACCTCATTTTGATGGTCGCTTAAGACAGGTTCTTCTGGATATTTTATATTGTGAATACGGACGGTTATTGGTTTATAATTGCAAATGGTATTGCCTCAAGAACAATGAAAATGCCATTTGTCAGTTTACGACGTATGTTTCCTGTTTTATTGGTCTACTGAACAGACTGAGTGTCCATTTTACTGCATTTCACTCCATCATGTATATTAAATTATGCAAATATCTATGGAAAAGGACATAATCAAACTTTTCGGGGCTGCGTGTCCAAGGATAATTTCTTGTGCAATTTCTAAAATGGTGTATGTGGTTAACCATTTAATTATCATAAACACGCTTTCATGTATTTGCTGTAGACCCAGAGTAAATAGTCAAAGTTGCTCTTGTTAGCAATACTCTTAAAATATTCGGTTGATTGATATTGTTTCTGAAAGAATATTAAAGCGTTTGGAACTTTTCCCTTACGATCAATCTGACATAGTCATTTCGCAATAATTAGTTCATCCGCTGTATGTTTATTTAACGGTTTAGAAAATGAGACGTGAACCGTGTACACATCTTAGTCTACACTACTTGCTAATACAAGTATATAGTATATTTCCCGCACCAAGGCTCCATTGCGTCCCTTATTTACTAACCAATGGCGATTCTTGATGACGAGCGTCATGATTATGGTATTCATCGGGGGACATCTGACTTCTTTGTTTTTATTTTATTATTCCTTACCCCAGAGTACTTCAAGTTTCGGACTTCGAACTTCTGACTTCTGACATCCATGGTCTTTCTTTTTTGTTCTTACGTCATTACTTCTTACCACAGAATACTGCGACACGGCATTGAAATAGTTGGATTTTAGGGCAATGTGACGGTAGTGTACACTGGTCAAAGATGCTCAATTTGGAGTCATTAATCTGGAACTACAATGTTTGTAAATGACCTGACCTTTGTGTTGTTTACCGAAAGGTCAATATTATGTTAATAGTGTAGATACATTATGTGTATTAACAGTATGTCTATTTGTCAATATATAAAGCTAGGTTGTATAACCTTCATCTTTGGTGTCTGCAAATCGCCCGTGTGTAATACACCGAAGGGACAATGTCAAAATGTAATGGCGTTAAACTTGTAGATCTATGTTTATATATATATATATATAAATAATTTAAATGTACAGTAAAACCTCTCTATAACGGCCACTAAATTACATGAAGTATTTTGTGTCAAAGGCAGGTGACTTCTTAAAGCAAGGTGAAAGTAAAACAGAACGCTCCCATTGGAGCGTTCTGTTTTACTTTCACCTTGCTTTAAGTAGACACCTGCCCTAAATACCAACTAATTAACACAATTTAGTGGTCGTTATAGAGAGGTTTTACTGTATATCAATACGGCATGTTCGTCTATATATACATAACGCTAGAACAGAAGTTATGCAGGAGCTTCTACATGACAATAACAATCCTAGAAATGCATACAGTTGGAGGAAGCAGATTTGAAGCTGTTTCCTCGGCTCGGGGCTAATTTGGATTCACAATGTTTCATCAATTTGCAACATCGTTTATGAGCTATTATTCCATAGTGGTGTCATGGTTTAGAAATGCAAAGCTTTTATCAATATACAAACACAGTTCAGGTAGGTACTGCTTCGCGATATGATGCATTATTACGAACAGCGCAAACGCGTGTGACCTCGACCTACACAGTAGTTCGTAAGGAGTTATGTTTTAGGGAAATGTCATCCCATAAATTTAATATATACAGTATAAACTCTGTAAAACGGGCATTAAATTTAGTAGAAATATCGGTCTTAGAGACAGGTGACAGCTTAATGCCGGGTGAAAGTCATGCAGAAGGCTCTTCTATGGACTTTCTGCATGACTCTGACTTCGCATTAAGCAACCACCTTCCTTAACGTATCTAACGTATTCACTACTAGAATTCCTGTTTAGAGGGGTTTACTGTTATGTGTGGGTGTGATTTTATATACGGTATTCTTTATAGAAGTTGGGATAACAAAGTAAAACTCATACTTTCTGACACTTCAATTATTGAATATTGTGTCGTTCAAATGCATTGCCGTTCGTATAATACGGTGATAATCAGTTAAATCTAAACAGAATACACACAGATCATTGCTGTCATTCAGTTCTCCTCTGAAAGTATATCCTTTAATACTTTCGTTAAACAGTGATGGGCCATTCCACGGTGGAATATGAACAATCAGCATTCAAAAGTTGAATAATCGTTAATGACACTTATGTACATTAAATGTATGTGTTCTTCGCTATGCCGAACAAGTGCCTTAAATAATATGTTCAATCAATAGTTATTCATGCTTATATAACTCGAATTTCAAGGGACCATACAAATTAATTCGAAATAAGCACTAATGCTTATCTGTTTGACGGCTTGATGCGGTTGTTTACGACGATTAAAACAATCAACTACATGCAAAGTAAAACAAAGAGTTTCGGCATCATAAATGTACAGCGGGCTGAGCGGTCTTTCGGACTATAGTAGACTATAACTAGGTATTTCACTTTTATCATGTGCGCCATTGTCTAGCCTTAATTTAAAATAAACATCAGTTATGGTCACTCGATTCTGCAGAACTGTAGATTAGATGCATACTTACCTATCAGTATCTCATCTAAATATCATGTCTCTTTGGTGCGATTCTAATGAGTAGTAGCAAGATAAGGATTGGGTGAGAAATATCAAATACACATAATTTCCCCCTCTTATCTTCTGCTCTGCTGCTGAGAAAAGTAATATACTTTTGGTTATTGCCGATACGACCGTCGGCTATAATTGACAGCCAGTGTATACCCGTACGAGAGGTTCTTTCATAGGTCGTTGTAATTCGGATCTGCATTATTTGCATATGTCCATTTAAATAATGTACTACAGATTCCCGCCAGTTTGTACCTTTGCAATGTTTAACCTATAAACTCCCACATTATTTTTGAAAACCCGTTACAAATCGAATTTAAATTCATTTTCTATGTGGATGGAATTTGCGAAAGAAAATAATTCATACTGATGAAAACCAAATTAATTGGTATAACAAGCAGTGCATATCCTGATCAGAGGGTTTCTTAAGGAACCCTCTGATCTAGGCCTATACTGGTTGCCGATGTCCCACTTATGGAACATTAAGGGTAACATAGGGTTGAGGTAGTAGACCTATATCACACAGTTTCTGATTATGCTGTCTGATGAAGAACAACTCTGTTATATGGCTGTAAATAGCATTGTTATATATTTCTAATAGTATGACATAAATATCTAAGAGGCAAAAGATTATGCGACACTATGCACAAGAGTCTTGATATGTACGTGATGTACCCCTTCACTCATCTATGTGGAGCTGTCTGGAATATTACTTAACATTTTAACTTGGGTGAATGTGGGATAACCGTGAGGTTGGATACCCTCAAACCTAGTTTAGGCCCCATGTGGCCTTTCTTGGCTACTGACCTTTCCAGGAAGGTACTCCTGCCTTCACCACAAGACTCCTGCTTTGTTTTATATGGTAAATGTTTTATAGTTTTATGTGCGTTTCGTTACGCTTTGTCTTGTGATTGTGATGTCTCGTGTCTGATGATGTTTGGTTGCCATGTCCTTTGAAAAAGATCAGATAAGATTGTATTTATTTCGAGTAGACAAGACGTCTACAAATAACAAAAGCTCTGAATAGCATTTATAACCGACAATGTGTATGGCGATCCCTGCTGGACTGTTTTCCCACTTTTATTTTATAATATGTGCAGCAATTATGCCACATAGAATACATGGTAGCACAATGCAGTGGCCAAGTTAAGATGCGTAAATTAAAACATTTAAAAAACCGAATTTAGTACATGAGTTTCTCTGACAATTTATCATAAACAATTTAACATTTTGACCCTCTAATAATGGTTTTCAAAGAAAACTGCAGGAAAACTATACAGTAAAACATCTCTACAGCGACCATCTAAAACAAGGATAATATTCTAGGTATTAAACCAAGGTGGTAGCTTAATGTAGGAAGAAAGGTAGACAGAAAGTTCTGCATTCCTTTAGTCCTACATGAACCTATTCTCTCCTACTGACGCCTTTTTGTGCATCTGTGAAACTCATTGTTTTGAAACTATTGTGATAAGATAAGAGCAAATACTCAATTTATCACAATGGCTTCAAAACTACAAAATTCTAAAGTTCTCCTTTTCTATATAAATGCTCCTTTTTGGTAGATTAATTCAAAGAGGTTGGGTCTAAAATAGTCTAGGAGGGAATTAGTTAAACAACCATCGTCCTGCATTTATCAACTACCGTCCTGCAGTAAGCAACCACCTACATGTATTTGAATGTCACCAATCCCTTATATTAGGTGACCGCTTTGGCACTATTGTATTTCGAAATTCAAGTAAATTACAAAAATGTATCATCATAAAGTGCCTTCTTATAATTGTACATGTAAGATACAGCATAATCTCTCTAATGCGACCACCACAAATGTCTAAATATGTGTACTTTAACCCATTACCTCATAGGCAATTTTTAGATCCAAACTCTTTCAATAAATCTACCGAAAAGGATCATTTACTAGAGAAAAGGATGTTTAGAACTGTGTAGTTATGAAACCATTGTAATAAATAGAGCATTTGCTCCTATTGAGCAAAATTTTATGCTCTATTTATCACAGTGGTTTCACAAAGTGACTTTTACAGAGGCGTCAAAAGGCGTCAATATGAGGGAATGGGTTAATGCATGTTGTAGTTGAATGCAAGATGAAGGATATACAGAAAGCTCTTGAAGGAGCTTTCTGCATTACATTCATCCTTCCATTGGAAGCCACATGTTTGTAAAGATATTTGTTTTATTCATAAAACCTTTTAGAGGGTTTATACTGTATACTAGACTATTTATATATCGTACGATGATAGTATAATGGTATACAAAATCTCTTCTTAAATATACGTCCCCGTATTTACGAGATCTCAAATAAAGAGTAGACAGACTTAACCCTTTCAGTGCGGGAAACCAGTCACTAATATCCTTTGCAAACACTGTAGACCCAGATGGCAGGGTTCCTTCAGGAACCCTCGCATCTGGGACTGCACTGTGTTCATATTGCACATTTATTTTAAAACAAATCACTGAATATTCACGATCAGCTTGACCCGTTTGAATTTTGGAACAATCGAATTGATTATTCATCGTTGAAAGTGTTAACTAATCTTACTGTATAGAACTGCCTGAAAGCTGTCGCGAGAAACGATGCACAAAATTGCCCAATGTGTTTCTCAGAACCGGATGATTATTGTACGGTTTCTTACTTCGAGCACAATCCAATTTTTGTAATTTCGTATGTATTTGACGCATTTGTCCTTATAAAAGGATCTGGCGATATTAATCCTTAACATGTTAAGCGCGATCTGATTCACATTTGCAAACAGTTTGGATCCAGATGAGACGCGAGTAGTTCGACTTCTCATCTTGATTCAAGCTGTGTGACTATCCGTCAACAGTTTCTAAGACGTTTGTACGGATCAGAAGTAAGTACAAATGCAACAGATAAGAGTTTTAACAGACAAACAGACGTACATTGTTGGAGACATACATAGCTGCCTAATTAATACGTATCGGATGAAACAAACATAGTTTCCTGTTACTTGCACGGAGAGGGATTGACACTTTAACACTCATCTGTAATGAATGTTATACCGAACAAGACAAATATTCAAATGTATTGCGTTGTGCCGAGTGGCACAAAATTAAAACTATCACGCGGGTTCCTTGCTGTCACCTAATTATGGTTTCCATTCAGTAGTCAAATTGCCTTAACCCATTCCCTCATAGGCTATTTGTAGACCCAATCACGTTGAACAAATCTACCGAACAGGAGCATTAACTAGAGAAGAGGAAACTTTTAGAATTTTTCAATTTGAAACCATTGTGATAAATAGAGCATTTGCTCCTATAGAAGCAAACACTCTATTTATCACAATGATTTCAACAGATGACTGTTTTTTCAGATGACAGATGAATTCTTTCACCACCGAAGTCGCAAGAAAATGAGTTCTCAACCGGATGTTCAATTTAGTAAAAATATCGGTCTTTGAGACAAGTGGCAGCTTAATGCAGGATGAAAGTCATGCAGAAATGTCCTCTAGGAACTTTCTGCAAGACTTCCACCCTGCATTAAGCAGTAACCTGCCCTAAAGTATCCAAATTCTTCTCAACTAGAATTCCGGTTTAGAGGGGTTTTGAATGAGTTACATGGTTTGCTGCAATACGCGAATTTGTGATTAACTTTGCAAATATTTCGGAGCCAGATGACACGCCGAGTAAATCGGCGTCCAACAGGATCCAAACTGAAAGACGCACCACTTGGGTTTACGATAAAAAGTTGAAGCAAAGTCCGCACTGAAACTTAAAGCAAACGACGTTGTTTGCAGACGAAAATTATTTCGCACCAAAACAGTTAAATACCCCTTGAGTATTTCATATAAACACAATCGGGGATCCTCGTCTAGATTCGATATCGGATAAATCTGTAAGAAGGACATTAGAGAAGCTTCCGCATTTTGTTCGCTCGAGTGAAAAATAGGTTAAAAACGTACATCGGAGAGAAAATGGAAAGTGCAGTAACCCTTATTCCACTAAATAATTAATACTGTTAATTAGTTAAATATTGCATCAACATGTATCATTGACAAAAATGTTTTTTTATGACAAAATGTGCAAACCCTGGTCAAAGAGCTCCGTCAAGAGCATTTTGAAGAGCATTTTGATCTGGGTCTACACTGTTGGTGGATGCCTTGTATACTCGGTTCCCGTACATGTAGGGTTAACTCTTTCGGCGCCAATGTCGCCTATTGGCACCATTGAAAACAGTGCAGTCTCAGGTCAGATGCCGCCTTTTCAAGGCGGCATCTGACCTGGGACTACACTGTTTTCTGTATTATTTTAGCCCAATCATACAGATTTTTAAAAACAAATGTTTTACTAATATATATTTAATATGAAATTATTATTGCAGATGACACTTTTGAATTTGGCGCCAAAACAGTTAAATATAAATGCATTTGGATAATGATTCGATGTTTGATAGTTATGCTACGTTTGAAATGAATAATCGCTACTGCAATTCTCAACACTGTAATGTAATTAATTGCACAAGAATCTGCCTAATTGCCGCTAAAGTGTTAAAGGGCACGCCATATTGTTTTACTGGGGGAACCCTCCCTGCAACCGAGTAGGATTGGCACCGAAGAGTTCCTATTGAATAAAGCGGTGTTTATTTATTTGTCTAGAATGGAACTGAGTGTCAAAACTCGTTTCATTTAACCCATTCCCTGATATTGAAGACATTTGACGACTCTGTAAAAGTCACTTTGTGAAACCATTGTGATAAATAGAGAAATTGCTCTGATGGGAGCAAATGTTCTTTTTATCACAATGGTTTCAAACTACAAACTTCTAAAAAAAATCCTTTTCTCTAGGTAATGCTCCATTTCGGTAGATTTATTCAAATAGGCTGTATCTAAAATTAGCCCATGAGGTAATAGATTAAGCGCGTCTCGGTTGGTATTTGCAAATACGTAGCTTGAATCTATATAAGACACCGAGTAATTTGGAGTCTTATATTCATTCATTCAATAGTTTTTCAAACGTTTAATGGAATTGGAAGTCCGCGATTAGTTCAGTAATTTAGAGATTGAACAGACATTATTTTTGTTTAGATTGAGAACTGTTTGACGTTCGGTTTACCCACTGCCTCATAGGCTATTTTTAGACCCAACATCTTTGAATAAACCTACCGAAAAGGAGCATTAACTAGAGAAAAGGAAAAGTTTAGAATTGTGTAGTTCTGAAATCATTGTTGAAAAAATGGTTTCAAAATGTGATTTTTTACAAAGGCGTCAAAAGGTGTCAATATGAGGGAATGGGTTAAACTTTTTTTTACAGTTGGGAAATATACTGCTTTACATAGCAAGTATCCAGACTGGAGTAAAAGAAATATTTTTTTCATTTTCAATCCCATGGCATCTTTTACGATATAACGATTGCCAAGTTAACCCATTCCCGTATAGGCTATTTTTATATCCAACCTCTTTGAACAAATCTACCGAAAAGGAGCATTTACTACTAAAAAGGATTTTGTTTAGAATTGTGTAGTGTTGAAACCGTTGTGAAAAATAGAGCACTTGCTCCATAGGAGCAAATGCTCTATTTAACACAATCATTTCACAAAGTGACTTTTCAGTAATTTAGAGATTGACCTATTACTGACCTATTGTATGTTTGTTTTGTCTTTGTGCGTCTCTTGATGTTTTTAAAGTTATGTACATTTGCTGTTTCCTTGTATTGCTGTTCGGGTGACTGTTTGTTCTGTATGTGGTGTTTCCTGCATGACTCATTTTTGTACTTTTACAGAAGCGTCAAAAGGCGTCTATATGCGGGAATTGGTTAAACTGTTTAATTGTTCAAAGAGGCCAGGGTCCAAGGTTATAAAAACCTCTGAGTCTGAGCTCATTCTCAAGTATCTAAGATTCAATGACAATGTTAAGTAAATAGTACTGACCAAAAACAGAATGTATCTAAAGAAGCACTCATATTACGGGTTGCTATAACTAATTGATGTTTAAGATTTATACAATAAAACCCTTCTAAGCCGGAATTCTAGTAGAGAATAATTTAAATACATTTGGGTAGGTGACTGCTTAATGCAGGGTGAAAGGCATGCAGACAACTCATAGAGGAGCTTTTTGCATGACTTTCACCTTGCATTTAACTGCCGACTGCCTCCAAGATCGATATTTATAATAACTGTAACGTCCGATTTAGATGGGTTTTACTGTAACAGAACACTAATGTTTTGTTTGCGGTTCATATGATAAGGTTGAGTTCCAAAAGTACATTTTGCCGAGATTATCGTAGAAAGATATTGGAGTAAATGGGTAAAAAGCTGCTATACCCTTGCCAGCAGTCACTTCAGTATACTGTTGTATGGATTTGTTATAACTCGGTTATACAATGTATATAAATTAATCGAGTGGAAGACGAATTCCCTAAGGCAATTTCAAGACTTTATCTTCTTATCAAAAGCTCAAACAAGTACATATATCTGATTGTTGTTCTGAAAGAATCAAATAAATAAACACGAGGGCACATGTTTCATTGTTATGAGGTGAAAAGTAGAACTCCTTGCATGAATGTTGTTTTACCTCCAAATGCACCAAATAGGCCAGCCTGTATTGGCGTGTCTTTGTTAAGAGATTGAAAAACAAAATGGTATGGTTATTATTATTACAAAAAAGATTGATCCTTCAAATATAAAACTTCGATACAGAAAACTCATCTAAGGTGATCATCTAAAGGAACTATAATCACGTGTCTTAAACCCAGGTCGTAGATAATGAAGGACGAGAGCTATGCATAAAGCTGATGAGGATTTTTCTGCATTAGAATTATTTTCGTCCTGCATTAAGCAACGACCTTTTGTTTTAAAGACCCCACAGTTTATTCATTAACAATTGGTTTAGAAGGGTTCTACTGTATAAGATAGTGTATGTCATAATGGGTATGGTCGTAAATATTCGTATAATATTAAAAGTAGAGAGTCTTACCTCAGACAAATAAAACGTTTTGCCCTATGAATAATTTCATTCATGAATATTCATTAGCACTATTTTAATGACCTTTAACAAAGAAAGCTATTAGCCCTTCACTTGCTATTCACGTCAATATACCTACTTGTAAATAGTGAAGACCCAGATGAGACAGCTCCTACAGGAGTTGTATCATCAGGGTCTGCACTATTTACAAGTTGATTGTGCAACCAGTGCACTCCACAGCAGTGATTGCATAGTGAAATACTTGTACACAGTGAAAATATATGTATTTATACAACAGGGCATGTGTAAAGAAGGAGAAATGTGCAAGAGAAGGGTTAACAAAGAAAACTATTAGGGGAGCTATTGCAAAATGTAGAATCAGACCTGTAATAATGAGCCATCTGATTTGGGGTCTACTCTTTTTGCAGAGGCGTGAAAAGGGCGTCTCCTTAAAATAAAAGGCTAAAACAATGTCAACGTTGTTTTATTATCATTTTAACTACTTACCTTCGATTAAAAAGCCTCGGGCAATGACTTAAGTTTCTGATGCGTTTCAGCAATCTAAGCAGTTAACGAAAATCAAATTCATCCGAAATTGTTATATATAAATATAATCTAAACCAGATTATTTTCTGGTTCTTTCTCCTCTGTAAATCTTCCTATATATCATTGCCAGAAGGATATATTTATCCAGATATACTTCAAGTTCTCCCGTTCGTCATTGGGGAATATATGTCTGTTTGATCTGTGTATCCGTAATGATTTAATTTGTTTTTGGATTGTCAGCAGATATATACAGTAAAAAACCTCTAAACCGGGCGTTCAATTCAGCATAAATGTCAGTTTTGGAAACAGATGGTAGCTTAATGCAAAATGAAAGCCATACGGAAGGCTCTTTTATACAAATCGGATTCAAATTGTAGCACTATACTGCACTTAAATAACAATTGAGTAATCTTATAATGCTACGATCAATGTAATAACCCTTTACTTCGCTGTGACAAAAACAATTTGTTTCATTTTGCATCTGGTGTAATTTTGACTACTGTAACAGTAAAATCCCTCTAATGCGACCACCTAAAAGAGGTTTACTTATGGGTGCTAGATGCAGGGGAAACCTTAATGCAGGACAAACGTAATGCAGAAAGTTCTCTGCATTACTTTTGTCCTGCATTAAGCAAACACCTGCTCATAAAGACATCCATGTTTAATCATTAATTGGTCACATTCGAAGGGTTTTTACTGTATTTCCGATTCGATCAATGTATTGAAAAAATATTGGTCGAATGTTAAACAGTCTGCACTCTGATGATACACGGAGCTACCCGAGTTACCCAGTGTCTCATCTGGAACCAAGGTGTTTGCAGAAACGAGTCAGTTCCCTAAGAGCGGTATTAACTCTTTCGGCGCCAATGTCGCCTGTTGGCACCATTGAAAACAGTGCAGTCCCAGGTCAGATGCCGCCTTTTCAAGGCGTCATCTGACCTGGGACTTCACTGTTTTCTGTACTATTTTAGCCCAAGCATACAGGTTTTTAAAAACAAATGTTTTACTAATATACCTTTATTATTTAGTTTAGAATTATATTTAATTTGGAATTATTGCAGACGACACTTTTAAATTTGGCGCCAAAAGAGTTAACCGAAAAGTTAACCAAATTTAAATATCTGGACTTTATTATTTTCATTAAATGAATTTCCAGCATATTAACATTTACAGGGGTTCAACTATCTGTTTAAAATCTCATATAAAGAAAACTATTGTAGAACTGATATGAAGGTATAAACATTGATGTGTTTGACTTACATTAAACCGTATTCCGCTACAAACAAACATTAACTCTTTCGCTGCCATTTTTGTCGTCTTCAACCTGTGTCGCCTGCTGCAATTTCCATTTTCGACATTTTTTCATTTTTGTTTCAACCAACATAGTCACAATAACACACCGTTTATATCCTGAAGAGCCGCCGAGTTACTCGGTGTCTCATCTGGATCTAAACTGGTTGCATAGGTATTCACAGATGCGACCCTGGCAGCGTAAGAGTTAAGTCTGTTAACCCTTCTCTTGCTGAATTTTAAAACACATTTCTCCTTCTTTACCCATGCCCTGTTGTATAATTACATATATCTTCACTGTGTACAAGTATTTCGCTGTGCAATTACTGCTGTGGAGTGCACTGGTTGCACAATCAACTTGTAAATAGTGCAGATCCTGCAGGAGCTGTCTCATCTGGGTCTTCACTATTTACAAGTAGGTATATTGACGTGAATAGCAAGCGAAGGGTTAAGTCTGTTAAATATTTGAGGAACTATTGACACAGTTTGGAACCTGATAATACGCCCGAGTTACAGCTATGTCCAAGCTGTTTGAAATGCAAATCAATTTGCTGGAAACGACATGCGCAGAATAGCCACCCAATTCTGGTCGTCGTTTGCATAAGTGTAAAAGCAAAGTCTTACTTTAATTAAATAGAAATCCAGCGCTTTTATAGTTACAAATAGGTATACATTGGAATCCCTCTAATGCGACCACTTAATGAATAAACATAGGTGTCTTTATAAGCAGGTGGTTGCTTAATGCAGGACAAAAGTAATGCAGAGCTTTCTGCATTAATTTGTCCTGCATTAAGCTACCACCTGTATCTATCACCTCTTTTAGGTGGTCGCATTAGCGGGGTTTTACTGTATATATCCTTTATCAGAACAACATTATTTAAACACCGTTTTTAGTTAGATATGTCTATCAAGCTATTAATAATGGACCTATCTCTTTAATATGTATGACTAACGGGATAAGTTTGATATACGCTTATAGTATATATAACATCATCTAGATGGAGATATTCCTTTTCCTTCATCATACGGTTGTTTACATTCCATACATTATCCGTTTTGATAGGACCTGTTCCTGCTGAGGATTTCAATATTCTCGATCGTATTATTACTGTAAAGCTTCTTAACCCTTTTCTCCATAAATACGCCTTTCTACGTCTCTGTAAAACACAATGGTTTCAAATTGCAAAATACTAAAAGTTTACTTTTCTCTAGTTAATGCTACTTTTCGGTAGATTTATTCGAAGTGGTTTGATCTAAAAATAGCCTATGAGGGAATGGGTTAAACTATTGTACACGTATGACAACACTCGTAAAACATTCTCTAAATTCTATCATCGAAATTGCAAAAAACAACTATAGTAAAAACAAGTGTAATTTATAGATGCTTTCGTGACAAGGCAGTTCACATCCGGCTTTATGGCGATGTTATTTATAAACGTTGTAAGAAACATCCGTTCAATACCTGTTCAGTTCCTAAACATTTCCAACAAAAATACTATATTCCAATAAAATTGTAACGAACTGTGTGTTTGGTCGATCCCTCTACATTCGATAACCACGCTTCCATCTTGCGTATACGATGATAGGAAAGACATACTTCTCTATGATGATGACCTCTCAGATCTGTAGACGGAAAGAGGACGTCGACTAATTGTATCTTGTTCTTTCTGTGGTACCCCTAATAACTTTTCCTACAGTTGTTCTAATAACAGTAAAGTTTAGAGTACCTTTGTGACAGGGGTCAGAACTACACTTTCGTGTTCATTGAAAGGCATGTACTGGGATTATTTGGTAAAATTCCAGTCTGTGTGTTTAACAAATTCTTTTTCTATGTGTTTCTTGCTTGTAATACAGTGAACCCTCGTTACAACGGAGGTGTTTGTTTCCAGACATTGTGCTGGTATAACGAGGTTGCCGTTATAACGAGTTTAAATATGAAAGGAACCATTTGGCCAGTTTTAAACTAGTACCAACGGGTGATCGCTTTATGCAGAACACAAGAAGTGCAAAAAGCTCCCTACGGGAGCTTTTTTGTATTTCTTGTGTTCTGCATTAAGCAATCACTTGTGCTATTGGCGTTGTACCTATTTATTCAGTGGCTGTTTCAAAGAGTTAACGGTAATTTTGTTTCAATGCATATTGGCGGTATAACGAGGGTGCCATTGTAACGAATGCCGTTATAACGAGGGTTCACTGTATAATGTATAAAGTTATCGGTCACATTGGTTGAGGAACAATCGTGCGTGCGAGATTACATTTATTTACACTATGCGTCTGATTGGGTGAAGATTTGTGACGCGTTCCCAAACCATGGTTCAAATCGCAAATGGTGGTTTTACCACTGACCGTTCCATTCTTGTCTTCATCCTATATTTTCTATATTGTATCGTGTATAGTTCACCATAACAATACTTTTTAGTACGGCGTTTTATGACGTTATGTTTTATCTTACTCTTGTTACTGGTTTTGTGTTTTCCATTATTTTGATTGTTTAAGTTTAGTTATAGTAAGTGTAGTTAAATTATCTGGTCTTTCGGGATAATGAAATGTAATGTTTTAGTTATGAAAATAACATGCAGCTTAAGCCTGTGTTGGAAAGGGAGGGGGAATGAGCAAAATTGTAAATTTAATAAAATCGAATATGCAATTTTCTTTTTCAGCATTGCTGCGTTTTCTTTCAGAGCATATCCCACATTCAGGATTTAAATAGCGCACATTATGGTCATAAAGCACCTTTTTGCTTTCAATGGTGAACAGGCAAAAACACTTGTGTGAAGGTCGTGTTTGTTCCCGCGCACGTGTGCCATGGGGGCTTACATTGTTCTTCGGGAGTAGCTACGGACTTTCAGGTGCCATCGCTTTTGTTCGGTTCTACTTTTACATTTGACGGGTATGTATTAAAATCTACACAATACCTCATGAAACACGGGTTGAACTTTATTTTTACATATTATACATGACCAGAGGATTCGATGACAATGACGTGCACGTATCGTTTGCCAAAGCGAGGTAATACAACAATGTTACAATATGATCAAGTAATGTTTCATATATCATAAGCATATTTCAACCCTTATCCTGCCAAGCACGGACTTGAATGGAACTGAACGTGATTGGCACTTGCAAACAAATAGTTTTAAGCCTTTCTCTGTTCTATGTTTATTGCAAATTCAAATACCTACAGAATATTGATGGACATAATAGTTATAATGAAATATTGAAGGCGGAACATTGTAGCCATTTTAGAAAGTATAGAAACATATCTTTCAAATTCCATTAGCAAACATAGCAGACCCTGATCAGACTGTAGGAGCCGTCTAATCTTGGTCTACACTGTTTGCAGATGCGTGAAAACAGGTTTATATGAGGGAAAGGGTTAATCCAAATTACTTGGCGACTCATCTGGATAGAACCTTTTGACACTCGCTAAATTTTCTCGAAAGTTAGAAGAAATCGAAAGTAAGTAAATTATTCAACAGCAGTTCTGAGTTCAGGCATATATAACTATAAATGTTCCAAACAGAATAAGGGTTAATATCAAATAATTATATCATTAGCATCACATCATACGCCGTATTCAATCAAACGGCACAAGAATAAAATGCTCTCATATTTCAAAGGATTCTGTTTTTATCATGTTCCTTGTGACACTTGACATTCAAGTCACAACAAACAATAATACATATCTAATAAATTCATAGCATCCATTTAAGTTACAAACTGGTGTTTCATTTATATAAAAATAAATATGAAATGTTCCTGCTGTCAACGTCAGATACTATTTCATAGAGGTGCAAAGCGTTTATGTTGCTTACACAATTTGAGATTCCTCGATATTACTCCAAAACAAAACGAGAGTGCGTACTAAAACATTTTCTGGGATATTATTAATAATTTATACGTAAATCTCCGGAAAAAACAATTGAACAAATATTACTAATCATGTTTAAAACATACAACAGCATGGTCTCTGCTTCTTCTAACAGCAGAAGTGGTGGCAAATTATATAATAAAATATGTATTACAACTCCGAAAATCCCTGCAGAAACTCTAGTATGCCTTCGTGGTTTTCGTAGTAAACGCGCTTATATGCTTATGTCAACAAACAAATCGAGGATTGAGCGCATACTATAAACCGCGATCTATAGGACGAACTCGTGATTATCTTTGCAAACAGTTTGGATCCACATGAGACACCGAGTAACTCATCGTCTCATCCGGATCCACACTGTTTGGCACATTGATAATATTTTTCAATAAGACCGGTAGAACAAAATAACTTTGATAATTTTAGGAAAACAGTGTTAAGATCATTATATCAAATGCTTATAAACGTTAAATAATGTAGTTACTACAGTAACGTTCTCAACAGACGAAATACAAACCGTGGTCATATTCATAGAGGAGGATTGATTACATGGACACTAACTACTTAAATTACGAGTATTGTACATGATTAAAAACGAACTTAAACACTCCATTTATATTCTAGATACAGTAGAATCTCTCTAATACGACCATTTAATGAATACATATGGGTGTCTTTATAAGCAGGTGGTTGCTTAATGTAGGACAAAAGTAATGCAGAAAGCTCCTCTAGGAGCTTTCTGCATTATTTTTGTCCTGCATTAAGCTACCACCTGCACCTAGCACCCAAAGTTATACACCTTTTAGGTGGTCGTATTAGCGGTATTTACTGTATTTGCTTTGTAAGAATCGTTTATGAACAAACGAGCGGTGAATTTAACCTCAACATATGTTTTATATTAAAAACAAACATTCATACGTAGTCTAGTTCCCGTGTTTTCAAACATTTGGAGGCTTAATCCAGGGCCAACATTATGACAAAAGCTCCAATGTAATTTGTTTTTCATCACTGTTGTCCTGCGGGGTCCGCTCTGTTTGGTTTGCTTATGTTCTAATAAAGATATGATTCTACAGTTTCTACCATGGCAAAAATTTCGCATGTCCATGTGCTGTTATAGCAATTAATCGTACTAATAGTCAAGATGTCAACAGAGCTACAGATAAAGTTGCATACACAAATTATAAAATCGTCATTTCTCTACCAAACCCTATACTGTGACCACTCTTTAGATTCGTCCCGAAGATACGATTCTAAAGAGTGGCCACAGTACAGGGGAGACGATTCTAAAGAGTGGCCACAGTATGGGGTTTGGTGGAGAAAGAAATATGTTTAAATGTGCGCGTCTTATCTGGAGCTCTGTGTCATTATTTCTTACACGACTACTATATGTATTAATTTAGTGTTCGATATAGAGAAGCGCTATTGTACTATAAATAGCTTTCTGTGTAAGTTAACGGATGTATCAAGCAATGTCTGTTTCAATCAAACGCCAGTTATTATTTCTTTGAAATTGTTATCCCCGGGAGTGCTGTCCTCTAAATGACTTTCCTTGCTGTTGCATTTTGATGTGTCGCTATCAATATCTAACATTAAGTCATCGTCTAGAGTCGACTGCTTAGATAACATCCCTGTGTTCTCCATGCACCCTCCACGATCCGAGTATGAAGCTTCGGTCGTGTACGATGCTTCTGTCTGAGTTCTGAATACTTCTCTACGAACAAAATCCCTACCACGCGTACAACTTCTCAGAGACCGCCGGAATGTCTGGCGAAAGTTCTTTGACAAGAACCCGTATACAATAGGGTTCACACAACTGTTTGCGTATGACATTACGTGGAACGCTTCTCGCATGTACTTCAGATAGGACACGCTGAGTATTGGGTAAAACCGAAAGGCAACCAACAAATTGTTGACGGTAATAGGTGCCCAGCAAATCACAAACACCACAATGATAGCGACAAGCATTTTTACCACCTGAAAAAAGAAAACGAAACTAAATACAGTAAAACCTCTCTAGAACGATCACTAAATTACATCAAGTATTTTTATGACAAAGGTAGGTGGATGCTTAAATCAAGGTGAAAGTAAAACAGAACGCTCCTATAGGAGCGTTCTGTTTTACTTTCAACTTGCTTCACCTGTCCAAATTACCAACTAATTAACACAATTGAGTGGTCGTTATAGAGAGGTTTTACTGTACTGATGATAAGGAGAGTTTGGTGTAGGTACGAGATACTGATCCGTCTTAATATTAGTATAATCTGTGAAAAATCCGGTACCAAGGAAACATAAAGGATGTGTACAACTGAACACATAGTATTTCCTACAGTATTATGGTTAAACAAAGAACAAAATCAAATAATATATACCGTTGGCATACTATTTTGTCGTATCGAAAATCTTCTCAAACTGGCATATAACGTCAAGCACATATTTAAGGATAGGCGCCGATCAACCCTCAAATAAGATAATTTCTTGTAATCAATAAGCATTGTTACATGACGTCAGGTAAGTTACTCATATTTTGGTATATAACAGCGCATTATGTTTTTGCCTTTTTAAATAGCTATTGTATTAATTCGACTACCGTGCAACTTAGTGAAACGACAATGTCTTGTAGTAAAACATGGCCAATTTTCAAACATTTAACCCTTCGCTTGCTGAATTTTAAAATACATGTCTCCTTCTTTACCCATGCCCTGTTGTATAATTACATATATCTTCACTGTGTACACGTATTTCGCTGTGCAGTCACTGCTGTGGAGTGCACTGGCTGCACAATCAACTTGTAAATAGTGCAGACCCTTATGAGACAGCTCCTACAGGAGCTGTCTCATCTGGGTCTTCACTATTTACAGGTAGGTATATTGACGTGAATAGCAAGCGAAGGGTTAATGATAGATATTGCAGCAACTGTCTATATAGATATGTCCGGTTCGGGCCCAACGTTCAGTGCAAGTACACTTTTGAACGAAACGTGACATTTTATCATGTAGTTTTTGTCACGAGCAACAGTGTGCTGTACTCATATGATTTAGTGAAAACATCACGAATGAAATGTGCACTTCTTATAATTTTAAATTTGCAGGACAACGTGTGTATGCTGTGATACTCAAATATGTGACGAGGCCTCCGTGGCCGAATGGTTATGTTCTTCGACTGGCAATCGCATAGTCCCTCACAACTGGGAATTCGGATTCATCATGTTATGAAGCCTTCTAGTTATAACAGGCTCTTAATTATCACATGTTTCAGACTTATGGTGTGAAGGAAACTCGTATACCTGTTTCTTTGTGTTGTCGTCATCCACAAACTTTACTTTCAGTATAGATGTCTGTTGATTTTTTGTGTTGATCGGCATCCCAGCCTTGTAGCGGAAAGTACTGAATATAAACAAATACAGTAAAACCTCTCTACAACGACCAATAAAACACTTCGATTTCTAGTCTAATAGACATATTGTAGTTTAAAGCGTAAATAGCTTATTCAGAAAGCTACTGTATGAGAAACCTACGTATTGTCTGTTGCGGCCATATCAGGATCAAAACTGTTGGCCACACTGGTTGCGTGCTGGTTGATAAACAGATTATCGCTTGAATTTTGAAAAATATGGTGAATTAATAATTAAGTAAAAAAAAAATAAGGCTAAGCAGCAACCGGTTTTAAAAGACCCCCATTGTTGTTCTCAAATGAGAGGTTCTATGTAAGTATGTTTAATTATTTATGACTGATAGAAGAAATTAATGTAATGTTGATATACTAACACACTGTCGTAACATTATGTTGTGCTTAATTAAATAAATTGGAATTGTTGCACTTTTAATAACTACTCATGCACAGACTCGATAAAAACCGAGTCTGCAATATATATATGTACATCACAACAGTAGTTGTTAAGTGCTTGTGGAGGCCGTAAAAATCTATACTTCATTCTCAGTTTTGTTATATTTTCTGGTACTTCGGGATCATTAATTTTGATGTTATTAGTTTTGAAAATTGAATACTGCTCAAGTCGGTGCTAGGGGGCGTGAGTAGTGTTGCACCTTTAATTACTACACATGAACAGACTCAATAAAACCGAGTCTGCATTTTTTTCGCATTGCTACTCTTGTTTTCGAAGGATCTTCCTCTTTCAGAATATATCAAGCAACCACTGACTTTTAAAGATTCCAAAGTACTACCGCTTTAAAGGGTTCTGCAGTGGTATTTACTGAGATTTAAACAAAGGTTTTATCTAACGGAATTGTTTCACAGACGCAAACATTCCCTATTGTCTAAAAACAATATTTCAAGTTGTTTGACTGTATGATTAAAATTGACTTACGTTTCATTTCGCATGACAGACCGATGTCTTGAGATAAACCATAGCTCCCAGCAAATACGGGAATAGGCAAATGTCATAATAGCGACTGGGAACAGCAGGATAATGCAGAACATGTAGAGCTCGTATAGTATACTGTACAAGGGATGTTTCCATTCTTTGATGCACCAAGTTGCCTTCCTGTATAGACCAACAGTGATATGGACCTGAAACGAGAGTATTTGTAACAAATTTGAGGTAGGAAGTGTGAATTGCATTTATTTGTCTAAATACACGTAAAGGGAAATATAATTAAACATTTCTATTCTTACACGTTGGACTATTTTTCAAAAGGTTGTCATTGAATGAGGTCCGTTCCCTCTGTACCTTTGTCCAAATCAAGTGACGTGATTTCTGATGTTTAACTACTGACTAGCTGACACAAATGTGTATACTTGCTTTATCCAAATCTCAGATTTCTGAAATGCCATTGGTCGTTATTGATGTTCATTGGTGATGTTCGGTGCACGAAATGTTCGTTGTTTTCAAGAATGCGCCAGAGGTCACGATAACATGCGTAAATAGAAACAGTTTCAAGAACAGCTCTTGTTGCTCCAAGGAAAGGACGAATTTAGTATTTTAATACGCACCTTTATCTATTGTTCTGAATCTTGTCTATTTGTCATATTCAACTTATGAAGAAATATATATGATAATTTTGTGGATTTATACTTGGCAGTTTCCTTATCAAACCATACATACAAAAGTGTCTACGTCGGCAGAACCAAGTATGTGCTTATATGTGATTACTTGTTGGAAATCCATTTATGTAGACTCGTTTCGGGCGAAACTATTTGTATCACGATGGAACTTATAAATATTCGTAACCATCGTTAATTATGCTATGTTCTATTAAGCCCTCCAACTCGTTAGGTAGAACATTCGTCGATATGTAACCACAAACACTAAACTTTGCTAAAGACATACATGTAACTGACCTTGGCAACATTTGGCAAAAGAATGTGTCACCACACGAACAAGTAATGTCAAAATATATAATTGTAAACTTGTTCTTTAGCCTAGAATTAGCAAAGTGTACACGTATGAGATTTGCTGTGAAAACATTAAGTAACTGTAAAATTGTTCTAAATTACTTACTCTTCCAATAAGTATTGGTATCGCCAGAATGAATGATACAATCCACAGCAATATGCAAACCCGTCTTGCCTTTCCAACAGTACACGTGTACTTAGCCTTCATCGGGTGAATTATCGCGTAATACCTGAAATAATACACATGGAAACATTCGATAACTATAACGCATTCCCATAAGAATGTTAATTATGTAAATAATCTAATCTTGCAACTACTAGACATATGCGTAGATGAAACGTGTATAATTGTAACAGTTTAAATAAGGTTTATTGAATTAATTTTTACGTTCCGTACTGAATGTTAAGTATGGGTTTGAGAATTTAAGTTTACTATAATTATCTTGAAAGAATAATAAAACATTTATTTATTACTGACCATGTCATCCGCAAGGAAACATGTCGTTAGATTTTCATTTTCATATATGTTGTATTGCATCTTTTCAAGACACGTTTTACTTCCTTTGGCTGGTTAAAGCATTGTGCAACTTTTGGTAAAATTGACCAGTTTAAGATGATGTTGATGTGAACTCACCTCTCTAAGCTCATGAAAGTCAGAGTGGTCACGGAACAAATGGCGGACACATTTTGGATATAGTGGACGCTTTTACATAGGAACTCACCATACCTCCAGATGTACTCAAAGAAGGCGGCAAACTGCAAAGACAAAATCAGAAGAGGTTATGTAAGAACAGATAAAACACAGCTTGGAAAGAACTCCAGAGACCCGTTTCGTGTAATGTAGTTAGACTGAAATTGTCGTAAATTCTTACATTCTACGATCGCAAATGGAAGTTACAACTGGGAGTTATAACTGGAAGTTACAACTGGGAGTTACAACTGGAAGTTACTACTAGAGGTTACATCTGGAAGTTACAGCTGGAAGTTACAACTGGGAGTTACAACTGGAAGTTACAACTGAAAGTTACAACTGGAAGTTACATCTGGAAGTTACAGCTGGAAGTTACAATTGGAGGTAACAACTGGAAGTTACAACTGGAAGTTACAACTGGAAGTTACATCTAGAGGTTACATCTGGAAGTTACAGCTGGAAGTTACAACTGGGAGTTACAACTGGAAGTTACAACTGAAAGTTACAACTGGAAGTTACAACTGGAAGTTACAACTGGAAGTTACAACTGTAAGTTACAATTGGAAGTTACAACTGGAAGTTACAACTGTAAGTTACAATTGGAAGTTACAGCTGGGAGTTACAACTGGAAGTTACAACTGGGAGTTACAACTGGAAGTTACAACTGAAAATTACAACTGGATGTTACAACTGAAAGTCACAACTGGAAGTTACATCTGGAAGTTACAGCTGGAAATTACAATTGGAAGTTACACCTGGGATTTACAACTGGAAGTTACAACTAGAGGTTACATCTGGAAGTTACAACTGGGAGTTACAACTGGAAGTAACAGCTGAGAATTACAACTGAAAGTTACAACTGGAAGTTACAACTAGAAGTTACATCTGGAAGTTTCAAATGGAAGTTACAAATGGAAGTTACAACTATAAGTTACATCTGGAAGTTTCAAATGGAAGTTACAAATGGAAGTTACAACTAGAAGTTACAACTGGAAGTTACAACTGGAAGTTAAAACTGGAAGGTACAGCTGGAAGTTGCAATTAGAAGTTACAACTGGAAGTTACAATTTGAAGTTGCAGCTGGAAGTTACAATTGGAAGATACAGCTGGAAGTTACAACTGGAAGTTACAATTGGAAGTTACAGCTTGAAGTTACAACTGGAAGTTACAGCTGGAAGTTACAATTGGAACTTACAATTGGAAGTTACACCTGGAAGTTACAACTGGATGT
Organism: Azorinus chamasolen; assembly: GCA_963576725.1. Taxonomy (NCBI): domain Eukaryota; kingdom Metazoa; phylum Mollusca; class Bivalvia; order Cardiida; family Solecurtidae; genus Azorinus; species Azorinus chamasolen. The sequence goes on along the minus strand of OY755243.1, from coordinate 56,147,107 downwards.
TAGTTACAACTGGAAGTTACAACTGGAAGTTTCAACTGGAAGGTCAAACTGGAAGTTACAACTATAACTGGAAGTTACAACTGGAAGTTACAACTGGAACTTACAACTGGAAGTTACGCCTGGAAGTTACAACTGGAAATTACAACTGGAAGTTACAACTGGGAGTTACAACTGGAAGTTACATCTTGAAGTTACAACTGGAAGTTACAACTGGAAGTTACATCTGGAAGTTGCAACTGGAAGTTACAACTGGAAGTTGCGATCGTCGTATGTTAGAACTTACGACAGTTTCTGTTGTATGAAGTTAACCTAACTCTTCACATCCTAACATCGTAATTTAGGACTTACACAAAGTTTGGGCGTATGATCTTACAGGCAAAACAAAGTTAATGATAGAACCTAATGAATAAGCATATAAGCCATTAATTACATGTCAATTACTAGTGAGAATTTAAAGCTGGATATATAAAACAATTTAGAACGTGTTCTTAAATAGGTAATACCGGAACTATATGAGGTAAACTAATCGAAATGTACGAATCGAATTAGTTTTTTTTATGTGAAAGTTAAGAGTAGTTTGGACATAATAATGCTCTTTAAACCGAAAAGATATATTTATGGCTATGTGGGAAAACAGAAAAAATTAAAGCAATACCGAAAATAGGCCATGCAATAGTGCATTTTATAGAAAGTAATGTAAAACATAAACACAATTACTATAAACCAATTAGAACCGGTGAGATGTAATGTGGGGGTTCGTTAAGAAACCGCTCAAATGTCAGGATTTATTAAGAAACCGCACATAGAAAAACATATACAATGTAATAAGCCCGACGTCTAGAAATAATAGATGAAACAAAGGTGAAGTGGGTGGAAGTTTTGAAGTTATCTCATTCAAGGCGCTGGCCGTATAGACTTAGTTCTGAAAGCTTGGTCTCAATAAAACGAGGGCCGCGTAAACGTGGGTAAAATCAAACGCCACTTCGAGTGCGGAAATAGCGGCATTAGTTCTTCCCGAATAGTCATAAAATCTGCTGATGCTAAAGCATAGCTTCGATTTATGACCATATGGGGGAAAAGAACAACAAAGCAATGTCGAGAGTTTTTGGCCGAGAAGATGCCATTCAGTCGGCGGCCATGCAATAGTGTGCTTTATCGTAACAAATGTAATACAATTAGAAATATAAAACGATTAGGACTTAGGAGATCCAAAAAGGGGGTTATTCAATAAGAGTGTTCGGAGGAACACATCTGTCACCTGCTCGCAACAGCGCGAATATCAGAACAAAGGGAAATAACTCAAAACCATATTGCATATAGATTGACGAACCTTAGTTACATAAATGGTCCTTAATGAGATGAAGACACGTGTGACATTTGAAATCTCTATAATGATTAGTTTAGAAATGATGGCAAAAAGAAGAAAGTGTGACGGACAGACAGACAGACAACGGAAATGTGATCCCTAAATGAAACACTGCCTCTCGGCAGGTGACAAAAAACGTTATAAGAGAGTGGTTGCTGAGCTAATTCACCACATCAGACCAATGAAAACGAATTGCGGAACGAAATATTTTGTATATTCTAGACTTCAAGTATGAATCAGTTCGCGTTTTGAAAGCATCCGCAGAGTCACCCAGAGCAACGGAGACAACCATAAAAGATTGAGCAATTATTTAAGATATTTGATTTGAACAATAGAATGTGTTTACACAAATCAGACAGCTGTACATTTGTTATTCACTTTAAATGTATTGTATATATCAAATATCCACATGTGAACCAAACAATGAGCGATACCGTGTTTTGTAAATAATATTATACACTTTTTAATCTAAAACATATAATTTCTAAAATGTGACAATCATAAAACATGCTGAAATGAGAGTGTTTAAGCATTAAAGTTGTATTCTCTCCATATTTCGTATAAATCAATTACAGTAAAACCTCTCTATAACGACCACTGAATTACATCAAGTATTTTGTGTTAATGACAGTAGGCTGCTTAAAGCAAGGTGAAAGTAAAACAGAACGCTCCTATAGGAGCGTTCTATTTTACTTTCACCTTGCTTTAAGCAGCCACCTGCCCTTAATACCAACTAATTAAAACAATTTAGTGGCCGTTATAGAGAGGTTTTACTGTAACACAAAACGTTATGAGTAATGCACGCACCTCATTTGCACACTCTATATATGTTTTCAGCTAAATGTTACCGATATCTAGATACTGCCAATTCATTAGAAACTGACCGACTAAACTTCGCAAATCAACCAACATGTTCGGTGAAATTCCGATTGGCTCCGAATCGATTTCGGAACGACATAAAGTGCGACAATAACGTCTAACGTGCGATAGTTATTTCACATGTAATTGAGTGTGTGCATCGGAAAAGTCCATCCTGGACACATATCTACACATATTTTGTTATATGGCTGACTGGTTTCCGCTGTTTTCCTCAGCAATCAAATTGTCAATCTGTCTTTTCGATACAAACTAAACTTCCATTATCTTGCATGTTATTAATAAGTTTGTGAGTTATTTTGTTAGGAGAGAATACATTATTAAGTTATCTGATTATACCTTCATAAATTATGCCTAGGCTATTCAAAATGTCAGGTGCATTGGAAATTTAACACTAATCGAACCTAATCCATTTTATTTGAAAGAACAAGATTTACATATAAACAACCATTTATTCATCACATTTACTGAGTGGGTAAAATAACCAGACACATGTATGACATTGAATAATTGCTAGACAGTGTGCTTTTCTCACAGGACACTTATTCCTCTGGCGAGATTCATGCGATTGCCGTTTTGGAACGCTGCCTTTAGTTTTTATGTTCCCGTTAAATATGTTAAATATTTGCAACATATGATTGGTACCATTGTATCAAAGCAATACACCGTAAACGGTGTTGTAATAACTTGGAATTATACAATACGAAAGCTAACGATAATAAATTCTATCATAGTTTCTGACATGATTCCAGTAAACTAAGTTGTATAGTTTGTGGCTCCTTTTCGATATAGATTATTTGTCAGCAACTACCTTTTTCAACAGCAGACGAACATGAAAATTACCGATTAGCTTTAATTACAAAGGTTCAATTTAATATGTTTATGGCTGATACCATCGTTCCCTCACTCTTTCGTGTTCTCTTTTTCTTGAGCGTGAGGCTATTAATCTCTAGAGAGAAACAGGGAGATTGAAAATTACCACTTGCATGAAAAGGTTTGATTCTAAAAGATGTAATGGCTCTATTAACCCTTCTCTTACTGAATTTAAAAAACAAACACTTCTTCTTCTTTACCCATGCCCTGTTGTATAATTACATATAATCTTCACTGTCTACAATTATTTCTCTGTGCAATCACTGCTGTGGAGTGCACTGGTTGCACAATCAATTTGTAAAGCAGGAGCTGTCTCATCTGGGTATTCACTATTTACAGGTAGATATATTGACGTGAACAGCAAGAGAAGGGTTAATTGTAAAAGATGTAATGGCTCTATTAACCCATTTAGTGCATATAATAAGTCACAAACGCCTTTGCAAACAATGTAGATCCAGGTAACACGGATCCTAGAGAAACATCCAATCAAGGTCATGTTATATTTTTTAATCACAACTAGCTTAACAAACGAGAGACAGAAGCCAAAATAGTTAAGCCTAGCATCAGCAATTGTTTGAATCACACTTGCAAATTGATATCGTTTATTTTAACTTACTAGTGCCGCTCTGTCAAGTGTATGTATCCACCTGAGTATGAAACCACGGAGATTTGTCCGAGATATATCAGTTTATTGTATAAATATTAACGTATAATATATGTATGACTACATTTAATACCAAATTAAGCACAACATTAACATACCATTTCAAATGACCGTATTAATAGATAATAACTTGCAGGGCCATGTGCTGCATGTACATGTATATAATCTGCATGAAAACCCCTTTCCCTTTTAAATATGCTTAATTATGTCAGTTGTAAAGTGCTTGAAGAAAGTTAACGTTTTACATTTCTTTCGTGTTCTCAAGAATACTGAATTAAATCATATATATTTAAAATGCTTTAAATGCTTGAAGGTTGGTCATCCCCTTTGCAGTTGGGCATCATGCTTCCTCTTTGCTTGTGCGACGATGGGAAAGACATAATACTCTATGATGGCGTCCTCTTAAACCCACATACGGAGGGAAGAAGCTGGATGTTTGTATTTTGCCATTTCTGTCGTACCCCAAATGACTTCTCCACAATCGACATTGCCTCTTACTGGTCATTGAGTACATGTTTCCATTTTTGTTCTGTTACCAAAAACATCGTTGTTAAATTAAAAAACCCATTGTACTTATATTTCCTTCTCTGTTTTTAAAATGTCGGTGTAGAAATGCTTGATGCTTACTACGTCACTCAAGTTATCACTGTTTCACAGTTTATTTGAATGTTTTTTGGTCTTGATAACGTTACTCATGTTGTAGAGTTGTCTGGAGGGAGAGGGGCACTTTAGATTTTGACTTAGATGAAGGTGAGATAAGCTTGAGATTGGGTACCCACAAACATGGATTAAGCCCCCATGTGGCGTCTTTTGTCTACAGACCGTTTCAAGGCGGTAATCCTGCTTTCACCCCATGGTCTACTTTGTTTTATGTGGTAAATGTTTCATGATGGTTTGGTGCCATGGATATTTGTGTGTGTCTCTCCCTGTAGGATTGTTGTTTCCCACTTTTATTCTTATTGCTATAACATCTTAATTATATTTTTGATCACACATTGTAACAGGTGCTTAGTTGAGTCTCGTGATATATTCATAGACGAATAGCTAAATACTCGTTCATGGAAATGATACCTTTACAGCAAAGCCTATTAAGCGGGCGCATTCCTTCTTAGCTTATTTAAACTAAGGTAAAAAAAGGAGTTCAAAGGAATCACATGCTGTTTGATAAAACCACATTCAATAAGTAAATCGTTGCTTAAAATGGAGTTTACGCCTGTACTGAGTAAAAGCGCGAGGTCTGGTTTATGCTTGAACGTATGTCACGTTATATCTATATGCATAATGATAATTAAAATCAATGCTTGTTTTGATGACAGTATTAATAATTTGGAGTCCCATCAAAATCCAACCTGCAATCTAAGGGTAATGTTCAAAGACTTGGAACGCAATCAAGTAAAATGTAGGTGGGCGATAAACATTGAATGTCATGCTAGGTGTGAAAAGAACTAGTGGTCATTTGAATTAAACATTGCGTAATTCGTTATACACAGAGCTAGAGATAAAGGTGCGTATCCAAATACTAAAATCGTATTTTGTTTTTGTGTATTCATGTAAGCGGTATTCACTTGTTATAAAGTATTCAAGTATTGCAGCGTATGACCCCAAAGGACCAAAATATATAACAACACTGAGAATGAAGTACATAGGCGACCTTTTACGGCCGTCACACACGCAGTTAACACCTGCTGTTTTGAAGTACATGTACATAAATTCTGCAATAAGATGCATTGAAAGCAAAAGCAGCAATGCGGAAAGAGAAAATTACAGACTCGGTTTTATTGAGTCTGTTTATGAGCAGTTATTAAATGTTCAACACTAGCACTGGCTTAAGCGATATTCAATTTTGATAACTTAAAGCATTGAAACATACAATCCCGAAAGACCAGAAAATGCAACAACACTGAGAATGAAATACGGGCCGACTTATATAAGCAATAGCTATTGCCTGCCAATATTAACTTTGAAATATATCTAAGAAGAAAATTAATTGGCAAGCACAATATGGCCATTTGGTTCTGATTATGAGCTTTTGTTCGACATAGAATTTTATAATGAACTGTAATACATGTATTATACACAAACTACGGTATACAAAATGGAAATAAACCGTAAAACATGTATTATAAAGAAGCAACGATATACAGTTTAAAAAAACCCTCCAACATGTAATATGAACAAACTCCGGCTAGTGATTTCATTTATATTGTATATCTATTGTATATCTTTTATTGTCCGGATAGATAATCATGCGGTTCGTTCCGGTGATTTCATCCATGTGAAGCGCTTTTGAACGCACATATCCTGTGTGAAAAGAGCGCTATATAAATGTGGTATAATAATAATAATAATATAAAATTACATTTATAAAATTCATTATTCATCATGAGTAAAAACTAGAATGTTGTGATAAAACACTTTGAAGTTTGTCGTTAATCATAATTTAAAACGAATTATGCACGCGAATAGCATTTTACAGAGCTATTGTTCAACGATTTATTTTTGCATTATAATTTCTAAACACTCGTCGGTGTTGGGTGAGGCATATGCGTCATTCATGCCTGATTAGCAGTCCATATTGGTTTTGTTTGATGCATGCTTTACGAAGATTCGAAATCCTTAACCCTTTCAATGGGGAAAACAATCCGCCACGGTCATTTGCAAATAGGGTAGATCAATATGAGATGGCTTCTAGATGAGTCATCTCATCAGGGTGCACACTGTTTCTTATATTATCATATACAGTAAAACCTCTCTATAACGGCCACTAAATTTTGTTAATTAGTTGGTATTTAGGGCAGGTGGCTGGTTAAAGCGTTCTGTTTTACTTTCACCTTGCTTTAAGCAGCCCCTGCGTTTAACACAGAATAATTGATGTAATTTAGTGGCTGTTATAGAGAGGTCTTACTATACTTTAAAATAACCCCTGAACAGTTATGGTAAGTTAATGTGTTTGAATGTTGGAATAGTCCATTTGAAAATGCAGCGTTGAAAGGGTTAAGAATTATTAAAATGTACTACAAATATTGTTGACGTGTTGTGCTTCGCGTTATTTTCAATCAATCCAATTATTTCTAAATTCATGAATTAAAATAAACAAATATATGTGGGGTGTGTCAGATAAACCTTACTGAAATTATATATCTTCTACCCATGTCGGATTCAAGTATTTGTTGTTCATGTAAGTTTAGTCTTAAAGATTGTCTGTGAAACCACCGCATCAAAACGCAAATGAAGGCATTTGCTTCAACATGGTTTCACCATAGCCTCCCACAACTTGTTAAAAACCCTTAACAATAATATCTGCTACAAATGTTACTTAATCTAACGTTTAAGAAACGATTGATAGAGTGTCATACAGTTTGTATTCTGCTGAATGCCGATTTATTAAGAATCTCAGCTAGACCCACGCTGTTTGCAAATAACAGTAAGGTCCCAATTAGCAGACGAAACGTTTATTTATTTACATTGTTAAATGAAACGAGACATTAGTACCGGTTTCAAACGTCGGAAACGGTTAGAACATAAAGGGCGTTATTGACATCCTCTCCTCCTTAAGGAGGCCAGGATAATAAACTGTCATTTTGGCAAAAATTAACAAATAGGTTCCGTCACGAGTCGATCTTGAGACAAGATTATCTTGAACGAGACTAGAAAAAAATGTTATTAAACCAGCCTTTTTCTCGACGAGTTCAAGATCAGCTTGGCTCACAGAACGGCGCATTACGGGTTTGTCTTCTCACATAATCAATGTATTTTAAGCAACAATCATTTTTTAGGGATTCCAGTGGCCAAATTACACCTTTCTAAATATACCATGTGTTTCTAGATATACCATGTGTGCTAGTCGGTTACAAAGTAGTTCCAAATTATTTTCTTTCTAGACACAAAAACACATTCTAAACTATTCACTGGCGTAATTTATTTTTAATGACAATCAGTTTAAGTTGAAGTATTATGTAAACAACATCATATAAACTGAGATACTAAAACCTGTTCAGCAAAAATATGCCAATTCATGTGGAATTATGTACACGTCATTGTGTCAAGTGCCGCCTGTTCATACTTTTGTCAATTGAATTTTCTTATATTCATTCCCTTAAAGTGAAAATACCCAGTCATACAGGGAGCGCTACACACTAGGACACTGCACCAATCATCACCAAACTTAAAATAACACAACTACAAGACAAAACGTGACGAAACGCACAAAAAGACATAACACATTTACCATATAAAAACAACAAAGTAGATCATAGGGCTAAAGCAGGAGTATCACCTTGGAATGACAAGTAGCCAAAAATACTACTTGGTGCTTAAACCAGGTGTGTGTGTACCTAACCTCATGCGTATCCCAACCACCTTCACCCAAGTCCAAATGGTAAGTAACATTCCCCTTCCAGACAACTCCAAAACATGAGTAACATGAGCAATTATGTTAAGACCAAATAATATTCAGATAATGTGTGGACAAAATTGCGATTGAACTGTTTATGCAAGTAACACTATTTTAGGCTACCATTCAAGATAGTGTTGGTTTTCAATTAACATAATCATAAAAAACTCTTTATTCCTGATAGTTTGATATAACATACCCAACCTGCAGTTTAAAAAAACACATTTTAATAAAAATACTAGGCAATATCATATTTACACATTCGACATATTTAGGAGAGAGAGAGAGAGAGAGAGAGAGAGAGAGAGAGAGAGAGAGAGAGAGAGAGAGAGAGAGAGTCGGAGAAGGTACGTAAAAAGTAGTGAAAATGTATTGTTCCAAACTCTGAGATGTGCCGGTATTTCCCGTGGTGTTTTATTATTAACATTCTTCTTCTAAAAGACTTAATAAATGATATTCCAAGCTTTCTAAATCAACGCTAAATTTACATTATGGATTTCGATTCAATGAAGTCATGAATCTGAAGCCATTCTAATTAGCTGCAGCAATATAGGGTTTGGTGGGAAAATATCATTTTCAATTAAGTTTTTAAATATGCTTTCTACCTATATCTCTGCACATCCTAATTCACTGACGTAAATAAGATAATTAAATGATCATTGAAATATTAAAATCGAATTGAAAACATTACCATCATGAAAAGCAGGATAACACGGCAACCTAGGCACCGATTTACGAGAGCTTTATAAGCATAACTTTCAAAGGTCTATTAAATATGTATGATAGCTTTAAGCGATACAATCATCAGAAGCCCTTTTCACATACTTCATTCGTATTATGATCAGAAAGTGACACAGTTGGTCGTTAACCAGCAAGGAAAGGTCATTTATGTGATTAATGCTTTCGCTTACTAATGATCGATAAGAGCAAACGCGGTATCTAACATATTATTTTAAGACAGCATTAGATACATCAAAAGGAACGTCGATAGCATTTATATGAATCACGAATATTTCAATGACTTTCTTTCTTTTATACTCGTCTTCACTCTTATTTTGTAAAGGTCAACGACAATGATGCTCACTTGCAATCGTTTTTAAATCGTTTTGTTTTCAAAGTCATACTCTTTGTGGTTTTAGTGCAAAGAAAATCCGATACTAGCGACCTGAACATGAGGAATGTGAGTACGCATTTGCTACTTCAAAAAATGTAATTTCTGAATGAATGACCACCTGTTAAAAGTTGAAGCGGAAATAGCTTGCATTTGTCAATAGTGCTGCTCTCTGTTGTTTAACGTGACATTCAGTGCAAATATTGAATTGGAAAGCCTTGCAATAGTTTTATAACAAAATAGTTAAAAAACACAGTCTAATACCGAATATTCGTTCACGGCCATTGTCAAGAAAACGTTTGTTTTCTTATAATTGTGCTAAGTAATATCGATTATTTGAACCCTTTCCTCTATGAATATTCATGAAAGAATTTATGACATCATGGATATTAAATAGATTAATTTTCAAAATGACATATTAACTCTTTCGGCGCCAATGTCGCCTGTTGGCACCATTGAAAACAGTGCAGTCCAAGGTCAGATGCCGCCTTTTCAAGGCGGCATCTGACCTTGGACTTCACTGTTTTCTGTATTTTCTTAGCCCAAGCATACAGGTTTTTAAAAAGAAATGTTATACTAATATACCTTTATTATTTAGTTTAGAATTATATTTAATATGAAATTATTATTGCAAACGACACTTTTAAAGATGGCGCCAAAAGATTTAAGACATGAATGTGCTGCCAATGCAAATGCTGTACACTCCCATCTACATTATTCCATAAGCAAACAGAGCGGATCCTGATCAGACGGCCCCTATGGGTCTACTCTGTTTGCAAAGGCGTAGGAAGGCGTGTTTATGGAGTAAAGGGTTAAAACATGACTGGCATTTCAGTTCACGTTTGAAAAATGTGCGGATAATGATGAGAGACCAAATTACTCAGCGTCTCCATAGTATACAAAATGTTTGATGATGTGGTTATTGACTGAAACAAAACTAAACGAAACTTCAGTAATTACATTCAAAGCTGACGAAAAGATTAGGCCGTGAAAGCGTTAAGAAATCATTTCTATATCAACTATAAGGAGCGCTTGAAATATTTTCCTGAATTTGGAAAACGAAAACTAAAGGAAATTGACTTCAATTGAAAACATCTTCTGAACCTCAATACGATCCAATCTATTTGACCTACTTACATTATGTACATAACTTGAATGCACTGTGTATTTTCAAAACCTAAATTGAAAAAGGGCTTTTCTTTAAAAATAGTTTTCCCAGATATTCCCAGTGTCACTTCGAGGCAAGTAAATCGGCAACGTTTTTCTAATCTCAGGAAATGACACGGGTCACCATCAGAGTGCTTCCCGAAATTGTTAAAATATCAGATACAAAAACAAAAAAGAGACAATATTCATCTATCACCCATGCAGGCTTTAAAACAGTGCTATTAATAATGGTCATGCCATGAACAATGTGAACATGAAATGCCTGCCAATCGAGCAATCGGAAGAGGCCTTACGTGCATCCTTTGTGCTGTTCGAATTTAATATCAAAGTGTTATTATCCCATACAAACCAGGGACGTTCACTGTATTATATTATCACATAAAACAAGGAATGAAGTTTTACTGTGTTAAACAATCTTCACAACCAAACGCAATGTGTTAATTTATATTTTTATAAGATGGCACTTGCAGTCACAGGGCCTTTAATACGTTTGTCGCTATAGGCAAACTCGTGATTCTATTTTCAAACAAGTCAATGTCTCACCAGGTGAAAGGGTTCATAAACATGTTCTTATGACATGTATACTTTCTCACCAGCAAACTTTATTCCAAGGTGGTATGAAACTATTGTTGCTCATTTTCTTTGAATGCTCTTCTTATCAAAGTGTGTTATGTGCACATATAAAAGAGATAAAATTAATATACGTTATTCCCATTTGGAATTACATTTGTATTTCGAAAGATAAAATTGCTAATAAATTGAAATACATAATGGTATAAATACTTATGAAGCTATAAGACCGTTGAAATTAAAGTCACACTATCGATCTGCAGAGGGATTGTGTTTAAAAAGTATTTGATTTTTAATGTGGTTTTATTCAAATTTCTGCTGTAAATGTGACTAAAATAAAGTTTTGTAAAACATGTGTATCCCGCTCATGTACTCTATATGCGCATATTGGATTATATGCATTATTAGGCACAGTAAAATCATCTTAACCGGAAATCTAGTAGAGAAGAATTTATATACCTTTAGGCATGGTGTTGCTTAATGCTGGGGGAAAAGAAATTAAGCAGAAAGCTCATGTGTTAAGTACAACGTCAGCATAGCAGTTCTTTGAAGTTCTAAAACTTAAATATGACACATACTAAGAATAATATTTGTAAATATTGCTAAAATCCAATTTCCGTAAGTGCAGCAACCCGTCAAATATGTACTGCATGAAGTAAATTACCCGTTATACTGTAACATCCTGCCCCCTCCCCCAACATACACACACGAACGCACGCACGCACGCACGCGCACACACACAATACACACATATTCATATGTTATGAATGGATGAAATATGCATATGAAGGTGGCTTACTTCATTCCAGTTCATGTTACACAACTGAAGGAAATTAAATGCAAAATGCCTGAATCGTTTCCACTGAAAGAAAAAATGTACAAGAGTTTACTTAAACTACCAAATATCGAGAATGTATGATACGTTCAGGTTTTATTTTACAAATGCACAACAAAACAGTACTGGGTGTAATTATTATGTAATTTGGAAAGTCTGAGACATTTTGATAAGGTAACAATTGACATTTCTTTTTAAGATAAAATGCTGAATAGTTTACAAAGATATTATACGGTATAACCTGTGTTAAGCGGCCACCAAAAGGAAGTCTAATAATGGGTTTATACGGCAGATGGTAGCTTAAATCAGTTTAATGTAGGAGCTTTCTGCATTATCCTAAACCTGCATTAAGCAACCACCTGCTTTTTAAGACTCAGGATTTTAATAAATGAATGACCGCTTAAGACAGGTTAATAAAAAATATAAAATTGTTTTCATGCCCACACTTTTATATTTTTATGCTTCCTGTCTTCCTTCTTTTAGCATACAAATTGTATGACATGATATGACAATATATATCCCATATTTAATCTACTATATGTAAACAAATGCTTTCTGCAATGATGACAGAATAGGTTGGGAACACGTGTCAAAATAGATTTCCCCCACCGAGTTTAATATGTTCTAATATTTATAGCCTAAGGACTGTTCAATCTCAGATGATGCAAATAATAACTTTGTAATTGAAAACTAAACAAGTGCACACGACATTTATGAGTTAAGTATACTTTGCTGTTGTCAAGATGATCGCTGAATACTTAGATCAGAACAATTGAGACCTGTTATCAATACAAAAAAACTGGCTGTTAGACATGTCACTACAAAACGTTTGTAATTGACTAGGATGATCAAACAGTCTTTGACTGCTGATCGTTCACATTAATTGCATATATTTGTCATGCTAAGGTCGTACAGTTCGTTATTATGGCATTGCATGTGTCACATAACCAAAGTTATACTGTTTTACAAAGCATGTACTGGTTAAACGCATTTTGAAAACCATAAACATTTCTAGTAATGGTACTTTTTGAAACATTATGAAATGAGTGATTTTAGAAAAGACAAATGCACCCGGGAAAGTAGTGCGACAGAGAATATAATTCTACATTCAGGCTTTCTTTAATCCTTTTCCTGTAACTGACAACTCTTAAGAATATTTCGATTGGGCCTTTTACCGTTCAAGAAGATCTCTTTGATCAGGGTCTGCACTGTATGCCAGCCATAATCAAAGTCCTGCCTTTTAACGCATTTGAAAACAGAGAAGAACCAGACAAGATGACCCCTGTAGGAACCGTCTGATCCTGATCAACTCTATTTGCATATGGAAATTAAATTGATATAGTTCTACACATTTTGCCATGGGCAAAACCCTATTTGTTAATATGCCATTATGAATATTAAGCTAATTAATATTTAAGTCATTATTTCTTATATGAATATTCATGAAGTATACGGTTAAGAATTTCAAATAGACCTTAACCGTTACAGCACTGCCAAGCATGTAGTCTTCAATTTAAAAGAACATTTTGTGTCCATGACTATTCAAAATCCAGAGGCTCTGAAAGGTACGTAAATTAAATATTTTCAAACACATCTGCTTTATATCTCCGCAAACCCAGTTTGACTGCTAATTAGAATCTAAAGAGTACCTGTAGTTATACCACAGGGTTTTGTTGAGAGCTACTATACATCAGTGTTTCAATACGCATTTTGATCTATTGCTCTGAAATTCGTGTTAATTTCAATTACAGTAAAACCTCTCTATAATGACCACTAAATTGTGTTAATTAGTTGGTATTTAGGGCAGGTGGCTGCTTAAAACAATGTGAAAGTAAAACAGAACGCTCCTAAAGGAGCGTTCTGTTTTATTTTCACATCGCTTTAAGCAGCCACCTGCCTTTAACACAAAATGCATGATGTAATTTAGTGGCCGTTATATATAGGTTTTACTGTAGTTTAGGTCCTAATGCACGCCGAATCATGAACAGACTCACTAAATCCGACTCTGCAATTTTCTCTTTTCACATTGCGAAGGATCTCCTACTTTCAGAATTGATTTACTTCACAACAGCAGGTGTTAAGTGCTCGAGTGGCGGCCGTACAAAGTTGCCCTATACTTCATTCTCTGTGTTGTTATATTTTCTTGCTCTTCGGGATAATCGGTTGACTTTCAATACTTTTATTTATGAAAAATTAATATCGCTTATGCCGGTGCTAGGGGTCGTGAGTAGTGTTGCATTTTTAATAACTGCTCATGAAGATACTCAATTAAACCGAGTCCGCAATTTTCTTTTTTCACTACTTTTGCTTTCGAAGGATCTCTTCCTGTATAAGTTTAATCAGTGTATCATTCCGATCAAACTACATTATAACATGTTTAAAACTAATAATCACTGAAAAAGCATCGGTGTCTTTAACCCTGTCCCTGTTCTGTGTTTTTGTTCCAATTTTCAATACCTACGTAATATTTATGGACAACTAGTTATATACGAAAGGTGGAACATTGCAGCCATTTTAGAAAGTAAAGAAAAAGATCTATCAAATTTTATTAACAAACAGAGCAGACCCTGATTAGACGGATCCTATAGGAGCCGTCTGATCTGATCTTGGTCTACTCTGTTTGCAAATGCGTGAAAAGGCGTATATATGTTGAAAAGAGTTAAGAACTGGTCGCTGTATAATGCATGACGAAAGTAATAGAAACAGCTCCTGTGGGAGCTTCTGTATAACTTTCGTCCTACATAAAGCTATCACCAGCCGCTACGCTCCAGAATTAGACATCTTCCTTGTGGTCGCATTAGAGCGGGTTGACTTTAGTGAGGTAATGAAAAATCTATCTATATCATAAAATAGGTAAAGCAAAATCTAACCTGAGTGAATAAAATGATCTTGTTTCTTCCCGAATTCAATTCAATTTCAAGTGATAAAAGTCTACTTTTAATTCTCTTCTGTGGGATACCTTGTCTCCCAAGCGGAGAATCGCAGACACGTTGGGATGAATTAATAACAATATACTGATAAAATTGGATAAAGTTAGATTACGTTTCCTTTTGGATATAACGAGATGTTTTGGAACTCATCAAATAAATCTGTGCTGACGTTAGACGAGGAAATGCAACTATGAATATCAGAGTTACACTGCATTGTGTTGAGTCCTGAATAATCACAGTGGAATATCCCGTCATAGTTTAACCCTTTACACCATAATATTATGCCTTTGCAAACAGAGTAGACCCAGATCAGACGGCTCCTGCAGGAGCCGTCTGATCTGGGTCCGCTCTGTTTGCTTATGAAATAATATAGAATTATGATTCTACAGTTTATGTCATGGCCAACAATTTATTTATCCATATACCATTATGCAAATTAATCAAATTAATACTCATTATGTCATTATTTAGTTGCGTAAAGGATTAGGTATAGAGTCCATTCGGCATTTAGCTGACAAACTCTGTCGTCTGCTAACTTTGTCGTCTGCTACACATTTTCATTTTTTTCTATTTTCTTCATTTTTGTTTCAAAAACATAGTAACAGTAACAAACAGTTTGGATCCTGATGAGACGCCGATTTACTCGGCGTCTCATCTGGATCCAAACTGTTTGCATAATTAATCACAGATCCGGCATTGGCAGCGAAAGGGTTAAGATTACTATATGATTTTAAATGTCATAGGGTGTAGACTCTGACCAAACGTTCTACCCTCTTATTTAGGTATGCACTATTTGCAAAGGCCAGTACATTTATTCAAAGAGATGACCCGCCCATTTACCGCTCTACATGTATGTTGTTTACTTGTAGTTGAAACTATATCAATATGGTCGGTTTTTATAATTTATCAAATTCCAGTACCTGTAAAAGCTATAGGAATTATATTATGGCAATTGTATGTATTTTGTGTGTGTATGCGGCCTGTTTATTCCCACGGTAGTTGACCTATACATGATATTTTATGACCGTTTCTCTGTGGCTTGCGTGGCTATTTATGTTTGGCTATTGCTTTAGTAATTTTGAGAGAAGAAATATTCACTATATAGGCAGACACATTTATTACACTGATGAAAACGTTTCCCCGTTACACGGCGTTAGCTTAACCCTTCTCTTGCTGACTTTTAAAACACATTGCACCTTCTTTACCCATGCCCTGTTGTATAATTACATATATCTTCACTGTGTACAAGTATTTCGCTGTGCAATCACTGCTCTGGAGTGCACTGGTTGCACAATCAACTTGTAAATAGTGCAGATCCTGATGAGACAGCTCCTGCAGGAGCTGTCTCATCTGGGTCTTCCCTATATACTGGTAGATATATTGACGTGAATAGCAAGCAAAGGGTTAAATGACGGACTATTTCATACTTTTCGGACCGGTCCACTTGACGTTTGGAGCTGCACGACAGAATATATAAACATCTTATTGGACATTCTACACATGTAATTGTCTACGCCTGGACTAGAAATAATTGCATTAGCCCTAACATTCATGTGCAAACAATAATGGTTAATCAAATTTGGATCGATTGCAACTACTTCCAATTCGTTCAAGCTTTTCAGCAAAAAAGAACGAGTATCAAATAGCTTGATCCTGGTGGGACGCCGAGTAGCTCGGCATCTGAATCAAAGCTGTTTGAAGGCAGGTGGTGGATAGCCGGATAAGGGTTACACTTCAGAGAGTGTTAGTGTTTCAGTCTTTTAATATTTCCTCAGATTTCCTTTCAACAAATTTTGTAATTATATTTCTATTCAGTTCATTTTTTTTATTGAAATTAAAATGGACGTTAGTCTACAAAAATGAATGTGTACGGATGTTCGGATGAGGCCCCGAATATATTGATCAAACTGCCCCTTTAAGGGCTGTTGTATCGGGTTTACACTATTGGCTGAAGTGTGTTTGTCTGTAATTCTAATTTTATTTTGGTACAATAATTGAATATCGTATGGTTTATAGGAAATACCATGACCGAAAATTTTAATAATGTAACGCCAGTTTACTCCAGACTAACGCATGGTCTGAGATTCACCATTAGGTCTCTCTCGAATACAGTAAAACCTCTCTATAACGACCACTTAATTACATCAAGTATTTTTATGATAAAGGCAGGTGGATGCTTAAAGCAAGGTGAAAGTAAAACAGAACGCACCTATAGGAGCGTTCTGTTTTACTTTCACCTTGCTTTAAGCAACCACCTGTCCAAATTACCAACTAATTAACACAATTGAGTGGTCGTTATAGAGAGGTTACTGTACATGCTAAAATAATCAGAAGGAGTTTCCATCCACTGTCTGACAGTTGATAAAAAAGATGTAGCCTGTCGTGTGTATTTATGACGTCATTCTATTAATATCAATTCCAAAAGCATCATTACCGACCGAACAATAAAATAAGTTTTATTTCATTATTCAAATTTGCTGATACGTTTAATTGCACGCAAAAAAGTAGACTGTGAGAACAACACAAACTTGCGATATTAATCAGAACTAGTTCACAGTAGACGTTCATGCTCTATCTGTCAAATCCATTTTCAGATAATGGGCATATAACACAGATCTGTTGATTTTCCCACCTGATTTTATGTATGAAAGACGAATATCGGTAATAAAACACACTGAACACTATAGAACTGAGTATGGCCTTGACAGATAGGTGTTAACAACAATAGAATGGTTTGACAGAAATACCATGACGTATTAACTAATATCCCACTATTCGAGACGTGACTCAATTTTACAAAAATTATTTGGGTCCAAACGTGACAACGATTAACCCTTTTGGCGCCAAATTTCTAATTGTCGTCTGCATTCCATGTTTGTTAAATCATTCAGTAAAATAAGGAAATGAGATATTGATAAATAAATGCAAATTTCAAAGGAATAAAGCACACATATAGAAATAGAGATTGAGACAAATAGTGAAGTCCCTGATCAGACGCCGCCTTTAAAAGGCGGCGTCTGATCTGGGACTGCACTATTTGTCGTGGTGCATATATGCGACTGTGGCGGTGAAAGGGTTAAATTGGCGCCTCATCCAAGCTGTCTGACACTGGGTCAATAGTTTCTAAAATGCTTGTTTGAATCAAAATTGCACCAAAAGGACCCACTTTTAGCAGACATAATGTATCACAGATGACACTTAACCCCTTCCTTCATATAAACTTTTTTTTCGGGCACCTGCAAATAAGCCATCTCATCATGGCCTACTCAGTTTGCAAATGGAATTCGATTTATCTGTTTCTTTTGTTTCTAAACTGGCTACAATGTTCCACCTTCCATGTTTCATTTTGCCTAGTTTGTCAATGAATATTCGGTAGGTATTGAAATTTGTACAAAATATAGAACAGGGAAAGGGTAAAAAACAAGGACGAATCTCTCCATGCTTATTTATGACGTCACTCTATTAATATTCATCTAAAACGTATTTTTATCTACCACACACATTAAAGAAGGTACCGATTTCATATATACATCAGCATCTACAATTAAAGCATGTACAGTAGAATGCCTCTAATGCGACCACTTAATGAATAAACATGGATGTCTTTATAAGCAGGTGGTTGCTTAATGCTGGACAAAAGGAATGCCGAAAGCTTCTCTATTATTCTCTTTCTGCATTACTTTTGTCCTACATTAAGATACCCCCTGTATATAGCACCCGGAATTGTACCTCTTTTAGGAGGTTACATTAGCGGGATTTTACTTTATATCCCAGAGAACGAAACCCAGCTGCGATATCAATCAAATCCCATTATTTACACTAAAACATTCAGATACCCAATATCCAATCTATATCAGATCACTTTGGATAGCTCTATATCTAACTGACATTGTTACAAACAGTGTAGACCCTTATCAAAACGTTCCTTCAGGAGTATGCACAAAGTTTGTCAGAATAGTTAGAGTAATTAGGATACTCATTCTATTGGGCTCATTCTCATATTGGATTCATAGAACAAAAATATGTACATTCTCCTCCTAGATTCATGCATGAATGGTACATACTTGATAAAACAAAACTGAAAACTAATTACAGACGAAATTCCTGAATTAGAGACTGTCCGGATAAAAGGTGTTGTTTTTCAAAAGTGTCTATAATTTCTGAGACTGATCTGTTCAAAAGATGTCGTTTTGTTTGTTGTTTTAGTATTAACAAACTCACCGCTCAAAGTGATAGTATTAAAAATGCCCAATATATATATAAAACAATTGTTGATAATTATGCTGCTGAAAATAAGTACCGGTATATCTCAAGAAAACCGACTGAATGACGCTGGCGAATGTTTGATATCGAAGGCCGATGTTATTCGGCGATGTATTAGCATATATTTGGTTTGCGTTTTACTTTAATAGGCCGATACTATTTGTGTACAACAAAACATATAAGTATCGATGAAAACAGTTTATTGTTGTATCAAAGAGGCGTTGTTCGATATAAGTTCAAATTAAAAAACTTTATACGAATAATTGATATAACCAACACGAAGTACTGTGATTGTATTGAAAATACAGTTGAACTTCGATATCTCGAAGTTCAAGGGACCATACAAATTAGTTCGAGATAACGGAAGTTCGACTTATCCGATTTCTGATATGGACAATTTCTTAAGTTTTTAGCTTAATGCAGGTCCAAAGAAATGCTGAAAGCTCCTATAGGAGCTTTCAGCATTACTTTAGACCTGCATTAAGTTGTCACACGTGTTTCGATATAAATTTAGTTATACATTTTAGAGCAATTCTGTATTGTAAGTTTTGGAAGGACTGAACTTTTAGTTCGAGTTATACCGAAGTTCGAGTTATCCGAGTTCGAGATATCGAAGTTCAACTGTATGTTCTTATTGTAGAGACTATCACTTTAAAAATCGAGTCATCTGCTTCATATTCAAACCTGCGTTTTTGTTCGAACTCATAATAAGAGCGTCGAACAGTTTGGAACCTGATGAGGCGCACACTTAACCTAATCCCTCATAGGCTAATTTTAGATTCAACCTCTTTTAATAGAACTACCGAAAAGGGGCATTTATTAGAGAAAAGGAAAACTTTACAATTGTGTAGTTCTGAAACCATTGTGATAAATAGAGCATTTGCTAATATAGAGCAAATGCTCTATTTAACACTATGGTTTCAAAAGGTGACCTTTATAGAGGCATAGAAAGGCGTATTTAAGGAGGAAAGGATTAAACGGCGTCTAATCCAGATCTAAACTTTGCATAAGTCATCACAAATAGCCGATTTACCTATATCAAACAATTTCAATCTTTCACTGTCTAATATTGTGGTCTTCAAAAATTGCCGTCTGCTAAAGTGTTCGTTTGTTTAATTTTCTCTTCTTTCTTTAAAAAACATTTACACAGTAACAAACTGATTTGATTCCGGTTATTTATTGCTACCATGCTTGCAAAGGTGTAGAAAGGTGTACCAGTATCGAGTAATGGGTTATTATGTGTCTATAGTGTTTGCAAAGGCGAAACCAGCGTATTATGGAGCAAATGGCAACGTATTTAGAGAACAGACCAACGTTTAACATATTGAGGAGTGGAGACAGTTTCAGTGCTACTCATGGATCCGTGGTCATATGAGCAAGGAGTTTACAGATCAAAAGATAAAGGTGCACACTCAAATAATAAATCGTCATTTCTCCACCAAACCCAATGTTGCGACCACTCTTTAGAATCGCCTTGGAGAGACAATTCTAAAGAGTGGTCACAACATAAAGTTTGGTGGAGAAATACAGAAGTTATACTTAAAAATGTTTAATTTCTTATCTGGACCTCTGCGTTTAGATCTAGACGAGACGCCGAATAACACCAGGGCCCAACTGAGTGATCATGTAATTACCGATTTTAAAATGAATACAGTAAAACCTTTAGATGAGAATAATGTCGATACTTTTAGGCAGGTGGCTGCTTAATGCAGGTTGAAAGTCACGCAGAAAGCTCATAGAGGAGCGATAGTTATACTAAATTTAACGTCCGGTTTAGAGAGGTTTTACTGTACATAAAATTGGATGCAGAGGACAATGTCTGGCACCGAAAGCTTTAAGATGAATATTTGAACAGCCTAGTAAGATTTAAGAATTCTCAGATGAAATCGTACATACTACATTTGTATCAACATGCGTTAATGGTATTTGTTTAATGTAACAGGATGTCAGCTGACTTAGCATATTCCCTCATATTGACACCTTTTGACGCCTCTGTAAATGTCACATTTTGAAACCATTGTGATAAATATAGCATTTGCTCCATATGACCAAATGCTCTATTTATCACAACGGATTAAAAACGAAACAATTCTGAAAGGTTGCATTTCTCTAGTTAAAGATTTATTCAAAGGGTTTGGGTCTAAAATTAGCCTATGAGGTAATGGGTTTAGTTTCAAGTGGGTTATAAATGCAACTTAAACTTAGATACATGG
This sequence comes from Azorinus chamasolen, assembly GCA_963576725.1. Taxonomy (NCBI): domain Eukaryota; kingdom Metazoa; phylum Mollusca; class Bivalvia; order Cardiida; family Solecurtidae; genus Azorinus; species Azorinus chamasolen. Next base: position 56,125,846 of record OY755243.1, on the reverse strand, counting down.
GTCCACACATATGCATCAAATACACTACTGAACGGAAAATATTTTAACGCTTTCCTTCATATGAACGCCCTTTTATGCATTTGCATATAGGAGCCGCCTGATCAGGGTCTGCTCTGTTTGCTTATAGCACAACACGATATAGGAGCCGCCTGATCAGGGTCTGCTCTGTTTGCTTATAGCACAACACGATATAGGAGCCGCCTGATCAGGGTCTGCTCTGTTTGCTTATAGCACAACACGATATAGATCAGATTCTAAAGTCTTCGTCAGAGCAAAAAAACAACAATTCTTGAAAAGATTACATTTTGAACATTCAGCTGATAAATATTCACGATGTCTTATTTGTTTAGATGAATATTTAACAGGTAAAGGGTTAAAGGGTAAACTCAACCTTTGTCATACTACCCGCGACCTGACTCGCATTTGCGAACAACATGGATCCAGATAAGATGCCAAGAACTCGGCGTCTCATCAGGATCCAGACTGTTTACTCGGAAGTAGTGCAAATTGCACCAGCTCTTATTTTGATCAAACAGTATACATGTAATACCTGTATCACATCGGCTAAAGGGAACTTGTACGAGGAACTAAAATTTGATAATGTTCGAAATTTAATGTAATAACAGCAGAGCAACAGATAAATGTGAGTACTCAAATACTAAACTCGCCATTTCTCCACCATACCCTCTGTTGTGACCACTCTTTAGAATCGTCTCAAAGAGGTGATTCTAAAGAGTAGTCACAACATAGGGTGTGGTAGAGAAATAAAGGTGTTATTCTTGAAAAACGTTTTTTAATTTACGCATCTTATCTGGACCTCTGAAATAAGGTCTTTGACTGAAACACAGCCAATCTAGAATTTGTGATCATCTTTACAAATACTTTGGATCCAGAGTAAATCAGCCTCTCATCAGGAACCAAAGTGTTTGATGATGTGATCCTATCTTTGATTCAATAAAGACGAACATTCGATAATAAATTTGTTCTAAACGTCCATGCTTGGCACCGAAAGAGTCTGTACGCGTAATTTGGAATAAGTCGCTGCTGTCAGTCGGCGGTTATCAATTTAGTCATCCAGTCGTGTTTGTAGTCATTTAGTCCTCATTGTAGTCACCTAGCCGTCTTTGCAGTCACCTAGGTGGTTATTCAATCGATCAGTAATTAATCATAGAGTGGATAAACACCATTAATATTATACTCTAAAGAGCCCCCTTTTGACACCATTACAAACAAGTTAGGACCAGATCGGTGCTGTCTGATCTGTTTGCCTATACAGTAAACCCCCTTTAATGCGACCACTTGAACAAACATGACTGTCTTTATTAGCAGGTGGTTGCTTAATGCAGGACAAAAGTTATACAGAAAGCTTTCTGCATAACTTTTATCCTGCATTAAGCTACCACCTGCCTTTGCCACTGTGAATTATACCCCTTTTAGCTGGTCGCATTAGAGGAGTTTTACTGTATAGGCATTGCTATATAGTCACTCGTGTCATAAAATACAGAACAACGAATAAACGCGCGTACTCAAATACTAAACCCTATGTTATGACCACACTCTTCGAGACGATTCTAAAGAGTGGTCACAACATAGGGTTTGGTGGGAAAATAAAGGAGTCATTCTTGAAACTGTTTTAATTTATGAAACTTATCTAGACCTCTGTAATAGTATTAAATAACTTACATACGTGTTCGTTCGTATGCGGAGAAAGGAAATGTATATTATCTTTATCATGATGGTGAAATGTTGTTTGTTTCAAACTTTGATTCATTTAATGTCTTTATGAAAATGCAGAATTAAAATAATACGTGAAGCTGACTTATTTCCGTGTTTTCCGGAGCTCGACCCAATTTCTTTTGAAGGATATTACATCGTCAATACAAAAACTGAGCACCAACAAATCAAACATTAGAAGATGTGCAATGTATATATAAGTGTGACAGTTTCTAGTCGTCAATTCATTTGCTCTGCATCATCTATATTCAAATTTTGTAGATATTAACTAGTTATTGTCTGACCATTTTAAACTGAGACATATCAATTTCAGTTAGCTAATTAAGATGAATTCGATTGCTTAGATAGCGCTATATACCAATACCATAGGTTATGCGTTGAGACCAACACAGATTAAACTTTGGCGTAGTGGAAAGATCTTCGCTTGTCATACAAGCCGTTGCAGGTTCGAATACTTGTATATTTGTTTGTCTTTTGAAGTACATTTTTTATATTTTATGTTTTTGATTCCTTTATTTTATTCCAACATGTATATTAATATATTTTATTTCAAGTACATGATATACCCGGCTGTCACGGCTGTACGTTCCTCCTTACTCCCCCGAATCTCAAACTAACCTGCAACTGTAGCGACAGGTTACTTTCCTTCGCTCGTTAACGTTTCAGAGATTTTCTGTCAGACGGTGTACACTTTTCAATGTATGACTAAAACGTGTCATGGAAAGTAATGACATTTATCTTTTTTCTATGGGATAATTGTGTTTCATGAAAAGTAAAACTGCTTAAAACAAGGAAAATATAATGTATGCACTTTTTGAAGAAACAAATCTGCCCGAGGTGGGGCTCGAACCCGGAACCTTATTCCCCTCATACAACGCCCTTATCCACTGAACCATCACAGGGACTCGGCAAACTTTCATACCGTCAGTAGTCCACAGTGTTCGAACGTTGTTCACCTTTGGAAATCTATCTATAAAGTTACGAATATATACGTTGTACGCCCGGGGTCTCAGTTTAATCTAGTCAAATAATACTCATGACAATTCATGTAAGAAATAATGCATTCACGAATATTAATAAGATTAATTGTTATGATAGCACATGGGCATGGAAAGCATTGGCCATGACAGGGCCTGTAGAATCATATCTATATCATATGCAAACAGAGTAGACCCTGATCAGACGGCTTAGGCAGGAGCCGTCTAATCTGGGTTTACTCTGTTTGCAAAGGCGTAGAAATGCGTGTTTATTGAGTAAAGGGTTAAAGCATTTTTATTGCTAACAGTCAGGAACTGTCCGTTGTAGTCGGCATATTTCCACAAAACTCGCCTTTGCAAATATGTATTTGGATTGTTTTTTTAGAAGCTCCCGTGCAAATAAAAGATAGTGTTGCTGTCATCATCCATTACTACTGAGTAATATAACAAGTAACACCTTACCTTACGCTATATGCTAATTACATATTATTTTTCTCATATTGATATAGCGTCTGAAAGTTGGAGGAATTTAGAGGCATAATACAGTAAAATGCCTCTAAACCTACGTTCAATTTATTATAAATATCTTGCAGACAGGTGGTAGCTTAATGCAGGGTGAAAGTTATACAGAAAGTCCCTCAATTATTTATAAGCATGATTTTCACCCTGCATTAAGCAGCAACTTGTCTAAAAGTATTTGATTTTTTTCTCTAAAAGTATCTGAATTTTTCTCTACTAGAATTCCAGTTTAGAGGTTTTACTGCATATTCTGGACGACAATGTTCGTATCCGTGACAATGCACGCTGATTACTACAAACGTCAATAATATGTTGCATAGTTGTTTTAAGCTGTAAATAGGAACTACTTTGAATTTTACTTATTCTGTATCTATTTCGTTCTGTGATATATTCTGAAATCCGACTTCAGCAATAAAAAATTAAATGAAACGTCGCTTGGTTAAAACGCGCGGTCATTATTTTCGTATTTTTGTTGATAGAGCAATATTTATACGAACTTCACTCAAATAATTACTCTCAAGACATATTTGATAGAAGCCAAAACCCAAGCACACCGAAAAATAACTAACCATTTTTTTTATATAAAACTACCGTGGGAAATCATTAGCAATTTATCCATAACTGACAGGAGGAGAAAAACGTGAATGCTATTTACATATTTATTGTGTTATTAGGACAAGGGGTGTCCGTGACACGCAAAGCGGGTATTTTTTATCTGATTTGCGAGTGTTATTTTGATCATTATATATTGGGTTGAGTATTGTCATGTTTGAGACAAGAGCCAACTGTTTGGCTGGTGTTCTTAATGTGAGAAACTTTTTGTTTAGCAAACGAACAGAAAATGGAGAGTGCTAGAGGCTTTCAAACCCAAACCTCTTGGGACCTCACACATTTCCATAAAGCTGAACTATGAACTAAATGATGACCAAAGTCGTTACGCCAGTAACGATACATCATTCGTCAGTATTGCAAAAGTATGCAAATCACACGAACTCTTTTTTCTATGAGATACGGTTTTTTGCAAACCGTACGGTGTTGCACGTTTCTTAAATTAACAGTACTAGTTCATTGGAAAGTCTGCCAGAATTTTCCAATATTACAATGCAGTTTTATCAAGTGTCATAAGGAGCACTGTCTAAATGCAAGGTGTTCGTCAATGTCAGTTTCTGGTAGCATACATTGGGGACACAAACAATTGGTATTTGTATACTTTGTATATATTCCAGGATAGGGTTTAGTCTTCAGTTGGCTTTTATATTGTTTGTGTCGCTCGGTGGTCAATTCAGTAACATTTGTCAAATTAGATTGATTCATTTTGACAAGTACCATGTCTTTGTTGCTCTGTGCAATACGTACGCAGTCCATTCACATTGAGATATGTTTTGCCAAAGCAGCCAAACACAATTTGACACATTAATCAAGACAAGAATACGTTCTATAGCGTCCATAAGCTTGCACACAGCACGACTGTCAAGTGATATATGAATCCCTTGCTCGTATTCATTGTATCCGTTGTACAATGAAAATTTTCTCATGCAAAAAGTTTTTCTATTAATCTATAACCATTTACTCCATTAACAATTATTTTAATGCATTTGCAGACCGATTCGACCCAGATCAGACGACTCTTGTTTGAGCCGTCTAATCAGGGTCTGCTTTGGGGTTTTTTATGAAATTACATTATGTTGAAATGATTCTACAGTTTCTGCCACGGCCAACCATCCTGTGTTTATGTGATATAATATTCATGTTGTCAGTATTTTACATAACTATTCATGGAATAGAGTATCTAGATGACACCATGTTAGTAATGATCCGGTCTGGTTTAAAGCTTATGAACATGTCTCCAGTGTATAAAACGCGAAGTATTTTGAAACGGTACATATGGCATATAACTCGTTAATGCAACCACATGATTTATTAATATCAGAGCAGGTGGTTGCTAAATGCAGGGAAAATTTTAGATTTTCATTAAACTACCAGAATAAGACTTATTTTAAGTGGTCGTATTAAATTAGCGAAGCTTTATTGTTTTGTTATTTGTTTGTATTGAGGATGTACGTCGCTTTAACAGTAATTCAGTCATATGGCGAAGCCTAGCTAACTGCGAGTGTAGGAGGACATGGAATAAATTGCATTGTGAAAAACAAATGTCCGCTTAAATCTTGATCTGATGCTTTTGTGACTACTTCCAAATCGCTTGACAATGTTGAGAAACTATTAGACGAGTGTTAAATGCTTTGATCCTGATGAGACGCCGAGTAAACTTGGGTGTCTCGTCTGTACCCAATATGTTTGCGTAATTATGTTAGTCCACTATGCTAGCAGATGTCAGTGTTTAATGAAAAAAGTGTAACCCGTGTAAGGTTTGAAATGTTTTGGAATAATGTTAATTGTATTTTTAATGGTTTGAAACAAATAAGTATAGTTTTTGAAAAGATGTAGACGCCAAATCACAGTCGATTCTCGTTAACTGTTCACATGCTAAGCACATGATGAATGTCATTTGTAAACAACTCAAATCCAGATGAGACGACAAGTAACCCGGCGCCTCATCAGGGTCCAACCTATTTGACACTCGGGCAAAAGCTTCTCAAACAATTTGATCAAATCGGAAGTCAATGACAGGTTAGGCAAATCAAAGATTGAGCGGGCATTATTTTTTTGAGCATGGGAAGGGTGAATAATGTATTTGTATTCAATTTGTTATTTCCAGTCATGCCTACGATACAAATCGCTCAATTATTTCCATTTCCAGTTGGTTTTCATTTATAATCATTGGTGCGATCTGCTTTGCTCTAATTAAATTAACAGGGCTTTCAGGACTTAGCGTTTTAAGATGATTTGTCAAGAAGTGAACTTGGCCAAATATGCAGTTACAGTGAATGTAATTGTTGAGGGTCGCTTCTGCAATACGTCTTTTCTAATGGGAGTCTTGGAAGTCCGTAGCACAGGTCCTGATAAGAAGACTCCTTCATGGAGGAGCCCTCTGATCTGATCAGGGTCTGCACTATTTGCATAACGATCACTATCGACCACATGCTATAATAACAACTCATCTTATTAACAGTCGTTGTTCCATCATTCTTACTTTCTTACTAAAGGATGAAAATACAGAAAGGATCAAAATAAAGACGATTCCGCACGAATTGGTCTAACACTGGCGTGTTTCATGTTTTATACGATAACTGTCATCGTTTTTTAAACGAGTTCACTAAACTAATTAGAAAAATCAATATAGCGTTATATCAGTTTTAGTCAACGATCTGGTGAATATTCATGTAAGAAATAATGGCATTATAAATATCTATCATATTAGGTTTTATAATGACAGTATGAAAAAGGAAAAAAGTTGACAATTGTAGAAACTGTAGAATTCATAAGCAAACTCAGCAGACCCTGATAAAACGACAACCGTAGCATCCGTCTGCTCTGGATTAACTATGTTTGCAAGCAGATGTATGAAGTAAAGGGTTGATAGAAACAATAGAAAGGAAGCGCGAGAACAGAATCCTGTATGATATAATTATAAAAAAGTATATTAGTGTCGCGGTAAAATATGTATGACAAAGAAAGGAATCTGTACGCTATTAGGTTTTATGCCGATCCTCATTAGTACGTATATATGTACCCTAAATACTCTACGAAATTTGACACATTTAAGCAAATAGTGTAGACCAAGATCTTAAAGGCGAAGTTTGATCAGGGTCTACACTAGTTGCTACTTTGTCAGTTTCTTATTCAAAATTATTAAAATTTTGCCACCTTTCAAAACCCATGGAGAAGAGAGATTAGGTGTCCGAGTATGTACCGTAATGGGTTGTTAATAGGTGGTATTATTTGGGCAGCAAATTGTTAGTTATTCAGGCCAGATTTAGCACAGGAAATTTGAAAATAACAGAAGGAATATTACTTCTGGTAGATGGAAATTGTTTTTCCCCCTCAAGGTACACAATTTTGTTACAATTTCCTTTCTACTTCTTTGGTTTACAAATAGATATTCGTATTCAACAGATCAACTGATTTTCCAAACATTCATAGTTTGTCAATACTGGTTTGAGTGCCTGTATTTCATGCCTATACATGTTCGTCACTAGTAAGGAAATGTTTGAATTTTCTCAAAGTTCTGCGTACATGTTTTGAATAAAAATGTAAATAATCGATGTCAGGTGATATACATTGAAAAGTAAAAAAACCCTTAAGCTACCATCGAAAAACGAAACCTGATTCCGACATTATGTGTCGATTGTTGTTTGCAGGACACAAGTTATGTTAATGACTAGGCACATACCACGGCAAAAGACGGTATTTCTGGTTGAGTGATTCGTGGATTACTAAATTAGAGCACATACACCAGAACCCAAGTGAAATTAATAAAGTAACTTACTTTCACCGGTACACAGATGATAACGAGGAGTAGATCAGCTGATGCCAGACTCAACAAAAACGTATTTGTCACCGTGATCATTTGTTCATACCTGGTAACAGAGAAGATTACCAACAGGTTGCCTATTACTCCAAGCACTAATGTTGACCCATACACGATTGATACAGGTATTACCTCTTCGAGAGGAAGTTCAAAATCTATAGGATAGTCAAACATACTGGCATTGAATTCCGTCGAATTTGTTAAATTGAATGTATCCATCTCCCCAGAAGTATTCACTACTTGACCACCGGGATTGTCAAATGTGGAAATGTTGTCTGTACCCATTTTCATCGATGCATATATAATCCTTAAGGGTTATTTAGAAGACAATTAACAAGCTTGGATCAGCTTGTCCTTTTTGGTCCTAATTCAACAAATACACATTCAATCTTTTGAAGAAGTGGAATTGTAACATTAGTTATTCCTTGTTGATTGAACAAATATATGTTGACTCGTTTGAAGCATTGTTCTACTTTTCAGTTTGAATAGTTGCAGTCGGAACTGTAATATTATAATTAACATAAAACATAAATAATTTAGGTAAATCCAAATAAAAGCTTAATACCGCTAAATATTATTTCATTTAAGTTCACAATTTCTATCCTCCTTTATCGTCATTATAAAGTTCTAGTTCAACTTATTCAACTGTTTCTCTTGTTTGTAAACCAATTTCATTTGTGTCCCAAACATTTATGCCGGCGATATTGACATGTGTTTAACTATTTATGTTACTAAAACAAAGCTACACTTATCAGACGCTATGTAAGCGTTAAACAGTCACATGAAAAGCCGTCTAAACGTGTTATATAGTTCATCCCACGGCCTCCGCGTAAAACCCCGAATCAGTTATCGTTCTTCTGGTGCGTTGAGAATGTATAGTCCTGCAATAGGTTGCGACTAACGCCTCAGTGACAGGGCCATCTATATTGGAAAAAGTCAACTAAGCGTGCATCTCTGACAGGATTATGAAATTATGTATGCTCTTGTTCTATCAAAGAGAATGGGGAATATGATTTGAATAAATATATCTGTCAAACAGCTTTTGTTTTCAGCAATATGTTTAGATGATCATTGATAATTTTAACAAGCGAAAGCCGGTTTTAGTTATCGAGTTTTTGAGAAACGCATCAGTTGGTACCTACGGCTATTACTAGCTGTCATTATTTTCGTCTAAAGCTTAGTAACGAAAGAAAGCAAAACACGAGGCAAAATGTCCATCGGCAAAGAACACATTATTAGGTCGGGACTATTACCTTGGATAAAATAGTCCGTTATGTGTTTCAACCTGCCATTCTTTTAACTACATGAGTCATAGTTAAATAAATTTTGGCGTTATTTCATTTAGATTTGTTAAAGGCCGAAGTTGTCAGAATGTGTCATAAAAAGGAATAAAATCAATAATTTTCCTTATGAGACTATAGGGATACATGGTTATCATGACCCTCTTGTTAGTCCCCGATCGGTAAAAACGAAAGGGGTTATAGTGTTTGTTGTTGTCCAGATGGGTTCCAGATGGTAACTTGTGTTATGGACGTCAGATTTTCTTGCATCTGCATCCAATGTTACTTCATGAGGAGGTCTAGTGTTGGGTCGCGTTTGGGGTTGAAACGTCATCCATGAAGGTCACTGCAACTAAATATAGTTGTTTATCACAATATTTGGTTTCCGGGTGATATCGTGAGCTAAGGGTGCCAGGTATGAATGAAACTTGATAGCATGTTAGTAGAACTACTAATAAAGGTGCGTACCTAAATACTAAATACGTCATTTCCCCACCAAACCCTTTACCTCGACCATTCTTTAGAGTCGTCTTGAAGAGACGATTCTAAAGAGTGGTCACAGTATAGGGTTTGGTGGAGAAATAAAGAAGTTATTCTTGAAAATATTTAATTTACGCATCTTACCTCTGTATTGATTATGAGGAGGTCTAGTGTGCGATTGCATTTGGGATCAAAACGTCAGCTATGAAATATATCGTTCCTAAATATGTATATTTATCACAATATTTTGTTTTCCAGATGATAACATCAGCTAAGGCTGTCAGATATTAATGGAACTTTCTCATTTTGCATTTTTACTTTTGCTTTCGAAGGATCACCCATTTTCAGAATATATGTACTTCACAACAGCAGGTGTTAAGTGCTTGTGTGGCGGCTGTAAAAAGTCGCCCCGTACTTCATTCTCAGTGTTGTTATATTTTCTGGTCCTTCGGGGTCATTAGTGTTGATGTTATTTGTTTTGAATACTGCTTAAGCCGGTGCTAGGGGCGTAAGTAGTGTTGCAGTTTTAATTACTACTCATGAACAGACTCAATAAAACCGAGTTTGCAATTTTCTCATTTTACATTTTTACTTTTGCTTTCGAAGGATCACGCATTTGCAGAATTGATACTATCTCAGGTTGTTAGAAGATCAATTGTGGGATTTTGTTTGGGGTCAAAAGGTCATCTTACATATGTTGCAATTATCATCATAGTTTACTTTCCAGATGATAATTTGAGTAAGAAATGTCAGGTATGAATTAATTCTAAAAGTATGAGATCCATCAAACGAAAAATTAGCAATGTAAAAAGAGAAAATTGCAGACTCGGTTTATTGTGTCTGTTCATTGACAGTTATTAAAAGTGCAACACTATTCACGCAGCCTAGCACCGACTTAAGCGGTATTCAATTTCCATAACTAAAACCACTGAAACTGATGCTCTCGAAGGACTAGAAAATATCACAACAGAGAATGAAGTACTTGATAATAGTTTATCTTATGAAGCAATCTGGTGTTGGCTTGTGTATGAGGTCGAAATGTCAATTATCAAGGTCGCTTGCTTAAACTAGTCATTTTCACAATGGTTTGGTTTCTTGATGGTAGTTTCAAGCTGATGACTTGAGTTAGCGATGACAGAATCCACTGAACCTTCACAGAATGTTTTCGTATGAGGAGGTCTAGTGCAGGGCTGTATTAAGGTCAAAATGTCCACTGTGAAAGTCATTGTGTATAGGGTACAAACGTCAGCTATAAAGGTCACTGCTAAATGATATGTTGCTATCCAAATGATAACTTCAGTATAATGTATTGAGTAATGAGATCATTTTAAGAAAAGTATTCATAAATGGTAAAATGTTTGCGTCCAGATGATAAGTTATGATTGGTGGATTGTTTTACACTGTTTTCCGTTTTTTTCGACTGTTATGGAGGAAATACTGATTTTTTATTAATTCCTTGCATATACAATGTACCCAGTTTATTCGCTATATAAGTATATAATCTATCACGCCAATGTTCTTGTCTTTCTTTTCATTCATAAATAAAAACAAAAGTAAAATAGCATATTGTGAACTGTTAAGCATTGTAAAAGGGACTACAGTGTTGCATTTTACGTTTTTTGATATCTTCAATAAGGAATGGTGCATCTTAATGCATGTTGATATAAACATACTAGATAAAGAGATTTGTCGTAACTAGACAAATACTAGTTTATATATCTAGGTCAGTGTTGCAATTTATATCTCATTTGCGCCTAAACTACTGATGACGGCAGGGGACTTGTGTTTCACGCACCACTCACTTTATGTTTGTTTTTCATTCATTCGAAGTTTTTGGAGCAGTATAAATCGGACGGAGTTTTCATCGGGGTACATGAAATTATATGCACGCGCGCGTGCTGTGGTAATACATCTAAGCCAAATGTAATAACCAACTAAATGGCCCCATAACCTTGAATATGCAATACTTGTCTATTATAGCCTTGTCGACCCTCTACGTTTAGCAGTTTCTATCCGATTATCATCAAACCTGATGAAAACATTTGTGGTAATAATACCTCGACCAAATTAGATAACTGGCACTTCAGAGTTAATGCCATTGAATTAGCTAAATTTGCCTATTTAGCCTTGTCCTCTCTCCAAGTCAATCATTATTGATCCAATCTTTAAAAAAACATTATGAAATAGTATGTGGCCATATTATCTCGAAAAAGTTCGATGACCAGTCAAATGGTCACTAGCACTATCGAGTTATGATCCTTGAATTAGCCAAATGCTTATTTTGCCCATGCCCGCCCTCTTTGTCAACCGGTTTTAGTCCGATCTTCAACAAACCTCATGGAATTGTGTGTGGTTATAAAGTCTCGGGGAACCAGCCAACTGGCTTCAGATCGGTGTATTTTGTGTCATTTTCACTCTTGTTTTGCCATGGCAATAAACTGCCTTATATTATATTTTTATGTTAGAATTAAATAAGCCATGCATTCGTGATAGGCATTATATGGCATGACTACTCAAGAATTAAAGGAATACTGTAAAGTTTGATATAGCTTCTAAATGTTATCACAATATTTATGGGCACAAGAGGGAAATGTTATCAGTATAGACTATTAACTACACCCATATTGTATTGTATCACCATATTAGGTCTTAAACTACTTTCGTCCTGCATTAAGCAACCTGTTTTAAGAGGCTCTACTTTGTATCATATCATCGCTATAGAGGGTTTCTGCTGTGCTTGTATTACATCTGACACTGAATTTGCATAGATTAACAAACAGGGGAATTACCTCAGACCCCGATCGCTTTGTATTCATAGCCTGTCCATGTAAATAAGTACAAATGTTCTCAATAAAATCAGTAAAAGTGTACAATTACGAGACGGCATCTCATAATGGAAATGCAACAGTGCATAAATACGTGTGCACTGAAGATGAAATGCTATAGACAGAGTGTAAGTGTTCTATCAGCTACACAGCGTATCTCTGATAATGCTAAGCGCGACCTGACTCGCATCTGCAAACAGGTTGGATCCAGATGTTTATTCAGCCACACATCAGGATCCAAGTTGGCTTCTTAAACGAATCAGAAGTAAGTAAAAACCGCAACCGATCAGAGTTTTTGCAGCCATGTTTTTCAGCATAATAAGGGTTAACGTAGTTATGTCTGCGAGCCATAATTGGAGCGACAGACAGACAATCTACTTGTCATAGTATGTACCAGTTAATCCCATGAATTGATACAATTGTGTGATTCTAAAGCATGCCTGTTATTCTAAAGAATTTAAATTAGATTTCTGTTATAGGGAACTGAAAGCGGGTTTCCAAGGAACGCGTAGTACATGTATACATACATGATATATTATTCTCATAGAACATATATTGGTTGCTTTATAGAACATGTACCTAAGCTGTTCAAGCTATTTGGCTGTTTGCAATTATGTTATTGTACATATATCCAGTAACGTTTCTTAATCGTGCATGTGTTTGTTGCTTGTAGGTATATGTATGGTTGGGTATATGTTTGTTGGTGTATTTGTTAGGTTTATAGAATATATATAGTCTATATATATATATATATATGTGTGATACATATATATTATCCAACGTAGAAGAGTATAATAACAAAACAAATTAAACATCACGAACAATGTTTAAGCTACACAACACAATTGACCAAATGTACGCATCAACTTACGTAAGACTGTACTACGAAAGTAAAGGCATATTGAAAAAAAAACATAAATACGTATGTAATATTGAACACCAGTAAAATACTTATCTACAAATATATTTAATATATACATAAGCAGAGTAATTTTACTATTTGATTTTATCAATTAACCCAAACTGGATATTTTCTAATTAAAACCATGCTCATGTGTATCAAAATGAGCGTAAGAATGAAATTTATCAAAAGCAAAATCTTTTTATATACTTCTCTTACGAAACGAAATAAAGAGTTGTACATAGTCCAAGGTTTATATACAAATGGAAAAGTAGTAAAGTCAAGCAGGCAAAGCCACATGCAAGACGCAACCACCACCAAAACACCGATAGACAGCATGACACACACACACACAACCACACACCCAAACGCACACACACACACACACACACGAAATGAACACAGAAAACACCAACAGACACACAAGAACCAGAGACAAACGTTGTTTATAAATTGTACACCTTATGATAACTACAAAGTGATATAATCCATATCGTAAATATAATTTAGAAATGAAGAATGCAGCTCTTCAAAGAGGCTTAATGGTAACATAAACTATGTTTAACTCGTTATTTCATAAATACGCCTTTCTATGCCTTTGCAAACAGAGCAGACCCAAATCAGGATCGTCTGATTAGGTTTGCTCGGTTTGTTTATTATATGACTGCATAGTTTCTGTCATAGTAAACATTTTCCATGTCCAAACGCTATTATAACAATTAATCTAATTAATAATCATGATGGCATTATTTCCCTGTCGTGCCCTTAACGGATTCCCTGCAGTTGCTCTGACATTAGCAAAGTCATTGAGTACATATTTGACGAATTTATCACAGTTGTTATGCTATGTTTTACATATTGCCATGTATTTACCGTCTTCTATGTTGTAGGAAAGTCCGGCGGGGATACCTTTATTTACACCTTGAGATAAGTGGAGGTTAGGCCGTCCGTAAACTGATTTAAACCCACAGTGGTGATTTTGCCACTGACCGTTCCAAGGCGGTACTCTCTTTGTCACCCATACTTTTGTGTGTCTTGTGTCTTTGTGCTTGTGCTTTTGTTCATGTTTGGAATATTTGTCTCCAGTACTTGTATGTTTGTTAAGGTTTTCTTATCTCGTGTATGTGCGTGTGTTTGGGTGTGTAGTTGTGTGTCTATCGATGTTTTGGTGGTGGTTACGTCTTGTATGTGGCTTTTCCTGCTTTACTACTTTTTCATTTACATGGATATTCATGGTGTAAAGGGTTAATAACATTAATCAGACGTTATCCTTATCAAAAACAATAGTGTCAAAGTCAGAACTACTGATAGCTGAGATCGCAATCAGTTTATTCGGAATTGATCAGGATCCAAGCTGTGTGGCACTATAGTTTTAAGTTATCTACTGTTTATTGACTTTGGCTACAATATCCATGTACAACCAGTATCATAGCACGATATAATACAGTACGATAGTACTTGGTCTAAGACATTTTCAAAAAGCGGGGCATTACGCAGACCGTACAGACCCGAGTAAAATTGTCATACGAAGTGTACAAAGCAAGACCGCTGCACTTTTACAATGTGGTTTAAACTTACTAAAATGTGTTTTCTGCTTAACAACCATTATACTTTATGTTTAAAGCGGATCATACTGTTGTTGTTAATGTCACCTAAAGAACAATTATTACAACGTTTTTCCACACACGTTTTTGTGGAAAGTTTCCTGTCTGTATTAAATCTAATATAACACCCTCTAAATCGTACTTATCCAAAAAAACGCCTAGCGTCTGGAACAATAGACCGATTTAAAGTCTGTTTTTAACGAAACATAACACACTGAAACATCAAATACATTTACTTCAATGTTTCTGTATAAGTACAGTACATCTCAATTATTCGAACACTAAAATTCGTATTAGTATCGCTCTTTAAGACAGGTGGCAGCTTAATGCATTGTGAAATTCATGCAGAAAGTTCCTCTGGCAGCTTAATGCATTGTGAAATTCATGTAGAAAGTTCCTCTAGGAGCTTTCTGCATGATTTTCACCATGCATTAAGCAGCCACCTGTCTAAATTCTTCTATACGAAAATTCGAATAATCGAGAGTTTACTGTATTGTGCAGTTTCATGTTTGATAATGTTTGCGCACCGTGTCCTTTTGTGTGCGGTGCTCCCTTTATGACTGTTTTCCCACTTTAAAGAAACAAGATATGTTAAAAGCGTTTACTATATTCTTGAAGTTTTTTCTTCAGGTTTTCTTTCTGAAAAGGGATATAATTAACATTTAGGCTGCTGAGAAATTCGTTGGTAGAAAATCAACTTCAGTTGCTACAGTTATTTATCATGCATTACTTTTCAACAACACTGTCAGATCACCAACCAATTTGGATCCTGATGAGACGCTGAGTCACTCGCGTTAATCTTATCCAAACAGTTTGCGTAAGTAATCAGCCATACGCCCACGGCAAGGTTAAACCTTTCCCTCATATTGACGACTTTTGACGACTCTGTTAAAGCATTTGTGAAACCATTGTGATAAATAGAGCATTTGCTCCTATAGGAGCAAATGTCTATTTATCACAATGGTTTCAAACTTTAAAATCTAAAATTTTCCTTTTCTCTAATTATTGCTCCTTTTCGGTAGATTAATTCAAAGAGGTTGTATCTAAAAATATCCTATGAGGTAATGGGTTAAATATGTCTGTCCAATATGGTAATATACACTGTAGATCTATTTGCAAATAGAAAACTGCAAAAGCACATATATAATTACGATTATTATCCCAAACAACCCATCCCCAACCATCTTGATAAATATAGCGTATTTAAATGTACGTTCTAATTATCCTCTTCAAATAATCTAAATACTGACATTCAGCTTTAGGTATTAAAGGTCATTGTCCGTAAGGTTTGAGACGTATTTACTTGCTGGGGAAAAGTTCGATATCTTGATAAACACATTCACACTCGTACTACAATAAAGCATCGCTAATGCGACCACTTAGTCTATTAACATAGGAATCTGTAAAAGCAGGTGGTTGCTTCATGCAGGGCAAAAGTATTGCAGAAAGCTGCTATAGGACCTTGCAGCTTAACCTTTGTCTTGCATTAAGCTACGATCTGTTTTAAAAATCCAGAAGTATAGTACTTTCTTTTGAATGGTCGTATTAGCGAGACTTATTGAACAAGTTGAGCGCATTTCTGTATTTAGACACTTCTTCCCGTAATCAGTGCGGTATTCATGTCAGTGTTTCCGATTAACATTCAGTAATGGACTAAATTCTTAATAAACAAGTAGTTCCTAATAGCAAAAGTTCATGATGAGAACATATGGCACGATATCATTGTAAGTTCAGTGTACGGATTTGGTACTTTTGTGATAACATCTTTAAATCCAATTAAAATGTCGATGCAGGCGGACTTGATTGTCAGTGTTGTTATATTTTCCGGTCCTTCGGGATCATTCGTTTCGATGTTATTAGTTTTGGAAATTGAATACCGCTTAGCCCGGTGCTAGGGGGCGCGAGCAGTATCGCACTTTCCATAACTGCTCGTGAACAGACTCAATAAATGGAAAAGTAGTAAAGTCAAGCAGGCAAAGCCACATGCAATACGCAACTACCACCAAAACACCGATAGACAGCATGACACACACACACACACACACACACCCAAACGCACACACACACACACACGAAATGAACACAGAAAACACCAAAAGACACACAAGAAACAGGGACAAACGTTCCACAACATGAACAAACCACAAGCACAAAGACACAAGGCAAACAAAAGGAAGACCGAGTCTGTACTTTTTTGCATTGCTGCTTTTGCCTT
Source organism: Azorinus chamasolen (assembly GCA_963576725.1). Taxonomy (NCBI): domain Eukaryota; kingdom Metazoa; phylum Mollusca; class Bivalvia; order Cardiida; family Solecurtidae; genus Azorinus; species Azorinus chamasolen. The sequence goes on along the minus strand of OY755243.1, from coordinate 56,108,882 downwards.
CGAAGGATCGCCTACTTTCAGAACGTTTAAACATTTAATCTTATAGCCAATATGGGAACAAAAATATTTATCTTGTTACAATGTATATTTAGCGTGTAATATTAATTCAGAGAAACAGATGAATGTGCGTACTAAAATCGTCTTTTCTCCACCAAACGTTATGTTGTAACCACTCTTTACAATCGTTTCTTCGAGACGATTCTGAAAACGGTCCCAATATAGTATTTGCAGGAGAAATAAAGAAGTTATTCTGGAAAATGTTTTAATTTACGCATCTTATCTGGACCTCTGTTAATTGCATTTTGAAAGTTTTATTTTTAATGCAATTTCTGATTCCAGGAACTATGAATTGTGCTAGTGTTATCTGACATTTCAAAAGATGATTATCGTTTTCAAATGACACATTAATATTAGTCTAACTGTTAACATATATAGCCTTTCAAAATAAACGTTCTTCCAAGAAATGTACTCTTTTTTGAAAACGCTGTCTGTCGCTATTTAATATAAGGGAAAGTCTCGTAAACAGAGGACGTCTAATTGTAATATTCAGCATAATGCTCAACCCTTTCCAATTTTAACGCCTTTGCAAACAGAGTAGACACAAATCAGACGGCTTCTGTGGGAGTCACCTGATCAGGGTCCGTTCTGATCGCTTAAGGAATAATATAGATCGTGTTCTTCAGTGTCCGCGTTTTATGAAGAAAATCATATATTAATAGATAGTAACGGAAAATGAGTGTTAGGTATGTACACATGCCTATCTCCAGCGATCGACGCTAATGTTGAATCCTTTAACCCTGATCACAGAGAAGTTTGGTCATGGCAGAAACTCTAGGATCAGATATGTATTATTCGTGTACTCCATAAGAAAACAACACATACCCTGATTAGATGGTTCAGCTCGTAGCCGTCATATCTGTGTCTACTCTGTTTGCGAAGGTGTTAAACGGTGTGTATATATATTATACACATTGGAATGTATCCAACTACGGTATTTAACCATTTGTTTGCTAAGCGCTACCTGACTCGCACTTGTAAACAGCTTGGATCAAGAGGAGACACTAATTAACAAAGAGCCTCATAAGGAGTCAAGCTGTTTGACACCCACAGCAATATTATCTACAGTAAACCGCCTCTAAACCGGTATTCTAGTAGAGAAGAATTTAGATACTTTCAGAGAGGTGGCTGCTTAATGCCTGGTGAAAGTCATGCAGATAGCTCCTTCATTCTGTATCATTTTCAACCTGCATTAAGCTGTCACCTGATATGTATACTAAATTGAACGTCTGGTTTATAGGGGATTACTGTATATAGCTTGAGCAAATCAAAATAAAGTAAACATTGTGACAGATCAGCATTGAAACAGGCATCAGCTTTATAACAAATTAAGGGCTAAAGACATCGAGTGCCATTCATAACCATTCTGTCAGACGTGTTTAGAGTGTCATTCAGAACCTTTCTGTGTTTTTTCTTTGACGTGTTACATCATCTTGTAGAATTGCTCAGACAAGCAAAGTATTTTCATATGCATTGTTTCTTTTGAAGCTTTACTATTTTAGATTTGTCGTATTGTGAGTTTCGTCACGTCATGTCTTATAATGGTGCTTTCATGTTTGATGGTGTTCTGGTGCCGTGCCCTTTTGTGTGGCACTCCCTGTAGGATTGTTCTTTTTTCAACTTTTATCGTTTAATTTCAAGTGAGTTTGAAAATGCATTTGGTTTTGCATACTACATTCAATTTGGCTTTTTCAAGATTAATTGATGATGTTTTGAATGGTCTGTTTGAAGGATGTTGCCATACATCAAAGTGACAAGACTACATGACATTGTATTGTACCCTAACGAACAATAAATAACATTGAAAGGTGGCGTTTCCTTTTATAAAAAAAATAAACGTGTATGCGATTAGGTGAATATCTAAAAAACAATGATACTCCCAGAATAACAACTGTATGAGCTTCCTGATAAAGGTATGCTTTGTTTGCTAGAATGTTAAGGATATATGTCTCTACTGTTGGTCATTATGATGATTTCATTTAAATATTCCCTATGGGTAGAGTCCATCATAAATATTCATCAAGCAAAATGCAAAATGTTAAACAATTACAGCCGCGTCTGCACCGTCTGACACCAAATGTCTCTAACTAGTTATCAGTTGAAATATGCAGTGCATAGTACATTCGAATAAGCTTAAATATGTACTTATACTCGTAGAGGCAACATTATATATATATTCCTCTGCATGTTTCATTGCATTTCGTCTATAATTTGACACCATTATTAACATACCCCATTATAAAAGTCATTATTTACAATTTAATGGAATATTGGAGATTCATTTGCATGTTTATTCGGAGTCATGATATATGTCTCTAAGCATTATCTTACATACATTTTCTTATGGTTTATTTGCAAATTTCCCATTATATGTAAAACACAGCATTGTCTGGTAATAAACATAATATTAATATGCATACGTCTAATGTTTGCAATCGTGATTTCACATTCCATGTCCCATGTTGTTTATTTTCTCAGCCAATCCCTATATATCATCACTCTTTAGAATCGGTTTTAAGAGGTTATTCTTGGGGGTTGTTACAACATACGGTTCGGCGGCTTGTTGGTGAAATAAAAAGACATATCCTGGATAAAGGATTTAGTTTATGCATCTTATATATGCCTCTACAATTAATAGATCAACATAGAATAACTACGAATTTTTTACCCTTTCCATTTCCATTTTTATTCCAATTTTCAGTTACTTATTGAATATTCATGGACAAAATAGTTTTAATGAAATATAGAAGTTGGTACATTGTAGCATTTTTTAAAAGTAAGGAAACAGAATTCACATTCCATTCGCATGTTGACAACTGAGCGAAAAAGTTTTTTATATGAAGGAAATGGTTAAGTAAAGTAAAGTACCTACATGTAGTTATAGTCTACTTTCAGTCCGCTCAGCCGACTGTACAGTTAAGTAAATAATGTAACAATATAGTAATCTCACATATAATAATAATAATAATATGAGACGTCCTTTGGAATGAATATCAGTTACTCCCCTCAATTTCTATATATCTAGTACAAAACAATAAGCAGCCACTGATAATGCGTGTCTGTATCTTTAGTGATTGATACAGATGAATATTTCATTGCACTGGCGTGTGCTGTTTACAGAGGTTGCATTGCTGTATACATAATTACCATTACTTGTCAGATAAACACATACTTTTGCATACTCATTTGTGTTGAACCTATGTCATTTGGTTATGCAAATTTAACCCTTTCGCTGCCAAACTCTGTCGTCTGCTAACTTTGTCGTCTGCTACAAGTTTTCATTCTTTTGATTTTCTTCATTTTTGTTTCAAAAACATAGTAACAGTAACAAACAGTTTGGATCCTGATGAGACGCCGAGTTACTCGGCGTCTCATCAGGATCCAAACTGTTTGCATAGGTAATCACAGATCCGGCATTTGCAGCGAAGGGTTGATTAACATTACTTGTCAGATAAACACATACTTTTGTATACTCATTTCTGTTGAACATATATCATTTGATTATTCAAATTTAAAGGAGTATTTAAAAAAGGCATACATGATATATAATCAGCATGTTCTAGAAGAGAAACAGACGTAATGAATCTGTTTTGTTTATACAGAAATACAGATGTGTGTCAGTTAACAAAAGTGTCTAAACACGACTGAATTGACCATACATTTCTTGAAAGTGGACTTCCTTTAGCTTTTTATCTAAAATGTCTCTGAAAAAGATTTACAACTGCAAATTAACTCTACAACTTGTGTTCGTTGATAGATATCAAACGAATAGTAACCATTTTTGTACTACTATGTAAATTCATCAATCTGCAAAACGTTTATTATCTTCAAAGTTTCTAACATTCTACATTTGTAAAGCTAAAGTCATTAATCATATCAATACAAGAACGACTCAAGCATGATGTGGTTTACAATTCCTATCTTGGGGATTAATACTACACGGTATGCTTTCAAATTCTGAGTTGCTTTAATATTTGCATTCACGTAAAACACGTGTGAGGTGAACGGATGAAGATCAAATGCGGACATTATAATCTCAACATGATAACGCATCTAACGAAATGTCGAACTGGTAATAGATATTTACGTTTAATGTAGAAAAGGTGAAACACTAAATAGGCTCTTTTTGACACGATCCGCCAGATTAACAACTATTTAACCTCTTATTATATGACATGTCCCACGACATTCCTTAGTTTCAAATACATTGTACATAAAATAAAATTCCTGTTCAAGAAGTATTTACCCTTCGCTTGCTGAATTTTAAAATACATTTCTCCTTCTTTACCCATGCCTTATTGAAGAATTACATATACGAGTATCTTCACTGTGTACAAGTATTTCGCTGTGCAATCACTGCTGTGGAGTGCATTGGTTGCACAATCAACTTGTAAATAGTGCAGACCCTGATGAGACAGCTCCTGCAGGAGCTGTCTAATCTGGGTCTTCACTATTTACAGGTAGGTATATTGACGTGAATAGCAAGCGAAGGGTTAAAGACCGAGCATCTATCCCATACAAAATGTTTATATAGCCATTCACAACTGGTTAATTATGTTATGTATGTAGCATATGTGGTAATCTTTAATACATTCTGACTTTTATGAACCATATTACCACTGGTCAATACTGTTACAGTGAAATATGTGTCTGGACGTGATACAATCGGATCCAACATATAAATAATATATCTAGAGCTACAGATAAAGGTGAATACACAAATATTAAAATCGCCATTTCTCAGCCAAACCCTATACTGTGATCACTCTTTAAAATCGTCTCGAAGAGACGATACTAAAGAGTGATCATAGTATAGGTTTAAAGGGAGAAATAAAGGAGATATTCTTGAAAATGCTTAAATTTACGCCCCTGTTATTTCTAATTCATGGTAGATGAGCACGTTGACGTATATAGAATAACATCTGGATCGTTCAGTAAAACATTTTCATAAATGCACATCGTGGGATGACGTATTCCTAGTCATAATATTTTTTTCATCATAGTCTATTTTGTGGATTTTCTCCTGTTTATTGCCACCCATCTACCCAACATTGTAGTCAGAGTCATATGTCTGCATTAAGATCAACTTATTGTTCCGTTCAACCAACTGAAAGTTGTTCATCGAATATATAGCTTGATGATTCTGTTTGAAATAATTGAATTGAGGTTGTTGGTGCATAACATTTATGCACTTCATCTAAAAACCAAACCTCAGAAATTTATCTTGAACATCATGGACATGAATTCAGGTTCAAGAGGTGGTTAATTTGTATCACGCAACGGGCGAATCCGTGACTTCGAAAATCGACAGAGTTCAGATGAAACGCCTAGTAATCCGGTGTATGATCAGAATCCGAACTGATTGACCCTCTGATTACAATTTTAAAGACAAATAGTTTCGATATTTGGATAAAAAAGTTGATAAATTGGTGTGCGAACAAATATTTGATCAGTTTAAGGGTCAAACACGCCGTCTCTGCGTGACTTGCATGTTCCAGTGAGGGAACGTAATCGTCAAAGCACTGTAAAGCGATAACATCTAAATACAAAAACGTCAAAGATGAGATCTTAACTCCTGTAGAAGCAGACTGGTAGTATGATGTTTGCTTTAACTCTTTTGCTGCCAATTTGTATCGTCTGCAAACTTGGTCGTCTGCTACAATTTATTTATTTTTTTATTTTTTTTGTTTTTTAAAACTCCGTCACATTAACACACATATTGGATCCTGATGAGACTCGTGTACATGGGCGTCTCATCTGGATCCAAACTGTTAAACAGATGCGACGTTGGCAGTGAAAATGTTTAAAGGGTGATAACATTTTATTGCAAGTAACAGAAGTCAGTCGAGTGAGGTTATGTGTACTTCCATCATTCTCTCCGGATATGACACCGACGTTTTATTATAAAACACAAACCGTTTATATAATTTTGTGTTATATGCGAAAATTACAATATTAAAGTGGATACAAAATTAATAGCAGTTAGACTGTACATTTGTAACACATTATTAAAACTGATCAAACATATCAATTGAACAGCAGCTTGGAAATGGTAATATATATTACATGTAAACCTTTCTATACAATGTATTTACAAACAAATAAAAAGGCCATGCTTTGCTAGGAATTCAATGCATTCTTAGACTATTTCGAAGATTTTCTACGTCGAGGATAAACACGAGAAATGAATATCTTAACTGTTTATTGAGTTCAAATACAGCGATAACATTTTTTTCAGTTAATTGCATTGGTTTGATTGTTTTAGCTATATGATAGACGGTTGTAAAGTTATCTGATTAACTATGAACAGTATCAATTTAAACCTTTAAATTGTGGGAACCGACATTTGCAAACAGTGTAGACCCAGATCAAGGGGATGACGAGGGCGCCCTTTGATCAGAGTCTGTACTTAGGTATAAAAGCATTTTCCTCAGTAATAAAGTTTGATACGTTGTTTGTTTATTATTCAGAAAGGGAGAGTCTAGTGTTTAATTATTCAGCAGGTGAAGGGTTACAACAGACGTATAAACCTGTCTGTGATGACTGATATACAGTAAAACCTCCCTATTACGGCCACTAATTTGTGTTAATTAGTTGGTATTTAGGGCAGGTGGCTGCTTAAAGCAAGGTGAAAATAAAACAGAACGCTCCCTTTACTTTCACCTTGCTTTAAGCAGCCACCTGCCTTTAACACTAAATACTTGATGTAATTTAGTGGCCGTTATAGAAAGGTTTTTCTGTAGCATTCTTGAAGGCATTTATCATTAGCGTGACTTTAAATGGCGGTGTGTAGGAAATGTTAATTTTCTAAAACAAAGAGTCCAGATTCTAATTAATATTTCATACAAAGTATGTTATATCTTTGCAGTATTAGATGATCATTATTTGGAAATATGTTAAGTAAAACTATGTACAAATCATATAATAACACTCTGGCTGCCATACATGCTAGGCCTTTCTGTTTAATTGCTACTTCACTACTTCCCCGTTAATCATCACCACTGCCGTTAAGGTTCTTGTAAATTGTATGAAGGTCATATTTCATTTGAGAATTAATCGTGTTGTTTCGGAGAAATTAATAATAATTTAAACAATCATAATATTATAGGTCTATTGCGCGTGGCACGGTGCACATGATAAAATATATTGTTTGCCAAAAGTGTACTTTAATTAAAAGTCTGACCAAAAAGGGTTATTTTGCGTGTACGATAGAAATAGTTCTTAAATGAACTGTTCGTCCTATGCGAACTGCCAAACGATGGTTGGTGCAACAATGTATGCACTGAATGTTCACTATCTAGTTTAACGGGCTATAAATTGAAGTTTTATCTTAATGATTCAATTAGATATGTTTCACAGTTATTAAGTTCGATGACAATAGAAGGCCACACCTGTAATGTGTACTATATTGTACACGTTTGCGATTTAATGCTGACCAATAGTTTGTACTGTATACTTAGGTAAATAAGGAACGAAAACTTGTTGCGAGCATGAGTAAAGTCAGACTAAACATATGTGATTACTGCCATCGAAATATTGGTTATATAAATAGACCTACATCTTGTGACTCTCGCATTTTAAATAGCCGTTCAAAAGCAAGAAAACGAAATAGAGAACCACCGAATATATCATTTCCATGCTTTCAATAGTTTCAACAAACTCATATTTAATAACATGATACCACGGAGCTTTAAAACGAAACCGAAATATGATATATTGACATACTATCCAATCTTAAATCCTGAAGAACAAAACAAGGACCTGTTTTATTCAGACCTTCGGTGCACTTCTTTGAGAAAATACAAACATATGTGTGTTATTATTCAAATCATAAAAGGTTGCTAACAGGTGTAGTAGAAAAGGCCCAGATTTGTCGATTTAGACACAATGTTTACAGATAGTGAACACTCAAATTCAATCTTTAATAAATCGGAAAAATGAAACGATTGTAGAGGGGGCCTCTACGCTGAACCATGTAGACGTTAGAATTTTAAATGTATATGTCATTACCATAAAAATGTGCGTAACTAATCTTTACATATGCTGAGGACAACAATGTCACACGAAATGTTTGACGTCGTTGCTGACAGAACAGACCAGATCAGACAGCCCTGTAGGTGCCTCGTGATCAGGATCTGCTGACTATATTTACATGTTACTAATTATCTACTGTTTACTACGGTGATAAATTTATATTTTTACAAGAATTAAGCGATCTTATATTCAAATGTGTGGAGTCGGATAGGTCAAAGGTAATAGAAGCATGACAAAACAATATACAGTAAAACCCCTCTAACACGACCACCTAAAACAGGTATAATTATGGGTGATAGAGGCAATTGGTAGCTTAATGCAGGACAAACGTGATGCAGAAAGCTTTCTGCATTACTTTTGTCCTGCATTTAGCAACCACCTGCTTATAAAGACACCCATGTTTATTCATTTAGTGGTCGCATTAGAGGTACGCTCGTATAATATTCTAGAGTAGCGAGTGGAGTTTTACGTGGACAACAGCAGTTTGAACAATATATTTTTATCTGTATAAACGGAGATATAGTTGATAACACCGACTATTACAATCCACGGACATTAATGATAATGATGATTGCTGATGATAATAAATAGTAATATTTACACCAATCGTCCTTTATTTGTTTTTGTGTGACAGTCAGCAACTAGATTCTACTCCTGTGAAATGTTGTTTGTCGAATAACCATTAACCCGTCATATCTCGAACTAGCTGTAGCTTTCTGCATGCCTTTCATCCTGCTTTAACTCATTCCCTCATAGGCTATTTTTAGATTCAGCCCCTTTGAATAAATCTACCGAAAAGGAGCATTAACTAGAGAAAAGGAAAAAAATAGAATTTTGTAGTTTGAAACCATTGTGATAAATAGAGCATTTGCTCCTAGAGTATTCCAAATTCTTCTTTACTAAATTTCGGCTTAAAGGGGTTTAACTGTATATCTTCCTAAAACCGGGAAATGTCACTAAAGGACGCGATAAGAAAAAAGCACAAATATATTTCATTCACACAGTAATACATACAAGTATAATAGTATGTGTTTTGTAGAACAGACGCCCTATTACATAGGACGCGCGTACATCTAGACCAGTTCCTGCATCTGAAACGAGTCGACGTATAGTAAAATCTCGATTATTCGAACACTTATTATCGATCTTAAAGACAGGTGGCAGCTTAATGCATGGTGAAAGTCATGGCTTTCACCATGCATTAAGCAGCCACCTGCCTAAAAGGGTCTAAATTCTTCTATACAGAAAATTCGAATAATCGAGATTTCATTGTAGTTTGACAATTTATAACGATCTGCAGTATGTATTATCAAACAACAGTCGGAGTGCCGAATTTCCTGGAACTGCAAACTTTACAGTTTTTCTTCACTATCGATTGATTTGAAAAGTCTATCATATAAATGCATTTAACTACCTGCATATACCGACACCTTTGTCTCAGTAGACCTCGGCTTCAGGAACGGTATGTCGCAGTTCGGTCCCTAGTATGTAGCAGCTCCTTCGCTAACGTTCGGTATTATAGGTGTGAATGCTACGAACTATAACTTGTCGACCCGGTGTCAGTTTATGATATTATATAACAGTGTGCGGTACCATGCCGTATATCTACGGCACCACAGTGTGACAGCACAAAGTCTCAAGCATACACATCGTCTCCATATACATGGATTGACCATTAACCTTCATCATGTGAAACTGCCATGTGTGCCAAAACTATGGTCTGTTGGATTTTACCATACTTCTGATTCGTAAACTGTTGACCGAGTTACTCGGCGTCTCGTCTGGATCCAAGCTGTTTAAAAATGCAATTCAGGTGGCGTTAATCCTGGTGAGATTTAAATTCACATTCCCATCAGAATATGGGATGACACCAGTCACTGTATACTTTCATAATGTCTGCTCACTAAAACACACAATCGCGTAATTATCCAGACCAAATGTTATTCCCTAGTCTCGCTGTCAGTTTCCATCCACACTCGCGATTATACGTCGATTTATGATGTCTATATTATGGGTCCTGACCATGTCCCTTGTCCTTAACCCATTCCGTCATATTGACGCCTTTTTGACGCCTCTGTGAAAGTCACTTTTTGAAACCATTGTGATAAATAGAGCATTTGCTCCATAGGAGCAAATGCCCTATTTATCACAATGGTTTCTAAACTAAACATTTCTAAAATGTCCCTTTTCTCTAGTAAATGCTCCTTTTCGGTGGATTTATTCAGAGCGACTGGGTCTAAAAATAGCATATCAGGGAATGGGTTAAGACCGACAATATTACTTATTGGAGTGATCGGATTGTCGAGGTTCGATTGTATTAGAGGAGAGAAGCTTTATGCGTTACTTTTGTTCTGCATTAAGCTACCACCTATCTTAAAACCCAAGAATTAGAGCTTGCATGGATGGTGGTTGCTGTACACAGGTTTTATTGTACTATATATAACACAGTGTTTTATATAATTTATCATGACTATCCTAACTAGCCTACGAGCTTAGGCAGATAATGCAGATTTAGATTTACCAACAAGCCGAACTTACACATGTATCCTACACTTTCGGACATGTCTCCACATTCAATATATTTACAAAACGGAACAAGTTTCAACTGACACCACTTTGGTAACTTCCATTAGATTGACATTGTAGCAAATAGTGTAGACCCTGGACAAACTGCTTTTAACTTCCATGAGTTGTTTGACCTGCGTCTGCACTATTTGCCTAAGTATGCAGTCTGAATACTAGTTGTAATTTAAGTATGTATACCGTTGCCCTGAAAACTGAATTTCAGGAGATCGGTGTCCTTATTAAACGGCATTTCACCCATTCCCTGTTCTACGTTTATTCTAAAGCTTAGTACCTCCTTAATATTAATGGACAAAATAGTTATAATGAAATATCGAAGGTGGTGCATTTGGTGATTTAGAAAGTTAAGAAACAGACCTTTCAAATTCCATTAGCAAGCAGAACAGACCCTGAACAGACGAATCCTATAGAAGCCGTCTGATCTGGGTCTTCTCCGTTTACAGATGCGTGAAACACGTTTATATGAAGGGAAGGGTTAAACACATTATTCCGTCTCTTAGATTGTTTCCACAAGGGATTCGTCGTCGCCGGACTCAAAATTGAGATACAACAAAACCGTGTTTAACCCTGAAAAAATCGACAGCCGTTTCAAACCCTGACATGTTACAGCAGTTTTAACTTCTGATTCGTTCAGATTTTTCAATACTACCGAGAGAGTGTCAGACATCTACATTCCTGATTAAAAAGCCGAGTTACTCGGCATCTCATCTTGATGCAAGTTGTTAGGGATAGTCATGTTAGCATGATACGGGTTTAATTAAACATGGGATAATCTGGTTAGCATGATGCGGATTTAATTAAACATAGGATAATCAGGTTAGTATGATACGGGTTTAATTAAACACGGGGTAGACATGTTAGCATGATACGGGTTTAATTAAACATAGGATAGTCAGGTTAGTATGATACGGGTTTAATTAAACATAGGATAGTCAGGTTAGCATGATACTGATGATTATCAATTAAACGTAAGATTGTATCAAATTGTGTCATTGACATAAACTATGACAAACAATGCAGACCCTGATCAAAGGTGTCCTTTAATCTGGGTATACAGTGTTTGCAAAGGCCTTACGTACTCGGTTCACGCACACATTAAGGATTGATAAACGATCTACTAATTGTGTGTCAACTTTACGTTATATTCTTAAGATGAAATTGATTGGGTTATAAATAATTCATTTTTCATAGATTGCCTTTAGTGTTGTACCCAACGACACTACAAGTTACACTGGTGATTTGATATTGTCGCTGTTTACGTAAATGAATCATGGCGTAAGTTCTAAGCTGAGGTTTTAGTGCCGCAAGGGATTCCAGTGTGTCCAGAGCAATGCACTGACATTTCTATTATCCTGACACCATATGACCCATAATTAGTGTCGCAGTGCCGTAGAACGTATTTCACGCACTCTATTCCATTCACTTTGGCTTACGTCCGCCGCTTTTCATAGCAAATCAAGGAATTTGAAAGATGGTACTCTTAAAGGGGTAATTTGCATTATGATATTATATTTTGAATATCATATGCGAGGGTAAATTAAAATTGGTTTGTATTTTTAATAATTTCTTAAAAACTTTTATATAAACCATTTCATCATTTCAGTATCGTGTTTTGAGTATGATAATTATAAGCCTCAAACATTACAGTATGTACAATATTGCTACGCCTCTCACAGAGTCAACACTTTATACTATGGTTCGTTTTATGCTAATTGTCTGTCTTCACATATGTTTTTGAGGACAGTATGTGTGTATTGCAATAGTAATACGACTTAAAATGTGCATACAAGTGTCACTGAGTGAACTAACATCCATGTATTTCCTCCCACAACAAGCTAGTGAAAGTCTCTGGATTTTTACTACGGTCACGAAATGAAACCATAATTATTAACCCTTTCGGTGCCAGCAATGTCGTCTGCTGGGCAAAGTTTCTTTTTTTAGTGTAAGTATGTGCATTTCTTCCATTTTCTTTATAAAACAGTAACATAGTGTCAAACAGTTTGGATCCTGATATCTGCTGATCCTGCATGTGATATCATAAACCCGTCATTGTGACATGGAAGGGGTTAAGCATGCCGTGTTTTCTGCAAAAATATGTTAAGCTTAGGTTCGACAGAATGATAATTTTTGTATACTTGGTGATAATGATCACTAATCTCTCTGAGGACATGTTGAATATAAGAGACCCTCACGAGAAGGTTGGTTAATAAATCATTCAGTTCAGTGGAAAGGACAAAAAAGGCTATTACCGTGTAATATGGACGTATGCTGTAATCAAATGTTTTGTTTCTAGAGAAATGTCAATGCACGCAATATATATAAATGTAACCCAACAGAGCCATTTTTAACAAATACAGTAAAACCTCTCTATAACGGCCACTAAATTGTGTTAATTAGTTGGTTATTAGGGCAGGTGGCTGCTTAAAGCAAGGTGAAGGTAAAACAGAACGCTCCTATAGTATTTCGGAATGTGAGACTGATTGGTACCAGTGTAACGAAGTAAAGTGACCTCCATAGAATACTGACCCCCGGCCAGTATTTTTTTTTAAAAAAAACCAGTAGTGACTGCCGGTCATAGTATTTTGACCCCGGTCATAATTTTACGACCTTGCACACTAATAACTGACCCCTTACGAAGAATTGTGACCCCCATAGAATAGTGACTCCCTGTCTTTGTTTCAACAAAAGATACACCCACACGCCTGCGTACGTACGCACACACACGCACAACACGCATACACATACACAATTACAAATACGCACGCATGCTTGCAAACATACAGGTACACACATGCACGCACGCACGCACATATACCGGTACTTACACATACACTTAGAAACGCACGCATACATGCAACCACACAAACACTCACGCATGCACTCACGTGCGCGAGGGAGCACATGCACCAACATGCATATATAAAAATATTGCTTACTCAATTGTAAAATGTTGCATTGACTTCTATCTGATGATTTGCGAAAAGTGAATACATGTAGCTGTTAAAATTCCAATTATCTGAGCTCTAGGTTAAAATTTCGTGGATAGAAAAGTGTTTCAATCACTGTAAAAGTTTCATTTTGCAGTGGATGTGTGTATGGTCAATGCTGTGTGCATGTGCCATATAGTATATCCATATTTTAAGGACATTTGTAATTTATCACGCGTTGAAATTAATTGAAATAAATCTCACCGAAGTGAGGCAACATATGGGTTCGACATCATGACTTTTTTTGACTGATTTTGGAGAAGTGAGAAATAGTATTTGTTGTTGCTGTTTTTGCTTCGTGTACCACCACCAACACCGTCACCACCACTACTACTACTATTACTACTACTATTACTACTACTACTACTTCTCCTATTACTACTACTGCTACTACTACTACTACTACTACTACTACTGCTGCTGCTGCTGCTGCTGCTACTGCTACTACTACTGCTATTACTACTCCCATTGGTCTGACAAAACACAGACTTCAGCTAACTTCAGAAATATATGTGGCCCGAAATTCGCAGCGCCGAGAAAAAAAATCCACAGCCGGAAAATTTTGAATAAAGTCCGTGTTTTTCCCATTGCCATGGGTCCGACAAAAACACGGACTTCAAACATATAATTATGCTGTTTATTTACCATTTACTCCATGAATAGTAATATAGAAATAACAATATACAGTAAAACCTCTCTTAACCGGACGTTAAATTTAGTATAAATATCGGTCTTGGAGACAGGTGACAGCTTAATGCAGGGTGGAAGTCATGCAGAAAGCTCCTAGAGGAGCTTTCTGCATGACTTTCACCCTGCATTAAGCAGTCACCTGCCTATAATATATTTATCACCAAAAGGTACATTACGGGTATATGTTTATATCATTTATAATTATCGCCCAAGAAGGCAACAATATCTTTGTATGTTGCAGGTATGTAAACACTCTGTTTTATGAACAATGAGGTTAGAATGGTTGCCTAGGAAACAGATATATCATCATCAGTGCTATATAATGTGTCCCAAACTTATTTAATAATCTTGGTGATATTCAGTGATCATAGTAACTTTAGCTAACCATTTTCCATATTTGTTTGCTTTATAAGAGAAAGACTGTTGTATGTCGAAAAATTCAACATCTATTACTGTTCTCATAAATATTCATACATATGCAAATTAGTTTATATCAGAAAAGTAATATTTACTATTAAAGCAATGCCTCATATCTATGTTTGTAACAATTGATTTCATGATTCATCAAAATTAACCGAGATCTAGCGGAGTATTGCAGTTGGATGTCAAATTTCCAAAATTTGTGAAAGGATCGGTTACCATGGAAACCGTTACAATCTTACTTACAGTTCATTTTTTGGGTATCAATTAAGATGATTAGCTTTCTGAGTATTTTGTCATCATTTTAAACTACATTTGAAGTTGTTTTCTGATATTGGTAGGATAAAAATTGAGAGGTTTACGTTATTTCTGTATTTTTTTGCTATTTTTTTATTATTCTCATTAATATTCATGTGTATGCAAATAAGGTAATTCCTAATTATAGCTTTTAAACCAAAGCACACTGTCTTAGCTTCAATTCGGTACCAGTTTTATACAGTTAGCACAAATACTTCCTGTGATATGGAAGAGTTTTGCAGGTAGGTGTCGACTAACAAAACTGTGTGAACAGAGTGAAATGAATGGTTACTATGGAAACAGTTAAAAAGTTACTTAGAGTTAAATTTTTGGTCCTCAAATTTGATATTTTGTTTTCTGAGGATTTTGTCATCAGGTTAAACTGCATTTGAAATTGTTTTCTGATATTTGTAGGATAAAAAGTGAATAGTTTACATTATTTACGTTATTTCTATATTGTTTTTACTATTTTTAATGTTCTCATTAATATTCATGAGTATGCAAATAAGGTAATTAAAAAAACAAACTGGAAATAAAAGCACAATGTCCTACCTCCGATTTGGTACCAGGTTTATAGGTTTTGGACAAAAACTGGTGGTGATATGGACGATTTTGCAGGTACGGACCATCATTACGAAAACTAGTGTTGCCATGGAAACGGTGATAATGGTGCTTAAAATTAATGCTATGGTCCTCAAATTGGATATTTTGTTTCCTCGGGGTTTTGTCATCATGTTAAACTGCATTTGAAGTTATTTTCTGATATTTGTAGGATAAAAAAATTAAAGGTTTACGTTATTTCTATACTTTTTTTACTATTTTTAACGTTCTCATTAATATTCATGAGTATGCAAATAAGGTAATTTAAAAAACAAGTTAGAAATAAAAGCACAATGTCTTATCTTCCATTTGGTACCAGTTTTATAGTTTTAGGACAAAAACTGGCTGTGATATGGGCGAATTTGTAGGTATGGGTCATCATTACGAAAACTGGGGGTTTGCCATGGAAACGGTTAAAATACACACAGCCTAAAATAATTTAAGTTTGAGTACATTCGCGATTCTGATTCAGGACACTTTGGTACCCATGAAAAAAAGTCTAGGGGGGAAGGGGTACACGGTAGGCACTACTGGCTCCCTGAGTATTACCTGTTGAATATTAATGTTGGAAGTTATGACAATATCACTATTAATAGATTAATTTATAATGGCATATGACCACTGGACAGTTTGGCTCTGACAGGCAGAAACTGTAGGGTCAGATCTATATTATACCATAAGCAAACAGAACAGACCCTGATCAGATGGCTCCTATAGGAGTCGTCTGATCTAGCTCTATTAAGTTTGCAAAGGAGAACGAGGGTAAAGGTTTAAAGCACAACTATGATTAACTTACCGGCGCTTTGATGGTTGCGCGTTCGCGGGTAATTCATCCTCTCCCAAGCACACATTTTCTTCTGATCTAATTCTGAATGTGTGTATTTTGTTCGCAGTTTTGTTTCGAAAAATGCAGTTATGTAATGAAAATAGTATATCCTGATAAAACGTCAAGTCACTCAGTGTCTCATCTGGATCCAAACTGTTTGTATTCGCAGTGAACTCTTTGCACCTTCGCGGTTAATTAATGATAATTTATGCATATGTTTGTCATGATAACACGCCGAATAATATTGCGTTTGATCAAATTTCAAAGTGTACATGTAAGTATATTTGACAGCACTTACTTTAACGTGTTAACCATTAACCAACTATTTGCTACCTGATTCACATTTGCAAACAGCGTCGGTCCAGATGAGACGCCGGGTAACTTGGCATCGCACAGTATCAAGGCTGTTTGGCATTTGAGCAATAGTTTCTCAAAAAGCTTGCGTCATAACGCCTGGTTTCTCAGCAGATTGGTCGAATCAGAAGTCAAAACAAATTGCTACAGATCCGGGCATTTACAGAGGGACGAGGACTAATTCAGAGTATAATAGGTCCTGTCTTAAGCGGCCATTCATTTATTGAACACAGGAGTGTGAAAAGCTGGTGGTTACTTAATGCTAGGCAACAGTAATGAAGAAAGCTCATATAGGAGCCTAAACTTAGCCCTTTACTCCATGAATATTGATGTAAGAAATAATGTGTGAATGGATATAAATTAACTTAATGTCTATAACGACATATGAACAACGTGTGGCCTTGGTAAAACCTGTTGAATCATAACAGTAAAACCTCTCTTAACCGGAATTATAGTAGAGAAAAAATAGATATTATAGGCAGGTGACTGCTTAATGCAGGGTGAAAGTCATGCAGAAAGCTCCTCTAGGAGCTTTCTGCATGACTTCCACCCTGCATTAAGCTGTCACCTGTCTCCAAGACCGATATTTATACTAAATCTAACGTCCGGTTAAGAGAGGTTTTACTGTATATTGTTATTTCTATATTACTATTCATGGAGTAAATGGTAAATAAACAGACGACAATGTTTGCAGAGGAAATGGCGACAAAACTGCTTATTTTATGTCTCCTGCTTGCAGGTTCCAGGTGCATCTCCGGAAAATTTTCAGAACAGAGGTGTCCGAACTAAGATGAATTCTGCAACCAACTCCTCAACTGTCCGAAGAAAGCAATTGGAAATAGGTTAGACTGTCCGTCCATCTATCCGTGTCCAAACTGCAGAGAAGCTATAGAACATACTGACGCCTGCAGTAACATGGAGTGTAGGGGCTGTAAAAATAGTTATGTTTTTTTGTTTGCAGCCTGCGATCCAATCTCGAAGCCTCATGTGTGACTCGAATAATCACAAAGTGGTCTCAGTACAAGTTATTAGCAACTAACCACACCACAAATATTGCAAAACAATATTGATACCTGTAAAGTTAAAATCGTAATTAGCATTTAGAAACAGTTTCGATGACGGCCTTGTTTCCTGTGTATTATTCGTGGATCCATGTTGTTATGACGTGTAGATCAATCTGCGTGAACATTTAATGTCAGAAACTGTCAGAGTAACTCTTCGTCTCATCTGCGAATCATGGCTGACGACAGCGGGGTGAGGGTTAAGGTGTATGAAGTATTTTATGTCATGAAAATGTGTGTTCATTTGTGCAGTGTTTACGTCATGAATCATTGTTGGTAACATGGTGAAAACATTAACCATTTGCCTCGTGAATATTCATGTAAGAAATAATGACTCTATGGACAGGAATTACAGTAGAACCTGTCCTAAGTGGTCATTCATTTATTGAACATATGAGTCTTAAAAAGCAGGTAGTTGCTTAATGCAGGGGACATATAGAAGCGTTCTGCATTACTTTTGGCCTGATACCACCAGCTTTATGCACAGCCATATAATTAGACCTCTTGATGGCCGCTTCTGTAGCTGATTTTTTTGTAATGGAATTCTTGACCATGACAAATCCGAATACACAGGTGCGGATCCAGGGTTTCAGATTAAAGGTGGGGGGGGGGCGTAGAAATTATTTTGGATGGGGGTGTAGATTTTTGTTTGATGACATAAATAGTGTGTTTGTAATACATGTTGAAAAAGAGCTTAAGTGGGTGAGGGAAATAAAACACTCCTACTGAATCATTGTTTTATTGTTTTTTTGTAGAATCTCTCTATAACGACCACTAAATTACATCAATTATTTTGTGTTAAAGGCAACTGGCTGCTTAAAGCAATGTGAAAGTAAAACAGAACGCTCCTATGGGAGCGATCTGTTTTACTTTCACCTTGCTTTAAGCAGCCACCTGCTCTAAATACCAACTAATTAACATAATTTAGTGGTCGTTATAGAGAGGTTTTACTGTAAATAGATCTAAAATATTACTAAAAAATTGTTTGGGCAATTTTAGGGAGAGGGGGCGTACGCCGGCTCCGCCCCCTCTAAATCCGCGCCTGATACAGGTCTGTATACCTTTATAAAATATACAGAACAGACCCTGCACGAACGGTCAAGACAGAAGCTGTCTGACCTGGGTCTAGTCTGTGACGAGTAAGGGTTAGGTTGTTCGAAAACGTGATAGAACTGTGTGTATAGTCGTTCAAAACTTTTAAGCCATAGACATGTGTATTTAGTTGTTTAATGTTTATCCCATGAAAACGAGTGTGCATTTTTGTGTTTGAAATCTGTACAGTAGAATCTGTCTTAAGTAACAATAAAACATGTCTAAGTATGGGTTTGTAAGCCAGGGAATAACTTAATGTAGGTTCAAGGTAACTCAGAAGGTTCCTATAATTATGAGCTTTCTGCATTACTTTTGACCTGCATTAAGTTACCATCTTTTTCAGACTCCTATGTTCAATAACTGAATGACCGCTTAGGATATGTTTGGTTGTTCAAAGGGTGTCTCATTGTGAATAAATAGTATACACATGTATATGTTTTTCAGTTATATCTAGTAGTCTATAATGTGTAGCCCCCCCCCCCCCGCTCCCCGTTTATATAACCCAGTGTAACCTGAACATTTCGTCATTGGCAACATTTTTCGTCAGCTCGAATTTTACACCTTTCTCTGTTCAATAGTCATGTAAGAAACAATGCCATCATGACTACTTACTAGCTGAATTCACATAATGTAAACTTTTCAAGAAACAAAAATTGTAAATTCATATCTTTATCATGTCAAAAGGAAAAAGAGAAGACTGTGATCAGACGGCTCGTATAGGAGCCGTATGATCTGGGTCTACTCGGTTTGCTAATCCTTGAAAAGGCGTTCAAATGAGGGAAAGGTTTTAAGTATTTTCTCTATTTCTCTACAAATTACAAAGGCGCATTTGCATATACAGCAAAACCTCAAATACATATCATTATCATTATTGGTCTTTAAGACAGGTGGGAACCATGAAAGCATGACTTGGGATGTAGTAATATATTTGTTACGTGTATTCGTCATTCATCTACACTGAACATCTGTAATTGGTAAACTATCTATACGAAACTATGAAAATTGAGGTAAGAGAATTTAGGCAGTTTCTCATAAAATGTTCATGCGTAGCTGCTGTTCTTTACAACTGTTTTCCTTTTACTTGGTTGTTTTATTTTTTTGCATAGAAAAGCCTGGCTGAATGAGTTATGACTTTGTCTCGTGTTTTGTGTTCATGTCACTTTCAATAATTTAGGAAGACATTTCAGAGTGGGTATCATATGGTTTCAGAAAAAATGACTCAATTTGTTTTCCTGAATGTTTTTATTTCAATATGGAACCTATTAATGGTATGTTAAATGTATATGTATTTGTGTATTGAATCTCCTGTAATTGGAGGAAATAAAATATCAATCAGTGTGTTTGCAATTTATGTTATAACAATTCAATGAATTGCAAATATTTATGTTTTACCTTTCTTCAAAAAATATTCTTAATACCATTTGTTGTGCTTGTTAAAGCTTGCAGAAAATGTGCTACCATAATGCTGTACTGAAATACTGTCGATTAAAACAATATATAAAGATTAAATGATGAAGATCATTAATAGAAAACGTATTAATATACGTATTGAAGGTATTTGCTCTATACGTGCTGTTAGCATTTTCACAGAATCATATACGATTGCAGATTCAAACCTAACTAAACATGTTATCAAATGGCTGTTATTCTAGCATTGTGTTAGGAATTACGCAGATGTATCACAATGCATAGATCTGTGGTAACACGCGATCTGACAGCAGTTTGCAAAGAGCTTGGGAATGGGACACCGCATTACTCTGTCTCTGGTTTACCAACAGTAGGGTAAGTTTGGCTAATAACTCAGACACTAATATTGTGTTATGTCAGACAATCGGGAAATTCATTCATTCTATATCTTGAAGGAACTTTAATGGACAAAACCCAACAGATAAAACTTGGCGCCGAGCAGTGGTTGGAATAATCCGACCATGTAATATGACTATTTAACTATTTAATACTGCAAATCTCGTACGTCATGTTTTTATACTTTGGTTTGTTAAAACCGTCTGGTTTGGCACATTGCTTATGCTAAAGTTTGCATTATGTTGTTGTTGTTTGTTTCAATTTGATGGCAGTTATAGTATACGATCATATTGAACGTAAGTAATGTAAACATCACAAAAACTGCTTTTTGGCGGACTGTCGGAGACGGCGATCCAGGTTTTTTTCACATAGTTGATTGTGATTTTGTCTCTGGTGTATACAAACTGATCCAGGTTTCGTCAACAGTAACATTCATTTCCATGAAATTGTCTCCTTCTTTGCTAAACCTCAGCAACAACTGTTCAGAAAATTGTACTCTAAGCTGTTTCTGCTCTACATTTAACATTTTGGGAACCCAACTCGCAAGTTGGTCATGAATAATATTGAAACCGGTTCCGGTAACTACAGTCCGTACTACTTACAATATCACGTATGTTAATGCGTCTTTTTTCGAGCAATTCCTTGATAGCGTCGACATAAGATGATGTTTTCGTTATTGGACGTCCGCTGCGCGCGTCATCGGCAGTGTTCTCCCGACCCTTCTGGAAGTTTTATACCATTTGTAGACGGAAATGTTCTTCACGGTATATTCACCAAACGTGTTTCTAAACATTTCAAATGTTTTACTTCGGAAATAACCTTTTTAACACAACTGTTATGGCAGTTCGCTGCTCGATGTCATTTTAGCATCGGTTCAAAATACGGGTTCTGTTTGGTTACTTGCTTGGCGCCAAAATACATGAACGTCATAGTAGATGTTGGTGAAAACCATATTTCGCTTTCGTTGCCGTGCGAACAAAAATGGCAAAAAGGGACGTTATGTTATAAAAGCTAATACATGCGAATTTTCGAAATTTTAGGCCGCCTCAGCGACCCTAACGATTACGTTACTATAGAAACGAATTCTTGCAACATACGTGTGACAGGGTGACGCGCGTGTCAGTCATTCCTGGCATGTAATGCTGAAAAAGCTTTCTTTACTGACGAGCAAATGAAATATTACACTAATTGGACGTGCTCAGAAGTTTGCGAATCACTAACCTTTCTTTTGGATAACATATTTGTACGTTATGGGAATGCTATATACCGTCAGGTAATTGGTATTCCTATGGGTACGAATTGTGCACCACTTGTCGCAGATTTGGTTTTGTACTGCTATGAGAGAGATTTCATGTTGCGTTTGAATCCTCAATCACAAGATGTTATAAAAGCCTTCAATGAAACTTGTCGATATTTGGATGATATTTTTAACTTAGATAACCCTTTCTTTGATGCTCTGATTCCTACAATTTATCCTAAAGAACTCAAATTGAATAAAGCTAACCCGTCCGACAACTATGCAGCGTTTCTTGATCTAGACCTTAAAATTGATAATGGAATGATTTCTTCTAAAATATATGACAAAAGAGATGATTTTGATTTTAATATTGTAAATTTTCCTCATCTTGACGGGTATGTTCCCCGTGCTCCATCTTACGGGGTTTATATATCTCAACTTATTCGTTTCGCTAGAGCTTGTTCATCTATTGACTATTTTAACAGTCGAAATCTCATTTTAACTGAAAAACTGCTTAAGCAAGGATATAGATACCATAAACTAAGAAAAACTTTCTCTAAATTTTACTATCGAAATATCTCGCTTATTGGCAAGTACCAATGTAATCTCAAGGCGCTTCTGCGACACGGTATTTCACATCCTGAATTTTATGGTGATGTGATTTACAAACTTCGTAAAATTATTGGACATACCCAGTTTCTCACTTTGTTCATCAAATACGTTAAAAAATTCATTAAAAAGGGATATGATCCTGTAGTATTACAACATACTGCATGTTTGGTTGTCAACCCTTTTACAGTTGGCATTCACGCTGGCCTCTTTGCATGTACGCCGACAAGAAAGGTTTAGTACTCTATGAAGGCGACCTCTTAAATCCAGAAACGGAAGGAGAACGTCGGATATCTGTACTATTTCGTTTTTGTCGTACCCTTTATTACTTTTCTACAGTTACTATGTTTGCAGCTCAATCATTGAGTACACTAGCGATAGGTGGATACAGTTTGTTCACTTAAATGTTTTCGTTATACATACACTTTACCACTGTATTTGCCATCGCGGTTGTTGTAGATTAGTCGGAGAGGGGATACGTTTATTTACACTGTTTGTCTTTTAGGGTGGGGATGAAATAAGTGTGAGGTTGGGCGCCCATAAACCGGTTTAACCCCCAGTGACTTTTGTCACTGACCGTTCCAAGGCGGTACTTCCGTCTTCCCCCTATTGTATGTTTGTTTTGTCTTTGTGCGTCTCTTGATGTTTTTGTAGTTATGTACATTTGCTGTTTCCTTGTGTTGCTGTTCGGGCGACTGTTTGTTCTGTATGTGGTGTTTCCTGCATGACTCATTTTTGTACTTTTATTATTAAAAAGTTCCATCGACCTACTGCTAAAGATAAAGAAACAAGAGTACTCTTCCGCGAACTTTTTTTATCACCCCTCGTACATAAACAATCTAACTAGATGTGTTTTTTTCTGATTAGATCGGGAACATTCCGCAAGAGACGTGCATATTCGATAATGTTCTTTATATTAATCTTAGTTTCGATCTTTTGCGCAGAGTGACACAGTGCCATTAAAAGTATACTTTGCCTTATACGATCCATTGTTAATGGGTACCTTTCCTACATGTTCCTCTTGTCTGGATAATATTTGATTGTTCCATAAAGTATTGATGTATCTTCAAGATCGAATCTTTATCACCGGTATTGGTACAGCTTCGGTTCATTCGTGATGAGTATCCAGTATTTCCTAAACCTGTGATGAATATATCCTGAGATAGACAATTCGTTGTGGAAAGGATGTGTCCTTATATAGAAATAAACACACATTATACAGTTCTAGACTGCGTTTGACTGGACGATTCATTAATGGACTACATGTATACATAATTGGAATTTAGTAATAACTGATATATACTGCAGACGAGCATATTAAATTTGATCACACGTCATACTGAAATTAATTTTATATGAACATTTTAATTATATTAGTCTGCTTTTGTAAAAATCTTAATTTCAGCCGAGAGTACGGTAATAGAAAAAAGCTTTTGCATATTGCTTTAACTCATTATATCCCTCTAGGATGATCTGGGTCTAATCTGTTTGCAAATGCGTGAAAACACGTTTATCGTCATGATGTAACCCTTGTCCCGACTTAACTCGCATTTTCAAACAGTTTGGATCCTGATGAGATACTGGGTAACTCGAAGTCTCATCAGGATCTAAGCTGTTTGACACTCAGAGAATAACTCTTCAAAAGATTGATCGAGTGGAAAGTTATCAAAATTGAACCATGTCCAGATTGGTTTTATTGGTTGTATCGGGTTGTACCTAGTTTTTCCAGTCATATCACGACGTCCAGCTAATTACAGATGGCGGAAGACCCCAGAGGTTCTTCTGTGCACGGACCAAATGGCATTGTTTCGTGCACAGAAGAACATCCAGGTAGAACCACCGACTTACCGCAGGTCAGCTGGAGGGTTTCCTCACATAAAAAATCCAAATGCCTAGACTTGGATTCGAACCCATAGCGGTGAGGGGCTAAGCGATTGTCAGTGGAAGACCGTAACCACTCGGCCATGGAGGCCCCGCTGTACAATTGGAGCGGATATTATTGTTTCATAGTGAGGTAAGAGTTAACTCTTTACTTCATATTTAACGCGTTTTCACACGTCTGCAAACAGAGAAGACCCAGATCAGACGGCTCCCATGGGAGCCGTCTGATCAAGTTCTGCACTGTTTGCTAATGAAATTTGATAGATCTGTATCTTATTTTTTGAAATGACTACAATATTTCACCGTCCATATTTCATTATAACTATTTTGTCCATGATTATTCAGTAGGTATTGAAAATTGGACTAAATACAGAACAGGGAAAGGATAAAGATCTCCCAATACCGGAATAGAAAATTACTCATTTGAAAACTACTTAATACCGAAAGTTCATTTTCTGTGAAGTTTACATTTCTACTATTATGTGAAGAGGTTCCGAATAAATTATGAAATGGAACAAGGAACTCCGCCCATTTTGATGTGTTTGTTTGTTGTATCGGGGTTCACGTCGCTTTAACAGTATTTTAGTTATATAGTAAAACCTCTCTAAACCGGAATTCTAGCCCAGAAGAATTAAGATACTTTTATGCAGGTGGCTGCTAAATGCAGGGTGAATGTCATGCAGAAAGCTCCTGTAGGAGCTTTCTGCATGACGTTCACCCTGCATTAAGCTGCCACCTGTCTCCAAGACCGATATTTATACTAAATTTGACGTCCGGTTTAGAGAGGTTTTACTGTATAGCGACGTCCAGCTAATAACAGCTGAAGGAAGACCCCGGAGAGGTTATGAGAACTGAACAAATTGCATTGTTTCGTGCACAGGAGAACAATGGGATAAAACCGTAGACCTATCGCAAGACCCATTATGAACATATAATGAAACGTTTTCTTTTGCTGTTCACATAATAAGAGTGAGTACATAGCTATCATAAGTGGTATACAGTCAGAACTAAAGTAATGTATAAGCAAACGCCACATACTCTGTTCTAATTGTTACGACAGGGAAAAAGGAAAAGGTTAGATGAAACACGTTATTTCAATACGCCATTTCGTTCCTTAATTCTGTTAACTGGAACTAGACAGTTATGTTATTACGCCATTTCTCTATACTGCCTGCAGAAATGTTCAAGCACGTTATTTCTTGCAGCAATTTTGTCAAAAAAGATATTTAAACTTTTTATTGAATATCCTTATGTATCATCATTTTAGCCACACATTAAATGTTCAAACTGTTCTGTTGTGGAACTGGTGCATGCTGAGAATCCCATTAAGGCCTGAAATATATCTGAAATATGTCTGACATCTATGTTAGATCTTAGATAATTTGTCATTGTTACTTAATGAATTGAATTAGAAAGTATAATTAGTCGAAAGTAATTATTTGTGTAAAGATGTCTCGGATTAAGGCAACTGAGATCTGAGACGTGTATGTAAATACTTATATGTCTGGGTCATTAATAAACATCTGTATGATTTTGCAGGTTCTGTTACAGTCGGAGATGCAGAAATTGTATAATACAAACATATTACTTTTCCAGATACAGCAGAACCTGTCTTAAGCGACCATAAAAATGAAGTCTAATTATGGGTCTGTAAGGCAGTTGGTAGCTTAATACAGGTCAAAAATAAGGCAAAAAGCTCCTATAGGAGCTTTCTGCCTTACTTTTGACCTGTATTAAGCAACCACCTGCTTTTCAAGATTACTGTGTCCAAATAATATAAGGTCGCTTTAGACAGGTTCTACTGTAATATCCTTCAATTTCCTCTCGAAATGTATAATTGATATTGATTAATATAGGCCTGTACTGCCACCAGCGATATGGAGGTATTTTTGGAAGTGTTATACCTGTTATCTCGAAATGTTTCTAGTTTAATAACTGGTATTCCGAAAATATTCCAGTCAAGTTAAATATGGTGAAGCGACAACTTTCTAAGAATTGAATTAAGCTTCTTATAATTATGTAGGAAAAGCTACGTCATAAAGTGAGGCCACCATGTGTTTGAGTTTTTATTTGTCAAATATTTCTATTAACACCTTACTCCATGAATATGCATGTAAGAAATAATGAGAAAATAGTAAGAAACTTTAGAATCATATCTATATTTCATCATAGCAAACAGAGCAGACCCTGACCAGACGGCTCCTATATGAGCCGTCTGGTCTGGGTCTACTATGTTTGCAAAGGCGTAGAAAGGCGTATTTATGGAGTAAAGGGTTGAGTTAACACGTTTGATATAGTCAGGGTAAATATAAGCCCATAAGAGTTCTTACGGTTTGCGGTGATATTAGCGAATTTATGGCATGCTCAGACACAAAATCAAAATATTATATCATAAAAGGTAGACTGTCGAGGTTACACGGTACATTGACTGATAAACCTTTTTATAGCGAGTGTAATATTCATTATAGTAAACGAGTTTCATGAATACAATTTGTAATGAACACAGATGTAAGATTCTTTTTATCACATAACCTTAAGAGTACCAGAGAGGCGGCTGACGGCTGTTTCGGCCGTTTTTTACGGCGTCGTACAGTCGGATTCAATGTGTTCATTTGCATAACAAATGCACTAGATTTACGGCACTCTGTTTCGGCACTCCCACACGGTAAATTATGTGATAAATTGTTATTATGTCTCCAAACAAAATGATGACAATACAAAACAAACATTCACGTTTGCCGCTGAAGACGCATAATGTATTATTCCAGTTGGTTTATTCTTTCGGTAAATTACCGACTTAGTGTGAAACAACTTGTATCCTGAAGAGACACATACTTACATCGCCTCTCATATACATTCAGCTTGTATCCTGTTGAGACACAGAATTATATTGTCTCTCATCTACAATCAGTTGAGACACAGAATTATATTGCCCCTAATCTATATCCTGATTGTATCCCGATGAGACACAGAGTTATATTGCCTCTCATCTACATTCAGCTTATATCCTGATGAGACACATAATTATATTGCCTCTCATCTACATTCAGGTTGTTTAAAAATGCTGATCGAGTCGCACTTTGCAGGATAAAGGTTAATCAGAAATAAATAAAATAAAATAACATATTTGGAAGAATATCTCCCTAAATTTCACGAATATAAATTACATGTAAATCTTTTTTTATATGATAACGGAACCTATAGAATTGTTTATCCCGAAAGAAACTGTAAAACTAGATATATATTGTTACATAAGCAAACAGAGCCGTCTGATCTGTGTCTACTCTGTTTGCAAAGGCAAAGAAAGTTTTAGCTATGGAGTAACTATGGTAACATTGCCAACAATTATATCCAAACTGTTTGACACCCTGATTATATTTCTGAACAGTAACCGAGGAAACTCGAGGCAGGCGCGAATCTTAGCCAGGAATTTTCTTTAGCAGCGACGTATATGTTACATGATAACGTATTGAAGGTAAAAATCTGCTGAAACAATATGTTTGTTCAAGTTCCGATGTTTTACAATTTATTCAAGCGTTTGAGAAAGCACTGATCGAGTGTCAAATAGCTTGGATCATGATGAGTTGTGAGTGTCAAATAGCTTGGATCCAGATGAGTTGTTTGATGAGTTGTCGATTTACTCGGCGTTTCATCTGGATCCAAGCTACTTGCAAATGCGAGTCTGGTAACGTTAAGCAGGATAAGAGTTAAACGAATTTTAATGACACTTTGGTGCAATATCTGTCCAATATTGTTTGCAAAGTATCAACTAACCATAACCAGATTCAGTGAGAACTTCATTGTATGTGTATCAAACATCAAATGATTTTATTCTAATACAGTAAAACCTCTCTAACGCGACCATCAATAAGATGACTGATTCTATGTCTTAACCCTTTCCCTGATATTGACGACTTTTGACGACTCTGTAAAAGTCACTTTATGAAAACATTGTGATAAATAGAGCATTTGCTCCTATAGGAGCAAATGCTCTATTTATCACAATAGTTTCAAACTACAAAATTCTAAAATTTTCATTTTCTCTAGTTAATGCTCTTTTTCAGTAGATTAGTTCAAAGAGGTTGGATCTAAAAATAGCCTATGAGGTAATGGGATTTAAAGGCGAGTGGTAGCTTAATGCAGTATAAATGTTATGCAGAAAGGTATCATAAGCTTTTTGCATTACTTTCGTCCTGCACAAAAGCAACGACTAGCTTCTAAAACAACACTAAGGTTCCTTCTTTAAATGGTTGTGTTAGAGAGTTTCTGTTGTAATTTCTATGTCAGTGATATCAGCAACTGGAACTTTCTACTTAGTTACATGCTGTAGAACCTCGCTAGAGCGACCACTAGTTGAATAGATATGGATGCATTCAAAAGAACGTTGTTGCTTAATGCAGGACGACAATAATGCAGAAAGTTCCTATGGGAGAGTTTGCATAGCCTTCGTGCTGCATTAAGCAAACACCTATATAAAAGCCCTGGAAGTATTTACATTCATTCTAATGGTCGCTTAAGAGAGGTTTAACTGTAAAGAAACATATTTAAAGAAACCACAGTTTGGAATTGCCTATTGCATATGCCTGTCAAAGGGAGCTTTCGGGTATGTTTAATTGAATGTGCAGTAGAAAATATCTACAGCGACCATATATTGAATAAGCAAGGGGCCTACAAGAGCAAGCCGATGCTTAACCCATTACCTCATAAGCTATGTTTAGATACAAAAAGAATACCGCGCGTGAGCACTGTTTGATTTTTTAATTACTGCTCATGAACAGGCTCCATAGAACCGTGTCTGCAATTTTCGTATTGCTGCCTTAAATAATGATGAGAACTAGAAGTAAAATACTCTTGGGAGTTGTAACAGACGGTAACATTGACAGACGACAATATTATTTAGCTTACACAAAAGCGTTTTGCCATTTGTAAATAGTGTAGACCCAGATCAGCTGGCCCAAAGAGGAACCGTTTGACCATGGTCTGCACTGTCTGCTATTCAAAAGCCTCTAGAAAAGTATACACTTCTACGCTGAATAGCCTATGGCGTTATACAATGATGGAGCATTCCATTTTAAAACTTAGCAATTGTTGTATTGTAGCTGGGTAGAAATTGTGGTGAAACGGTTGATTGACTTTAGCATAAACGGTTCGTTAGCTCATTCGGTAGAGTGTTGGCATGGTGAGCCAAATGCCCTGGGTTCAAGCCCCATTCGAGTCATAATTTGTTTTCACCATGTTACATACGCAGCCCAACGTAAATAGCCCACTGGGTGATTCATATGGAAAAAATGTAATAATAAAAATCTCATGGAGTGTTCAACCTCTTTAAGTGGGGGAGGGGGGGGATTTGACCAAGGTATGCACTGTTTGATTTTTGTCACTAAAATCATTTTCTTCAGTGATGAATTTTGATTCAAGTATTTGCTTAGTTATTATTCAGAAGTTTATTTAGGTCCAACTGAAGGATGTTGAATCGATGAAATATTTTTACTGCGCATATCTATTGAGGTTACATGGAATTCACTTCCTTGAAAAACATTACCATACATTCGTGTTCATTCCAAAAGCATATGTACGAAGCATATACATGTAAAAGGACACACAATGTAAATGTTAAACTCGTCTTTAAAGGTATACACCTGAGAAAGATTTTTCAAAATTACATGTACTTACATTGCATTTACGAACCACCTTAGCATGCTTAAGCCTTGAACCTGTTCAATATTGATGTAAGGAATAATGACCTCATGAACATTTATCAGTTGAAATTATCTTAATATGACAAATGTACAAACAGAAAAAAGTAGAATCAGATCTATATCATACCATAAGCAAACAGAGCAAACCCTGATCAGGCAGCTTCTACATGAGCTGTCTGATGTAGGTCTACTCTGTTTGCAAACGCGTGAAAAGCGTTGATATGAAGGAAAGGGTTAAACATTACTCTTACCACAAGGAATTCGAATACAAAATTTAACTTTTCATAATCATATACATATCAATAGTTGGCTAGTTGATTGTTGTCTCAGTCTTTAATCCAAGCTGGGGAAAATCTTGAGGGAAAACTCCCAGTCCTCTGTATAGGCAATGGGCTAGTCCCCCGATGGACCCCCCAATTATTTTTAACTTCAAAAACAGAGTCAAATATAGACATGTACAAAATGTAGCTGATTACACGTATAAAGTCTTACATTTATAAAGTGGTAATAGTCATGAATTATGTAAGTAGGAGATCCTTCGAAAGCAAAAACAGCAATACAAAAAGAGAAAATTGCAGACTCGGGTTTTATTGAGTCTGTTCATGAGCAGTTATTAAAAGTGCAACATTACTCACGCCCCTTGCACCGACTTAAGCAGTATTCAGTTTTCACATCGAAAGTAATTACCCCCGAAGGACCATGTTTTATCGAAAGTAATTACCCCCGAAGGACCATGTTTTATCGAAAGTAATTACCCCGAAGGACCATGTTTTATCGAAAGTAATTACCCCGAAGGACCATGTTTTAGAGTTTCGTATGCGTTTCACGAATATAATTTATTGAATAGAATTGCAATATCAGACTCCCATGTTAAAAGTAGTATCATAGATACACAAACATCGATAACATAATATTAGGAGTAGTATTAGTTGATATGTTATACGAGCATACGGCTTTTCAACGAACTATGGATTGCATACAATAAATCATGATTAATGAAACACGTATATGTAGACCAGACTTCTAGATAAGAGGACATTTATGTGAACTAGTTTATATATTTCTTAGCCAAACATGATCTTGTTGGTAGTCACTATGACTATCACTCTAATGTTATGGCAATAAATTAGACATTGAACTGGGAAATGAGAGATTAAGACAGATTAGTACTCTTTTTATCTTCAGCTTTGTTATAAGATTATACTTTGCACCAACCCGTATGCACAGCATTGTTTTTGAAGTGCAATTTGGTGGTCGGTGATCTGGGTTTTACGGTGCAGCGACATGCAATGTTGAGCCCTTTCCTCACTAGGAACATGTAACATCTGCTCAAACGTGACTCTAGTGCAATGTGACTACTGTCAATTCGATTAGAATGTTATGAAACTATTGACCTAATGACAAACAGCTTGAATCCTGATGAGACGCCGAGTCACTCCGTGTGTTATTTGGGTCCAAGCTTTTTTGCAAATGCAGGTCAGTTCGCGGATAGCTGGATAAGGGTAAATATGATATCGATGAAAAGTGAAATGAAGCTGACTATGCTGATGAATTATGTTGGCTAATCAAATACGCTACAAAGCTATGCACAGGGTCAAAATTATGTTCCCATTCGTCCGATAGTTATTGCCACATGAGTAAAACCATCACAAAACAATTACACCCAATGACTATGGCAAAATAGAAAGGACATCAGTTACTGGACAAGTACATTGAAACTCCCTATTAACCCTTTCCCTGTTCTATGTTTATTCCAAATATCAATACCTACTGACTATTGATGGACAAAACAGTAGCCATTTTGGAAACTAAAGAACCAGATCTATTAAATTCTAGTAGCAAACAGAGCAGACCCTGATCAGACGGATCCTCTAGGAGCCGTCTGATCTGGGTCTACTCTGCTTGCAAATGCGTGAAAACACGTTTGTATGAGGGAAAGGGTTAACCGGCTTTTTGTAAAATAAGAAATTAGGTCTTTTAAGACAGGTGACTGCTTAATGCAGAAAGCTCCTTTGGAGAGTTGTACATGACTTTTACCCTGCATAAGCTGCCATCTGTCTCACTCACTCACAATAGTAAAACCTCTCTATAACGGCCACTAAATTGTTTTAGTTAGTTGGTATTTAGGGCAGGAGCGTTCTGTTTTACTTTCACCTTGCTTTAAGCAGCCACCTGCCTTTAACACAAAATACTTGATGTAATTTAGTGGCCGTTATAGAAAGGTTTTACTGTACTTTTAATATCCGGTTGAGGGGGTTTCACTGTAGCATTATTTCTCGCTTCTCAGACGTGCTAGATAAGCTGAGTTACTAAAAATAGCCGTACTAGAAATCCTTATCTGGAACACCCCGTGACTAGTGTATTCATACGCGCAATTGGGTAAAATCAATACAAGGGAAGGAATTCTTACAGAATTATACCAACCTTTCTATAGGCAACAACCTATACCCTCGGTTGGTCTGTTCCTATCGGAAACTCGCTAAAACTCGTTTCCGACTGGAACAGACCAACCTCGGGTATAGAAACCCCCGTCTTTAACAAAACCCATGCTTGATTCTATTAATCTGTTACAAAAGTGTTGCTGATCAATATGAACTCACTAGATCAAAACGGAAATTAGTCCTCTGATAATGGGTGTAAGTAATTGTTCGTATTAGTGTATTAGAAACCAACAATTCCATTACTGACAGGGCTTAGGACAGAGAAAGAGCCATAATTGTGAATCTGCTGATTGCCTTGAATTATGGACAATTCAGAAATGTTATTGATACCTTTCCATAACAGTTCTGTCTGCCTTGGTATTAATTGCTTCTGAAAACTATAAGTGCATGAAATATTCGAACATTGCTTTCACGAAATTACTAGAAATGAAATATTGCAAAGAGGAAGCAGAACTCTGGTTAGGAACAATTGCTTTAGATGGCATCAAATACTCTTAGCGCGTTGTGACTTCGAAGGTTAGCTATTACAGCAAACACACATTTATATGACTTTTAGTATTAATTTCTATTGATCATTTTGTGACCACATGTGATAAATTTTATACTTTACATCCGTCTTAAATGATATAATTATTAATTCATGTGCAAAATACACTGATTTACAATGCCCCCTACACTCAGGGAACCAGTGGGGTCTACCGTGCACCCCACCCTTAGACTTTTTTCATGGGTACCAATACATTCAGAAAAGTCTACTAAATCAGAATTGCGAATGTATTTAAATTTAAATTATTTTAGGCTATGTGTATATTGACCGTTTCCATGACAAACCCCAGTTTTCGTAGTGGTGACCCATACCTGCAAATTCGCCCATATCACAGCCAGTTTTTGTCCTAAACCTATAAAACTGGTACCAACTTGAAGATACACCATTATGCTTTTATTTACAGCTTGTTTTTTTTATTATGAATTACCTTATTTGCATACTCATTAATATTTATGAGAACATTAAAAATAGTAAAACAAAGTACAGAAATAACGAAAACCGTTCACCTACAAATATCAGAAAACAACTACAAATGCAGTTTACATGATGAAGACATCTTCAGCAAACATCTTTAGAAAACAAACGATCCAATTTGAGGACCAAGACATTGATTTTAAGTAACGTTTTAACCGTTTCCATGGCAACCTACCCCCATAATGACGTAATGACGATCCATACCTGCAAAATCGTCCATATCACAGCGAGTTTCTGTCCTAGACCTATACAACTGGTACCAAGACATTGTGCTTTTATTTCTAGCTATTCCTTGAAATTCTCTTATTTGCATACTCATGAATATCAATGAGAACATTAAAATAATAAAAACAATATAGCAATAACGTAAATAATGTAAACTATTCACTTTTTTTATCCTACAAATATCAGAAAACAACTTCAAATGCAGTTTAACATGATGACAAAATCCTCATAAAACAAAATATCTAATTTGAGGACCAAACATTTAACTCTAACTTAAGTAACGTTTTAACTGTTTCCATAATAACCATTCAACCACTCTGTTCACACATATTTTATTAGTCGATATCTACATGCAAAAATCTTCCATATCATAAAAAGTGTTTGTGCTAACTGTATAAATCTGGTACCGAATTAAAGCTTAGACCTGGTGCCTTTGTTTACAGGTTATACATAGTAATTACCTTATTTGCATAAAAATGAATATTAATGAGAATTAATGAGAATAATGAAAAATAGTAAAACAAAATTTAATACAGAAATAACGTAAACCTCTCATTTTTTATCCTACCAATATCAGACAACAACTTCAAATGAAATTTAAATTGATAACGAAATACTCAGAAAGCAAGCTTTTCTGATATAAACTAATTTGCATATGCATGAATATTTATGAGAACAGTAAAAGATGTTGAAATTTTCGAAAGACGCCAGTCTTTCTCTAATAAAGCAAACAAAAATGCAAAATGATCACTGAATATCACCAAGATTATTAGATAATGTTCTCAGTAATATTCATGAGTATGCAAATAAGGGAATTTCAAGGAATAGCTAGAAATAAAAGCACAATGCCTTATCTTCAATTCCGACACATATATGGCAGAAAAATATAGGAGACTATTTAACATTGTGTTAGTTGAAATAAGAATATGTCAATACGTAGATCTACCAAAAACTAGGAAGTGTTTTAAAGTAGCCCTCTGTTAGATAAATATACAGATGAAACAGCTAACCCATCTCTCAACAGGGTAACATTAACTCTTTACTTCATAAATACGCATTGCTACGTTTTTGGAAACAGAGTAGATTCAGATCAGACGGCTCCTATAGGAGCCGTCTGATCAGGGTCTGCTCTGTTTGCTTATGATACAAAATAGATGTGATTCTACTGTATCTGCCATGGCCAAATCGCCCTGTGTTCATGTGCTATTATAGCATTTAGTCTAATTAGTATTCATGATGGCATTATTTCGTACATGAAAATTCACGGAGTAAGGGGTTAATACTTTAACAATAGTATAATAGCTACAATAGTGACATCATACTTTGTAAAGGGGAACAAGGCAGGCATGGTTTTGCAAACATGGCTGAGGGTTCCGATTTTCGCCAATAATGAGGCGTTTTAATGCTATCTGGTTACTTCTCATCGGTCTCGAAGGTCTTAAATGAGAATAATATAATTTCCATAACGTTCAAGGGACGACATTGCGTTTATTTGTAGTTGTCTCCCTTAAACAATATGGTCATATACAGTAAAACCACTCTAAACCGAAATTCTAGTAGAGAAAACTTTAGATATGTATGCCGATGGCTGCTTAATGCAAGGTGACAGCCATGCAGAAAAGTCTAGAGATGCTTTCTGTCTGACTTTCACCTTACATTATGCTGAAACCTGTCTTACAGACTGGCATTAATCTTAATGTCCGGTTCATGGAGGTTTTACTGTATATGGGATCCCCGTCCTTATTATTACCATAAGAGTTTGGAACAGACAACTTCCGGTTCAACGTTTTTATTATTTACCCAGTGGTGTCCCATAATAAAGACAAAGCGAATTCAATGCCTATTTGTCTTGCTATTCTTAGAAAATAATTGAAGTATTTAGCAGGCTTCTAAATAATAGAGTAGTTTTGTAAAATTACTTTGATTTTGTTACTAAACAAACATATCCTTAAGACAACAAACGGGACAATGACAAGCATCAACATTATATCTATCAACATTTTAACGTTAAAGGCAAGGTGAGAGGAGCAAACCATTTGCCAATATATGTTTATAAGTAATTAGCACAACGGTTCGTTCAATTAGCAATGCTAGTGGGATGATTGTCATTATTATTGATATTTTTAACATCAAATACCACATTAAATAACGGATGACAGAAGCAATTTCTTGATAAGCGCAAACCAATTAAGATACCTTAATAAGAGGGACACAATTTACCCTTATCTATCAAGTAAATGGTCAGCAATAAGTTGGTGGTTAAAGTTTCCTTTCTGTACCACTTTCGGCCTACTTCTATCTGTCTCAAAGAAAGATCTCTGGTTAGTGGCGAGGAACTTTTGTAAGACGTATTCAACTGCCATTGTGGCAGTGTTGTATTATATTAGAGAGTTAATTGCCATTCGGTTCATTTGAATATAAAGAACATGAAATATGATCATTTGATTATAGTTGTGCTATATTACTGGAAAAATTGGTGCCAGAGCGGTGAAACATGAACTCATCGGATTATTTTCGGCATGAAATGTATAAATCACAGCCAATTAGGTATATAGGTCAGATATGAAAAATTGATTGTGTAAATATTCAATGTAACTATATTTCACCACATAAACCCGCCGATAATTTTAGTGATGTTTACACTCGTAATGTAGAGTGCATTATCATTTGTCTTGCATCCCGGTCATAAATCTGGTCATAAATCTAGTGCCGGGAGTGGGATGCAATTTGCATTTAAACGTACAGGAATTAACCCTTTCTAGACCGAATAAATCTTATCTGCAAAGATTGCCGTCTCTGCTTCACGTTTCAAGTTCTGATGAGACGCCGTGTTACTGAAAAGTACAGTAAAACCTCTCTATAACGGCCACTAAATTACATCAAGTATTTTGTGTTGAAGGCAGGTGACTGCTAAAGCAATGTGAAAGTAAAACAGAACGCTCCTATAGGAGCGTTCTGTTTTACTTTCACCTTGCTTTAAACAGCCGCCTGTCCCAAATACCAACTACTTACGTAACACACTTTAGTGGTCGTTATAGAGAGGTTTTACTGTAATCAAGGATTCCCCTATGGAGGTGAAAGTGTTTATAAAATACATATATCTACGTCCTCCAGAGAAACAAATATGGAATCAGTCGTTTAATCTGTACATATGGCACGTATATTTTGACCCCATTAATTCTAACAAAGTGTTTATGCAATGACGACAAAATGCACATATATTCTGAAAGTGGGTGATCCCTCGAAAACAAAAGTAGCAATGCCAAAAGAGAAAATTGCAGACTGTTCATGAGTAGTAATTAAAAGTGCAACACTACTCACGCTCCCTAGCGTCGACTTAAGCAGTATTCAATTTTCAAAACTTATACCATCAAAACTAGTGATCCCGAAGGACCAGAAAATATAACAACACTGAGAATGAAGTATGGGGCGACTTTTTACTTTTGTATACCTTAAAAGAAATATATTTAACACGTGTGTTACATGTGTTTCATATACATGGTAAAGATATAAATTGCACCAAATCTGCAACTACTCTGTGCAAAGCACTTCGCGTAATGAATATTCATTTCAAACGTTATAAGTTTATATATTTTTTAATATAAATTAGCTGACTTTATAATGTCATTTGAACTTGAGAATGTCTGGCCATGGCAGAAACTAGAATTTATATCATAGATATAGTAAGCGAACGTAAATGAATTTAATATTCTTTTAACATGAATCATAACCTTAAATCATCTATTCCCTTAACCCTTTACACCATTAATACGCCTTTCTAGCCTTTGCAAACATGATATACCCAGATCAGAAGGTTCCTGTAGGAGCCGTCTGATCATAGCCAGCATTTTTGGTTATGGTATAATATAGATATTATTCTACAGTTTCTGCCACTAGCAACACTTCCTGTGTTTCGTGTGCCATAATAAAAATAACCTAATTATTATCCATTATGTCATTTTTAGATAAATATTCATGGAGTAACGGTTTAACCCATTACTCCACGGATTAGTCATTCCATTGTTTAAACAGCAGACATATATCCTGCAGGAGAAGTCTGATCAGGGTCTGCCCGGTTTGCTAATGGAAAATTATTGATATAATTCTAACGTTTCTGCCATGCTAAACGTTTTCTGTGTTCATATGCCATTTGTGTGATGGGGAATTTATTGCGCTTTTGTTCATTTGTCCATATATCCTCACGCGATTTCATTTGATATATAATTAGCATGACATAAATACAGTAAATCCTCTCTAAACCGGAATTCTAGTAGAGAAGCATATTGATACTTTAAAGCAGGTGGCTGCTTAATGCAGGGTGAAAGTCATTCAGAAAGCTCCTAGAGGAGCTTTCTGAATGACTTTCACGTTGCATTAAGCTGTCACCTGTCTCAAAGACCTATATTTATACTGAATTTTATGTCCGGTTTAGAGGGTTTTTACTGTATATACATTTAGTTCCGGTTAAAATGAAACAACTGTATTTCGATTTTAGTTGCACGAATCAACTAAGGTTTGGCCGATTTCTATTGAAAGTTATGCAAAATGTGACTTAACCTATGCAGTTATCGTTCAACTAGTAGTTTACTAACCAATTGGCTCCCAGTGGATTCTTCCATGTTTATATATTGGATTAGTCCATTTTTTTTATCTAAGGGGTGCCTGACCTAAATGTTCAATTTCGTTTTGTTTTATATTGAAATTACTATCAGCAAACAGCATTATGCGGCGTCTGATCAGAGTCTACACTGTTTGCCTACGTCCCATATATGGGATCGTGGGAGCAAATGGGTTAACTTAAGTGACTGGTGTTTATCTTTTAAAAAAAAACAAGATAAACCACTAAGAACCAAAATGAATAATATAACGTTTCTGTATTGCACGGAAACATGTTGAAAGGTAGACAAAAGTAATATTGAACACGCAAACAGCATTGTTAATGTATATAGAGCGATCAATACAAACAAACAGACCTTATCCGATGGCAGACTGTCCTACCTTGTTGATGTGGGCTTGATTGCCATTGAAGATAATGTTTTTAATTGGTCAAGATTTATCCCCCGTGGTAAGAACTTAAAAAGAAGATACGTCGGTGTTTTCGATCCATGTGCTTCGTTTGCTGTTTGTGAGAATTCAGCCTAAATCAATATTTAATGTTCCTGGTATCATCTTCATCAACATCACTCATTGGCTCTATATGACATGTTTGGCGTTACAGTGACGTAACATCCAATTCAGCTAGCGATCCATATTGCGAAAAAATGTAAAAGTATGTAATAGTATGTAATCGATTGTAATATTATGTATTATAATGTAATAGTATGTAACGGTATGTAATAGAATATAATACATGTAGTATGTTTTAGTATGTAATAGTCTGGTAATAGTATTTAGTAGTATGTAATAATATGCAATAGAATGTAATATTACGTAATAGCATGTAAAAGAATGTAACAGTATGTAATAGAATGTAATCATTAATTCCTCTTACGCGATGCACCGTCAACCAATGCACCTATCAACCCTTACTAGGGGTACTATTGGTTGACAGTGCATCGCGTACTATGAAAGCAAAGCGTTGCAGACGCTGCAGTATTCTTTGCATGGGATCAATGTGTTGAAAATCAAATTTCTGATATCGAATAAGCGCGCTTTGGCGTATCTATAAGAGAAAGGATTAATACTCTTTCAGTGAGTAATTAAGCTGCAGCTGACATTTCAGCCGTTTCCCGCTATGCTTATTATAAAACTGACCACTCGCAGTTTATGGGTGTGATTACCTAATCGCTTGCATAAGGTCATCCGACGCGCACTTCTTTATTCATTGAGTAGCTGCCTCTGGGAGAATACTTTCATTCATATTATGGTCATTTGATTTCGTCATGTGACTGCTATTTGTATATTCGTGCGCCCTTCGTATACATTGTTATACTGTGTGGATTTTGTTGCACATATTAAACCAAAGCTAATGTTACGAAGCATTCTCATTTCAGAAATAGTATACCGGGATTGTTTCCGGATGCCATGTTATTAAACGCCTTTTGTATCCATCGAATGCAGGTCAAGTGCACTAGACTGGTATGTGGAATGGCAGTTGTCAGATAGGCATATTTACCATGGGTTCGATGGTGGAACGTCACCTATGTACTCATTGCTTACACAAAGAATAATAAAAAAGATATCTGCTGAAATTTCGATCTGGTGCCGTATTTACTTTCGATTTTAAAATATCCAACAGCTTCAATCTTGATAAGACGCCGAGTTACTCGATGTCTCATATGGATCAAAACTGTTTGCAAATGCGAGTTAGGTCGCAGATAACGGGATAAAGGATAAATACTTGTCAACTTTGTTCTGGCTCGGAGAAATTGACATGGTCCCTGGCCCATATGCAGAAAACAAAACGAGAGAGATGACGCTGAAAATTAAAACCCCGCCGGTAAATCATGAAATCTATTTCTCTCTAAAATTACGAGAGAGCCATAACCGTGCAAATGTAAATTATACAATCACGAGTGTGTCCACTTACCAGGACACGTGCTGAGGATAAACACCAGTACAATGCAGGTGATAAAAATAGAATGTTACGAATTTTGATTTGTGCAAATTAAGTAGATTGGGATTCAGGTCAAATTTTCCGAGCTATACCTACTTTAAGCTTGTTTTTCATTTAAACAGTGGAATTTTCAGTGTTCTGATTAATTATGTCAAAATGGTTCAACAGCATTACTTTAGAGGGCATATTCTTGAATTTTGTGAAACGCATACAGACATGCGGGCATGTTCATGTAGCAGTACAGCCTCCGCGAAATAATGGGGTTTTCTTAACCCTTTCCCTCAAATAAACGTGTTTTCACGCATTTGCATACCGAGTAGACCCTGCTCTGTTTGCTAATGGAATTTGAAAGAAGATCTGTTTCTTTACGTTGGCTTTAAAATGGCTACATTGTTCCACCTTCTATATTTAATTATAATTATTTAGTCCATGAATATCAGTAGGTACTGGCATTTGGAATAAACACAGAACAGGAAAAGGGTTAAACCCTTAGTCTACTGCAGGCGGACAAACAGTTTACAAACCTTTACAAACAGTTTGGATCCTGATGAGTCACCGAGTAAACCACGACTCATCAGGAACCATGCTGTATGACAGACTGGTTGCATCTTGTAGATACAGTAAAACCCCTCTAAACCGGACATGAAATTCAGTATAAATATAGGTCTTTGAGACAGGTGGCAGCTTAATGCAGCGTGAAAGTCATTCAGAAAGCTCCTCTAGGAACTTTCTGAATGACTTTCACCCTGCATTAAGCAGTCACCTGCTTTTAAGTATCAAAATGCTTCTCTACTAGAATTCCGGTTTAGAGAGGTTTTACTGTATACTGATTATAGTTTGATTTTTGAAAACGAATTTAATGAAAAATTGGGCACATATTATTAGCCCAGCAGACTTGAGGTATCTGACACGACGATCGTTTCAGAACTACCTCTGAGATTTATACAGGACATTTACATGTACCAGGAAGAAGTTCCAGAAGTTCTAAGTCTGAAAATTGTTTTCTTAGTCCGGTTTCAACTAATTTTCTGTTGAGATCACAAGACACATGTTCACTGTGGTGCAAGCTGTACGGTCGCGAATGTTTAGACTTTTCCAAGATGGCGGACGAACAGGAGGCTGAAAGGTAAGCATCACATTTTTACACTTTTTAAACAATGTAGATTTTTCTTTCCGTCTTTTAGTTGGTGTCATAACAGCGGTTTACCTCCTAATGGTTCATGTCTGTGTGTAAGGCTCAAAATATTCCGTAAACAATGCAGAAACCGAAAATCAGAAATCGAATCGAGAAGGAGGTCATATTTTGCCTCATTGTAAGCTCACCAACAACGCTAAGCCTTTTCTAACACTGTTGGTATATGCATTTGAGTCCAATATTAACGTTAAGTTAATTAGTTTGAAGCACAAATCTACATTTTGTCTTTTTGAGAGGGTTGAAAAAATGTCGAGTGTACGGTTTAGCCCGTAGTGGTAAAAGTGCACTGTACGGTTTAGACCCGATCTATTTTGTACGGTTTAGACACGATTTTCTTACAAAAACTGTACGGTTTAGACACATACAAATACTAACGTTTGAATATGCGTCGTAGGTCTAAATAGTGTAATCCCTACTTATTAGTGTAGATATTCCTTCACACAATGCCTATTTGTGATTTTGACAGTATATTACAAACAATTAGGATCGAGAACAGAAGCATAGCATATAATCTGGATCTATACTGGTTAACATTTGAAGACAATGTTATACTTAAAAAGTTTTGAAGTGAATTGATTTTTAAGTTTAACTGATCGGGTATTTGGGTAAAAGTGTTTTACCCGTTTCAGTCCTAATGCAAATACAGAGCGTCTGAAATTAAGTCAAGCACTTTGTACTGTTACTTTGCATTACTTTACATATCTTTTCAGATTATTTGCCTGTTACTATTGCGAGACAAAGGAAACCATCACCCACTGTGTAGATGCCAATCCGAGAAATCCAATGAAAATTAGAAGAAAAGAGCTAAGTCATATATATCGGGAAAGTCGGGGCAACGTACATTAACTTTTAATGTAATACCAGACGTTTTGAAATAAACAAGCTAAATAATTCTAAATGGTGAAATGCAAACCATTGAAATTCAAGATATTGACGAAGATTTTAGACTTGGCAATTTATTTGGTCCAATAAATATACACATGTATGTTTTTCCATTAACTTGTTATCCTTTTCTGTTATATAAGTATTTCACGTTTATTTTTATGTCACCTTTAAAATGCATGTATGCCCTACGAAAATGGCATTTAGACATTCCATACAGACTCAGCCCAGATCCGTCAACGCGAAACTGACGAGATATCGACCATGTGCTAAATTACATCAACTCAACTAAATGCCTGTAAAACATATTCCGAGGGTAGGTTCTTTTTTCTGACAGATGATACAGATTAACCATTATGTTCGCTAAATGAATTGCCGGCATGTCAAAAACATGTTAGTTAAACTTAAAAATCAATTCACTTCAATTTTTAAAGTAAAACATTGTCCTTAAATGTTTAATAACCAGTATATATCCAGGTCATGTTCTACCCATAATTCTATTCTGGTTTGCCAGTTATCTTACTGAAAGAATGCAACGTGTAATTTTACCTGGTACCTTCTCTGACTGGAATACTATGAAGCTGGTGTTCCACAAGGATATATATATATTAGGTCCATTGTTATTTCTTGTTTTTATAAATGATATTGTTAGCGACATTGGATGGAACATTCGTTTGTTTGCTTACGACACTAGCTTGTTTAGTGTAGTTATTAATTTACTCCCGTATATATGGCAACAAATGTCAATAATAATATATTAAAAAGGCAGAGAAATGGCTAGTTGAATTCAATCCTAAGAAGACTGAGTCGTTAATAATCTCGAGAAATATGTCTCATCCGTATATATGCAAGACCATCAAATTCATGAAGTAGATTCACATAAGCACATTGGCGTTCATCTCTTACGTGATCTAACATGGCACTGGCATATCGAATATATCGCTACTAAGGCATGGACAAGAATAAATGTCATGTGAAAACTCAAATTCATTTCGGACAGATATTCCCTTGAAACAATCTACGTATATTTCGTGATACCTATTTTAGAATACGATTATACTATATTTGATAACTGTAATGCCAGAGAATCTAACAGTTTTGAAAAGAAATCAATATGAAGCTACCCGTATAGTAACTGGGACAACTAAGTTGGTTTCTGTTGGTAAATTATTGCATGAAGTTGGATGGAAACGCCTTGAAACCAGGCGTAAAACACAGACTTATTCTCTTTTATAAAATGGTGTTTCATTTAACTCCAAAATATTTCACAGAACTGGTACCTGAAGTGGCTGAAAGTGTTTCTCGATGTAATTTAAGATTAAGAAACGCTGGTGATATTCAACCTCTGGCCTGTCGCACAACCCATTATAGCAACTCTTTCCTCCCTGCAACAATACAGGAATGGAACAACCTCCCCGAAAATGAAAAACAATCTTCTACTCTAAACGCATTCAAAACGTCTTTGAATATCAATCTGCTAACTGTTCCCAAACATTTTATTACGGCGTCAGAAAACAGCAGTTCCTGCACAAGAGGCTTCGTACAAACTGCAGTTCCTTGAACCATGACCTATTCTCAAAGAACATATCTGACACTGCCTTGTGTACATGTGGCCTCGTTGAGAACGCATCTCACTTCTTAAGCTGTGTGCAAATATACCAACGAAGGAAACCAACGAAGGAAAACAACTTTTTGATGATGTTGCCAGATTCACTACTCCGTCCCTGTCTGTCTTTCTGTTTTGTGATCCTCTTTTAAATTATAATACAAACATCATTATAGACGAAGCTGTGCATCGGTTTATCCAAACCTCAAAACGATTCTAATAAACTCGGTAACGCTCACCTTCTTTCGAATGTGCTTGTACTGCTCAGAATCCTAGACCATATATGTGTCAACCTTCGTTTCCTTTTTTTGTTTCTTTTATTTATTTATTTATTTATTTATTTATTCTTTTGTTCTGAAGTATCTTTCTCAAAAAGTTTTTTTATAAACTGATATATCCTGCTTAA
The DNA here is from genome assembly GCA_963576725.1 of Azorinus chamasolen. Classification (NCBI taxonomy): domain Eukaryota; kingdom Metazoa; phylum Mollusca; class Bivalvia; order Cardiida; family Solecurtidae; genus Azorinus; species Azorinus chamasolen. The sequence goes on along the minus strand of OY755243.1, from coordinate 56,064,320 downwards.
TTAATTTAATTAATTTTTCAGTACAATTAATATAGTACAATAACGGGCAGTCATTTCTGCATACAGCGAGTGCAGTTGTTACGATGATGGGGGAGAAACACAATAAGCAGTCTTGTTTTCGTTTCCATCCTTTTCTTTTCCTTTGTGTTATCATTACAATATTCATGCAAATGTTTAAAAATAAAATACGTTTAAACCAATTATATAATGTGCTTCTGATCTCGATCCTAATTGTTTGTGATATCCTGTCATAATCGCAAACATGCATTGCATGAAGGAAGATCCATAATAAATAGTTGGGATAATACTATCTAGACCTACGGCGCAGATTCAAATGGTAGCATTTGTTTTGTGTCTAAACCGTACAGTTTTTCGAAAGAAAATCGTGGCTAAACCGTACAAAAAACATCGGGTCTAAACCGTACAGTGCACTTTTACCTCTAATGGCTAAACCGTACACTCGACATTATTTTCAAACGTCTCCAAAAGACAAAATGTAGATCTGTGCCACAAACTAGGTAACTCAACGTTAATATCGGGCTCAGATACATATATCCACAGTGTTAGAAAATGTTTAGCGTTGTTGGTAAGCTTACAATGAGGCAAAATATGACCTCCTTCTCGATTCGATTTCTGACTTTCAGTTTCTGCAAAGTTTACCGAAGATTTTGAGCCTTACACACAGACATGAACCATAAGGGGGTACGCCGCTGTTGACGGGCGTTATAATTCTGTGTTATGGCACCAATTAAATGACTGAAAGAACAATCTACATAGTTTAAACAGTGTAAAAATGTGATGCTTACCTTTCAGCCTCCGTTTTGTCCGCCATCTTAGAAAAGTCTAAACATTTGCGGCCGTACAGCTTGCACCACAGTGATGTTGGGAATGTGCGTTTTAAAACATGCGGTTTAGTGAGAAAAGTCAAAAGGAATCTCTGAAATATGTTGCATTTCAACCAGTGCAAATGAATGACATAATACAAATAAATAGAACACTCGGTGTAGTAAAATGAGCATAACACGACATTTAGATGCGGTATCTTCGACTTACATTTTCCATAAAGATCGAATAAAAGGCACACACTGCAACAAAAATATCTTGAATGATTCGAACGAGTCCAGCGGGAATAGAGTGCCCACGTATTGTCCAGACGAAAAACTGGAATTGTGCAATGAAAGACTGCAATCAAATTCCATAACCGGCATTTATGACTATACAGTAATACAGCAAAATCCCTCTAAACTGGATATCTAGTAGTAAAGAATGTAGATACGTTTAGGCAGGTGGCTGCTTAATGCAGGGAGAATGTCACGCAGAAAGCTCATCTAGGAGCTTTCTGCATGACTTTTACCCTGCATTAAGCTACCACCTGCCCCAAAGACCGATATTATACTAAATTTAATGTCCGGTTTAGAGGGGTTTTACTGTATTTCTTGTTCTCTGATCCGATCCCAAGGATGCAATGCACAGACGTTAATCCTTTTCCTACCATGCACATTCCACAGCCTGACTGGTATTTGTTAACAGTTTTATTTCAGATATGACACCAAGTGACTCGGCGTTAGATCGGGGTATAAATTTGACAATCGGGCAATAGTTTTCCAAACGATTGAATTTAATTGAAATAAGGAAAAAATACTCCAGATCAACTTTTAGGAACTTGAATTTGAAATACAAACCAAATTCAGCATATTTACTTCGTGAATATTCGCGTCAGAAATAATGCCATCATGACTATCTATTAGCTGATTTTTATAATGACGTCATTGACAAGGTTTTGTTTAACATGTCAGAAACTGTACGAATAGATCTATGTTAGCAACCAGAGCAGATTCTGAATAGACGGCTCCTACAGAAGCTGTCTGATCTGGTCTACTCTGTTTGCAGAGGTGTGAAAAGCTTCTCTGTCAGGAAAGCGATTATCAGCTCTTTCCTGTTATAGACACTCTTGTGTATTGAAGCTGTCGTCTTTGGTTGCTACTATTTCCTGGTTTACATACATGTAGTTGTTTAACCCTTCGCTTGCTATTCACGTCAATATACGTACCTGTAAATAGTGCAGACCCAGATGAGACAGCTCCTACAGGAGCTGTCTCATCAGGGTCTGCACTATTTACAAGTTGATTGTGCAACCAGTGCACTCCACAGCAGTGATTGCACAGCGAAATACTTGTACACAGTGGAGATATATGAATTATACACAGGGCATGGGTAAAGAAGGAGAAGTGTGTTTTAAAATTCAGTAAGAGAAGGGTTAACGATTAGCTGAGTAGTAAACAGTTTCTCAACTGGATTAGCCAGATGACATTTCAAACGTCATTGTCCAGTATCCAGAGTTCAGTATCCAGGATCCCAAATACCCTAAATGTTGGGGCACCTAATACCCCTTCTCCATGGGTTAACCATTTTGCTGTTGAATATTCATGTAAGAAATAACGACATCATTAATATTTATTAGTTAAAGTTTTATAATGGTATATGAACACATGATAGTTTGGTTTCGGTAGAAACTGTAGAGTCAGACTTATAACAATTTCATAAGCAAACAAAACAGACCCTGCTCCTACAGGAACCGTATTATCTGGCTCTGCTCGGTTTGCACATGCGTGAAAAGGCGCTTATATCAAGGAAAGGGTTAAGTCAATATGGCACCATTTTGATAATATTTATATTAACTAATAGTATATTATATGATTAATCCTACTGTAATTTGAAATTTGCGACAGTATATGAGTTTTTTAACGGTCGCAAACTATTTTAAGACCGTTAAAAACCTCATATACCGTCGCAAATTTCAAATTACAGTTGGATTAACCCTATTCTAACGCAATCTTAACACAAAAAATGCCACCCTGTATTTGTCGGCCTGTATTTAGCTATCACCTGTCTTAAAATCTGTAATTGTCGCTAAAGACAGGCCTTATTGTACAATAATTTATCTTGACAAATGATAAAATGGGATCGTACAACATCTACGCAATATTACTAAGTAACAACGATGGAAATACAATGTTTTGCACCATATAACGTCTTTATGTGGTGCGATATCGAATCCCGGTCTTAAGAGTCGCGTGCGTAGCTCCAATATAGATACTTACTGTCTATAACCTAGATCTATTGAATGATAGACGCCCAATATTATAAAATATCTCAGACAAATAGCCCTACCATCTATAACAGAAATCGTGGACAATTGAGGCTAAATGTCCATAATTAATAAAACTATAAGCGCACCATAAATAAGTTATTAACAGTAAAAGTGTTGGACATGGGATTGCTCAAGGTTACTCACGCGACAGCGTGTTCTCCACCATAATTGTCAATTACTCCCAGTACAACAGCTTAAACCTTCTCAGGTTATTAGCGTATATATCTGCATTTGCAAATAGTGTAGACCCATATGAGACAGTTCTTAGAGTCAAATAATTCTGAAGAATCTCCATGTACACATTATTAACCCTTCTCGTGTTATTAGCGTATATATCTGGATTTGCAAATAGTGTAGACCCATATGAGACAGTTCCTAGAGTCAAATAATTTTGAAGAATCTCCATGTACATATTCTTACCCCTTCCATACTATTAGCATATATGTCTGTGTTTGCACATATTGTAGGCCCATGTAAGACAGCTCCTACCGACACTGCTCATATGGGTCTGCACTATATGCACAGTCATTTGATTTAGCTGCAATAATTGATCCAACTTAAGAATGATTCAGCTGATTGATATTCATAGGGGACGGCTTCACATTTGCATATTCAGCATGAGGAGATCAATCAACAATGTCATAAAGGTTTCCACTACGAAATGTGTTACAAACAGTTAAACCTTAATATGCGGGGACAGAGTATAAAACATTTGCAAACAGTGTAAACCCAGATCAAATGCCTCCTTGGGGAGCCATTTGATCAGGGTGTGCATGGTGCGTCATACAAACCATTTTCTGCAGTTATAAGTCCTGAACCATGTTTTAGCTTGATTATTAGTCAGCGGATTAAAGATTGAGATTTACATTCGAGACATCATATTCGAAACTCCATATTATAAGCACTGCAAACTATGAATGTATTCCATCAGTCTGAAAGTGAATAGATCTAGATATCATCTTCGGATCTATAGGATATAATTTACAAGAAGAAATACGCAAAGGTATTACATTTTATGCGAACTTCCATCAGATATTAATACAGATTTTAAATTAAAACATTCCTCGAGGGAAATGCTGTATCTCATACTTAGAACATTTGCCACACTGCACTCAAAAGAAACAAGACCAGACTTTGCTGTTATTATGTGAAAATGTCGGTAATCCGGAAACGTGAGATGCAATAATCATGTGCTGTCATATCTGAAGTAAGGCATTCAGACACCAGTAACTCTTAACACTTACTGTGTGGGACACCACGAGCCACTAATGACATTTGCACACAGTGTAGACCCAGATGAGAGGGCTCCTATAGGATCCCTCTCACCAGGGTCTGCACTGTTTGTCATGTTACACTTTTATTTAAAAGAAACACTCTAAATATTCACCATAAGCTTGACCTGTTTGAATTTTGGTATAGTCCATTTTAACATTCAGTGTTGTAAGCGTTAAACCTTATCCTATTATCTGTAACCTTACTCACAGTAAGGATTAAAATTGATTAATAGGAAATTCAACATGATACAGTTACACCTGGTGTTATATAATTATGCATTTGAGGATTTTTCTACGGATTATTTGCACTTGCGCAAAAGGAAGTTGCTAAAGAAATGAAAAACAATAAACATTGTGGGAGATGTAGTATTATAACATATTAAGTACCTGATTCTTTCTTCGTTCGTTAAGTCATGGCATCTTCAGTAAAGTTTAAATATATTTTTATCAACAGGAGCTACAGTAGAATCAAGGACGAACTTGCCAACCACCATGTTCCAACATATCATAATAAAATAGTTAAAACCTGTTACGGTAGGATAAAGACAACATCATTGTACGTTTAATTTTTATACAATCCAGAAAGCTCGAAACTCAAAGCAAAACACAAATCTGATCAATCAGATGCTTGAGAATGCACCCAGATCCAGGCTCGAACAACGAATGTGCGAAGGTTGCCACTTTGTTCCATTTGCTATCAACCCTTCATTCCATAAATAAACATACATATTATTACGCATTTTCAGAAGGCTCCTGTAGGATCATATAGCTGATTATGGGTTAAAATAGATCTGATTCAACTATTTCTGTCATGACAAAACTTTCTTGTGTTAATATGTCATTTCAAACAGGTACCTAATTGATATTTGTGATAGTGTTGCCGCCTTCTCATAGGAGACAAGAGCGCATACTAAAAAACAATTGCATTCCTAGTACCAATTTAGCCATAGAAAACATTTTACACAGCTGTACGAGTCCATCATCCGCCTGTCCTTTTTTTTATTTATTTAATTTCGTTTTAATATCAAAACGAATAATACCATATTATGCGAAGTGCGACCTTACTGGCATTTTGAAACATCATGGATCAAGATGAGACACCAAGTCTCATCAGGTCCGAGTTCTGCAACAACGCACCGTGAGAACTATTGCAAATGATTCGTTCTTCATACTGAGTTTTAAAATCTTCATGTATTATACTACCATGTACTTTTATTTTAAACTGCATAACTTTGTTAATCATTTTCCGGCTATGCTCGATGTGACTGTCACTGACAAACAATGTCTCCAGATGAGACGCCAATACATGATAAATGAACGTGTAAGAAAAAATAGATGTATTCATATTCATTAGCCAAATGATGTTTTAGCAGCATTAATAAAAAAGGAATGGTTGACTATATTTTCATAAGTAAACAAAGCAGTACTACATGGGGCTTTTGATCGGTGTCTACACTGTTTGCAATGGTGTGGAAAACATTATATGAGGGAAAGTGTTAATTAAAGCTAGTTGGAAGTAGCTAAAGTTTGGTTCAGATCAGCCATACGTGTTTAAAGAGATGTAAATGTTAATAACTTGCTGTTTGTTTTCCTTTTGACAGACTAAATGGTTACGACACAACAAGGGTTTATCCAAAGAAAACCATTGCCCAGTTCTCGTGGTATTAATGATGTACTGGTCTGTGCTGCCTTACAAATAATTGTTGAGGTTATCTTTGACTGTAGAACATGTCTTAAGCGACCATTCATTTATTGGATATAGGAATTTTACAAAGCAGATGGTTGCTTAATTCAGGGCAATATTGATGCGGAAAGCTCCAATCGGAACTTTCTTTATTACTTTCAACCTGCATTAAGCTACCACATGCTTTAAGATCCAGATTTATGTGAAATTGCGTTGTTTGTCAGGAGAATTCCAAATATTTATGAAATAGTGGGCGAAATATTGCAATGTGTATTACGAGTATAAATATCAAAGTTTAATTTCAAAATTTAACTTTCATTTATAGTTGACAAAGTCGAGTATGATCACAGCGATAGAAATAATCTCTGGGGAACAAATCTCAAGAACATAAGATGCGTCTTTGATAGCAATGTCGTCTGTATTGTCAACCATGGTGTGTATAGTCTGAACTGTTCACTGTTTGTCCGTTTTATTGGCAGTACTATTAACCATTTCGCTGCCAAACTCTGTCGTCTGCTAACTTTGTCGTCTGCAACAAATTTTCATTTTTTTTTATTTTCTTCATTTTTGTTTCAAAAACATAGTAACAGTAACAAACAGTTTAGATCCTGATGAGACGCCGAGTTACTCGGCGTCTCATCTGGATCCAAACTGTTTGCATAGGTAATCACAGATCCGGCATTGACAGCGGAAGGGTTAAAATAGAATAGTATAGTCGCTTTGCCTGGAGAAAAATAAGACGTCAATATTAATTTCCACATATGCAGACTGCCTTTAGAATTGTTATTCATGGACCAGTTAGAGCATTATATTAATAATGCATTTCAAACTACCTGGATGGATATGAGACACCATGTAACTAGGCGACTGATCTGGATCTAAAGTGTTCAACACTTGTAGTATATATTTCAGAAAACGCAATAAAAATTAATATGTGTTTGAAGGTTTAGAATATTTACTCAACATTATAAATGTTAACGCCTTCAGTATAGTGATGCACCATTTGAATGAGGAACAATGTACTGTTATTTTCAAGCAGTGTAAATTCAGGCCAGAGGGCTTTAAGAGGAACATTCTGCTCAGCGTTTTCCCTGTATGTCTGTTAACCCGTTACTCCATGAATATTTATATAAGAAATAATGACATCATCAAATATTAATAAGATTAATTGTTTAAAATAGCTCATGTACACAGACATGTTTGGCTGTGGTAAAAACTGTATTATTTATTAAGCAAACAGAGCAGACTCTGATCAGATGGTTCCTATAGGTGCTGTCTGATTTGGGTCTACTCTGTTTGCAAAGGCGTATTTACGGAGTAAAAGATTAATTATGTTGGTAGATTAAACACCGAGGGTGTAATTACAAACTTCAGAGAGTAACATTCCAAAATATTAAGAGTATTACCGCAGTCCTCCTCTTTCGTATATGTATTAGATCAGTATACTATACAGTAAAGACACACTATATGAAACAAAAGTATAAAGGAAAGCTTCTATTACGTACAAGACGATTCCATCTGAGGAGAATTAATTATTTCACATTGTCAACATCATCTAACCGTAAGAAAATGATATATTACATTGAGCAGGGGGTGGCAAAAAGGAAGAATATTAGCACAGAGTGTCATATATATATATATATATATATCAGGCTTTATGAAGAGTCATTCAATTTATCGAACTCTGTGTGAGCTTACTACATTTGTAAAACGCCTATTCGGTTCGCGTAGGTTGGATCTCTTTCATTTACTCGCCGGCTCATGATTAATGAGCCCAGTGGTATAGATTACATTTTGAGATACAGTGAAATCTCGATACTACGAATTGAAGAAATTTAGTAATGAAGAATTTATGTCTTTGTAGGCAGGTGGCTGCTTAATGCAGCGTGAGAGGCGTGCAGAAAGCTCCTAGAGGAGCTTTCTGCATGACATTCACCCTTCATTAAGCTGTCACCCGTGTTAAAGATCAATAATGGTACCTATTTTAGTATTTGTAGTATCGAGTATTCGTAGTATCGAGGTTTTACAGTATATTAGAACAGTCATCCACATCGATATCGTGATTGTAAGGAACTAGCAGTCATATATTTGAACAAATATTCGAACGACCGAGACAGTATGATTGATCGGCTATGCGACACAAAAGTTCAAATAGCGCTTAAGGGAAGGACTCGTCAAAATGTTACATCTAATTAAATTCTAAATATTGCGATGGTGTTTTCAAATAACATTTTAACACTTTCCCTGTTGAATATTCATGGTAGAAGTAATGACATCTTGAACATTTATTAGCTGAACTTATATAATGGCAAATACACGTTGATATTTAGTATTGGTAGAAACTGTAGAGTGAGATGAGAACTATTGTAACTGAATAAGCAAACAGAGCAGACCCTGATCAGACGACTCAGAACTATATGACAGCTGCGAAAATGTGTTTATATGAAGAAAGGGGTTATAGAGTCTGGTTACCTACTTTTACACTATCTGTGTTTTCACTATCAACAAACTTGTTGGTTTGGTATGCGACGATGTATTTAGAAATTCATTCTCGTATATCGAACGTTGAGTGAAAAACTATAGTAAATACACTATTTGACCTTTTTAAGCATTTAGAATAATTGCTTTCTTAAATGTCAACAATTATTTTCTTTCTCTTGTATTGAAAATTACCACTAGAGTGTCAACACGATGGGTTAATAATGAGACGGCGTCTCATCAGGTTCCAAACTGTTTGCAAAGGTTACTGCGAGTTTACACTACAGAACCCCTCTAATGCGACCACTTAATGAATAAACATGACTGTCTTTATAAGCAGGTCGTGGCTTAATGCAAGGAAAAAGTAATGCAGAGAGCTCCTCTAGGAGCTTTCTGCATCACGTTTGTCCTGCATTAAACTACCACCTGCATTTAGCACCCAAAATTATACCTCTTTTAGGTGGTCGCACTAGCGGAGTTTTACTGTAGTATAGTAACGGCAGTTATGCGCTCTTGATAATAGCCGTTTGATAGCAAGATCAGCTTAGTGCTTACTTTGATTTATTGGCGAAACAAAAAAATAACTTCCTTGATTCGGACGTATACTGCATCTACCCGTGTTCGTGTCTTTAGTTAAGCTTTCATTATATTTTCGATCAAGGCAACTGCTGTGAACTGAAAAAGAACGGGAACGCTAACACTTGTGTTCAGGTTTCAAGTAGAATTACAATTGTTTACTGTATGCCTCCTGAACAATCTGACAAAAAGGTTACAGTGAACTCTCGCAAGCCATTTTCAACCCCTATAAAACAAAACCGCAATGGCCGCAGAAGTATTCCGTAATATTACATGAACAGCACAACTATTGAAAATTAAGACAACATATTACTGATTGTTTGTTCTATGCAGCTATATTGCATGTCCATATATTGTTTTAACCATGTTTCAAACTTCTCATCTTACATGCATGTCACTATAGACATGTCATTGATAGCTTAAATGCGGTCATATTTGCAAATGCAACACCATGCCATTCATTACAAATACATAAATGTATACCTCGCTACTCTCCCTATTACTCCGCCAAAGCAGGTTTCTTTCATGAAAACAAGCTTACAATACAGATAACTATTTGACAAATGTAATACATGTAATTGTTAATGGTTATCCTTGATGCCGACTGAATGAGGTACATTACGTATCTGCAACTAGACTTGACCTATATCAGACGACACATTCTGCATAGGAAATTATATATACATGTTTCTTCAACTTAATAAGCTTTGTTCGAAATTCCATTGTTTGTAATGTTGTTATAAAATTCATCTTTTTCAAAATTTGAAATTTAACCTGTACTTTATACCAAGTGTATCGAATGTATATTGGAAAGAGTCTTGAAAGTGTCGTGTATTTCCTGAAATTATTACATTCGTTAAAGACACTGGACGTTCTAAGATTGAAAAACAAATATGACACTTTGATGTTTTTGATAGAATGCCTATCCATTTGAAAGAAACTAGTCTGAAAAAGGTTCAGGCTTTAAGCTTTCTTATTAAATTACGTGTTTTTAACTATCAAAAGCGAAAGTAGCATGGTTTAAATTTAGAGACTGTGACGTCACGGAACAATGCAACATATCACGTGATCTCGGGCTTTTTCAAAACAAAAATGGCTGACAGATTGAGTACGACATTAACCTCAGTAAGAATAATATTGTTTTCATTTTTGCAAACTGTTTTTAATTATTCACTTGATCAGCGTACTCTCAAACGAAATAGATATTGTTACGAAGTTTTGTATAATTCTACAAAATATATGACATTCTGTTTAGAGGCACCAACATGTTATCGACGCTGATTCAGTTAGTCGATTTGGTTCATCGATTCATTAGAAATAATCATCTTTGTATACTTATTTGTTCAGTGATTCGTACTAGTGTAGATAAAATGAGCATTCCTGTGAAATTGCTTGTACATATCTCGTAACTCGTTAGGCTATATAGGCAATTGATCGTTGGAAGTATCAACTTAGACTCATGTTTTAATTCGTATCTTTTGTTACTTTCTGTCCAACAGGTCGAAGAATATTGCTACAATTACGTAACAACGAAGTTCGAATTATAAATGTCTCCTTGTTGGAGCCCCCACATGTAAACAATGTACATGTGCTAATATAGGTTCTTATTCGTGTCTTTTATGTCACACTAATATTCCGACATGTACTCTTTAGAATAACATAAAAATGTGAGATACGTCGTGGGAGAAATTCAACAAAAATGATCTGACTCTACTTACCAGAAGTCAAGCAGAAAAAATGCAACTTGGGAATGCATATTGATATTTTCCTTCGAGTGAAAAATCTTCCATCTTCTCCAAGCATTGTCAGTTAGTTGTATGGTGTGCTTAGACTGATTTATTAGTTTTTTTCCTCTCTCCTCTTCTCTGACGATGCAAATTTAGACACAGGACTCAACCACGGTCGACCACGGGACGCCATTACATTGTTTGGTATCAAGCTACCATGCCCGAACATTGCTATTTTTATATCGAAAATTAATAATGCACATTACTATATTTTTACTGCAGGGACAAAAAATACAGCGCGATATAATTTAGACTTTAATTGTTGTTTCTCAACAGAAAACGATAAAATAAAAAGCAGGACTGTTCTAATGGTATAATGAGGTATAATGGTATAATTCACCACAAATAATGTTTTTCTATGGAAAGTCGTTCAGGGACTTTAAATGACATGTGATTAATGAAAATGAAAACGTGGTAAAGTCAAGCAGGCAAAGCCACATACAAGACGCAACCACCACCAAAACATAGATAGCATGTCACACATACACATTCACACACAACTACACACCTAACACGCGCCTATACAAGAGATGAACACAAAAACATTAATAAATACAAAAATCCTAGAGATAAATATTCCATACATGAACAAAAGCACAAGTAAAAAGACACAAGACAAAAACAAGTAGTTATACTGTCTAAACATGGATGTTGGATGCGTTAATCAAATTGAAAGCTTGATTTTGTTTGCATTTAACTCTACTGTCGTGCTTCAAGCAATCACGTATATACACATTTCCATTATACAATATTGCGTTTCTGCTTTTGATAGACATCGTAAATTGTGTGACACTACACACAAAACAAAAAATACATTATAGTGACAAATAGGATAGAAATCAGACACGATTTTACTTAGAAATGACACTCGACAGAGCACGGCAACACCATAGGCACAACAGAAATACGCGCTCACACAGGACCTTCACATAACTGTTCCTGGTTGTTCCACACCATCATTTAGGGCACTGTGACACTAAAAAGACCATGTAGCGCCAACGGATGTAAAATGTAAATGTACTCTACAAGCACCGATTCACAGCAAACGAAGAGCGTACACATAGACAGAATTGCTCCCTGCATGTTCAACATCGACACCGTATAAGTTGCGCCGTTAAACCAAAACCGAATCTCGTCAAAAACAAAAGGCAAGCTATGACGCCATACCTTACGCAAGATTATGACAAGACATACCTTACAAAGACCTTACTGATCAGTATATATCGGTTTGGCTTAGGCTAGGGCAATGCGGTACTAAATATGATGATTCAGAGTTGAAAGCACGTACTGCAACACTGAAAATCTCATCTAGCGTCAAGCATGTTGAACATAAAGGAATCCAACAAGCACCGAGTCACAACAAGTGAACAACACTTATATACACATAGATATTATGAACGATGCAACACAAATATGGGTGAAGACAGGAGTGCCGCCTTGCAACCATCGGTGATAAAATTACGACTGGGGGTTTAAATCATGGTTAGGGACACATCCAATATCGCCCTTGTCCCATCTTCACCCAATCAGACGGACATTGTAAATAAATATAACCCCAAACCCGACTGCTACACAACAAAAGTTGAAAACAGGATTGGCTGAAAAGCAGCTGAGATACCCAGTGTTCTATTTAGGGCCAAACTATGTGAAATTTCAAGCAGTTAAAAACTTTATGCAAGCTTCTTTTGTAACTCAAGTCTTCCCTAACGGTGTCTGTATAAAACAACATTAAGACTTCCAAGTGTTTATTCATAATTGATCACATATACAGATCATTAAAGCTAATTAGATCTGAGAAAAATCTGTCTGACGAAACAACATACCTTTCAATGCCTGGTTAAAATGGCATTTTAGAAAACTAATACATTGTAATAATTGTATAATCATATGGTAAACACAAGTTGTATAGCACACTCATAATATGAAAAATTACTTCAAGCGTTACTCTGGTTACTCTGGTGTCAGTTTATTAGACACAAGTAACACTTTTGGTAAGATTTCAATTTCGTTTTAATTTCTATAAAGCATTTGTGAAATGCAACACCTTTCATGTACAAGTGAATGTTTTACCACGTGCCTATGAGATAATATATCATTACAAAACCGCACATGTTTAGGGGTCAAGTTAGCATTGAGTCTTTGCGTGAATTCATCTCGCAAAAGAGTCAATAATATATTCTTTTTTATTTATTCTCAACACCCGGTTTACATGCAAGCGCTAGCCAAGGTTACAATATTTATAAGTGTTATGAACGAACATCTTTCTTGAGTGTTTCTTTTGTACAATTTAACGAGTTGAATAAAATAATAAGACGCAAACCAGTGAGATCATTATATGTTTTCAACGAGTTTAATAAGACTGATAAGAACGGAATACAGATGTGACACATTGCTTATTATATATAATATGAAACATGACAATTTAAACAGTATAAACAGTCGTCGGAAAACGCAGCAAAAACGTCAATCGATTTGATATAAAAATAGCATTAGTATTGTTTTCCTTTTTCATCAGGTGCTTTATGAGACTAAACAACCAATAATACGTGATGTATTACGAATTCAAGTCATCAATTTAGTGGCGGGTAACGTGATATATAATATTTACACACAGATGCTGAAGTAATTTCTGAAAGTCGAGTGACTTTGTTACATGTTTGATGTAAAATAAAGTCAGTATTTTAACTTGCGATAAAAACTATAATTATGTTTTCCTTTTATGTCCGATTATAAGATCAAACTGTTATGAAACTAAAGAGTGATGATTGTCCACTACATGTTATTTGAATCCAGATGAAATACAAAGTTATTCTGCATTTCATCTTGATCTAAAATGTATTTAAATCGAATCAGGTCGCGATTAACGAAGTAAAGCTTAATATTAGTTTCAAATAATCAAGTGACTTGCATTCAAGGGGAACGGATATTTCGAAATACATTGATGGACGGATAAACATGCACTGCACCTCGTTGGACCTAATTAATCATGACAAACATCACAGTTACAATCAACAATGAATCGGAAAAGCAAACTGTATATGAGTTTTTTCACTTAGTCATTTTTGGAATGGTTTGATGACTTGTGTTTAAAGAGACTGACCCTGTGTCAGTAACTGTTGTCAGACTCGTTGCAAGTATATCGCTTGTCTCCGTTATGGGTATCAGTGTGAGCCATCAATTCAATTTACGCCACCAATATCACACTCCTAGTCGCTATATATCTCTGCTTTCAATTAGTATACAGTAAAACCTCTCTATAACGGCCACTAAATTTCATCAATAATTTTGTGTTAAAGGCAGGTGGCTACTTTATTCAACCACCTGCCCAAAATACCAACTAATTAACACAACGTTGTGGCCGTTATAGAGAGGTTTTACTGTATTTATGCCCAGGCCTGTTTTCGTATCAAACCCTTTGTAACATTTTGTACCCAGAGCAACATATAAAGATGCACACTCAAGTACTAAAATTTACCGTTTCCCACCAGACCCTATGTTCTGATCACTCTTCAGAATCGTCACGACATAGGATTTAAAGTTATTCTTGAAAATGGGTTTACTTACGCATCTTAGCTTGATATCTGGTACACATGTTGGGATATTCCTCGCCATGTGCAATGCGCCTGTATGTACATATTCGATAGGAAATGAATAACAATAACTCCATCATGTAACTGTATCGCTCCACATTGTTGTATACTTCTACCAATATTATTTAGGCCAATGTGTTTCGCTTAGATAACCGTCTAGGGGTAACCCCTGTGAACATTGATAAAATTCCATTCAGCAGTTTAAGAGGAGATGTCGTTTAAGGGGAGGTTTTCTTTGAAATCTATATCAAGTTCATGTGACATATTTAAACAGCCAATCAAAACCTTTTATTTGACTTTGGTAAAGGACATGACCCCCCCCCCCCCCCCCCCCCGTAAAGTTTGGTCAAATGCCATTCAGTTGTTTAGGCGGATATATCGTTTAGACCTGAAAGAGTACCTCCTGGATATCGGTTCTGTGAAGTTTGGTCAGGCCAAATGTCATACTGCGGTTAAGGAGAAGATGATTCAAAACTTTGTTCATTAAAATGGGTGTTTAAGTCGTGTGACCTACTTATTCTGTGGACCAGAATCGTTCATAAAACGTTGACAGAGAATCAGTTGAAGATCGTTTTGTGAAGATTGTGGAAATCAAGTTAGTGTTTTAGGAGAAAATGTCCTTTGTAGAAATTGCTTGTTAAAAATCTATTTTAAACTCCTGTTTTCTACTTAAGAGCGAACCTATATGATTTATACCAATCTGACTGAAGGTCAGTCGCAGATCATCATTCATACGATATGTGGTGTAATTCCAGGCAGATGTTGTTTCAAAAAATTGTAATATATTATATAGCTTATGTAACCTACTTATGCAAGGAACCAGAATCACTAAAAGAAAGCGGTTCGCATGCATATTATGTTATTTTATTATATAACATTAAGACAAAATATCTCTGACATTATAAAACTCGTCGCCTGCTCAACATCTCGATATTGCTTATTAATTAACCCTTCGCTTGCTATTCACGTCAATAAACCTACCTGTAAATAGTGAAGACCCAGATCGGACAGTTCCTGCAGGAGCTGTCTCATCTGGGTCTGCACTATTTATAAGTTGATTGTGCAACCAGTGCACTCCACAGCAGTGATTGCATGTAGCGAAATGCTTGTACACAGTGAAGATATATGTAAATATACAACAGGGCATGGGTAAAGAAGAAGAAATGTATTTAAATATTCAGCAAGAGAAGGGTTAAAACATCAGTGAACTTCTTTTAAAGATGTTTTAGTACAAATTGTTGAGCATATAACATATGATAAGGAGGCTACTAGTAGCTTTAAATCGAAAGCTAGATTTATATCTGAATTAAATTGGATCAAACAATTGCAAACACCTTTTCCTTTAGAACTGAATGATAATATTTACCAGACTGGAAATATTTCAAAAGAACCAGATATAGATATTTTTCAATTGTTTCTATAAGAAAACGCAAATCTCGATCACATGGCATTCGCAAAAATGGTAATATTAAACGAAAATCTCGTTTGAAAATGACTCTTCTTGATCTACATACTTTACGTCTAACTTCTGGTAAACATGCCATGCTTTTTAGACTTTCCTCCTTATCTATATGTTCATGAAAAGAAATTGACGAGCAAGCCGATAAAATTATTTTTAGATCAGATCCTCTCATAAGAACGGCTAGTTTGATACAAAGCTTTACTCTACATGTTCTCAGACCGCACATTGACAAATTATCTGAACACCAAAGATTCTTCTTGAAAATTCCTTTCATTAATAAAGGTATTGATTTTATTGACCTTCAAAGTATTTTTAGAGACAAAAATGTAATTGACACTATTCCCAAATACTTTAAAAATACAGAACCACCTATCATCTGCTACAAATATAACAAACCCATCAGAAATACAATTTTCAACTATGATAAAATTGTGGCCGACTTTAATATTAATGGTAATATTCCTGATAATTCAGATTGCGCCACCTCAAAATTTTGCTATTCTCCGGCTGGTCATGTGATTACTGGTAATTTTGAGATAATTAAAGATAAACGTCTACGGTCTCTTTTGAATAAAGGTCCCAAATATAGAATACCATCCATGATAGATTTTAAATCTTGTTGAGTTCAGATTGCGGAGGCTTTACAAAATTTTAGTATTAAATGGTGTCGAAGAGAACATGTTGAGTCTAATGCTCTTTCTAGTTGGAAAAAACTAATTTTTGATATAATTGATAAACGCATTTCCTTTTATAGCTCTAATAAACACCTTCTTCCACCTAAACCTATAATTTCTCTTAGACATCTTAAATAGGGTTTACAGGATTTCCATTCAAAATACGTTTTTGTTCCTGCTGATAAGGCATCGAATAATGTGATTATTATTTGACGATTACATTATATCGATGTCATGAAGCAGGAAATTATTAATACCAAGTCATACATTTCAGTTACTACTGACGAAAAGACCATCGTTTCAGACCATGTCAAAAAGTGTGAACAATTTGGAACCGATATTAAATTACACAACATAAACTTCCTACAATGTATTGGTTACCAAAACTACATAAAAAACCATATAAAGCGCGTTTCATTGCAAATTCTAGTTCATGTACAACTACTAAATTGTCTATACTTTTGACTTCTTGTTTAACGAAGGTAAAGGAACATGTAAAATTATACTGTGATTATGAAAATTCTGGAATAAATCTCTTCTGGTCTATTAAGAACTCTTCAGAAGTCTTAAACAAACTTAAGAACAAAAGGAATCTTGCATCCACTGTAAGCACGTACGATTTTTCTACTCTGTACACAACTCTTCCTCATATTTTAATTAAGGATAAGCTTACTAACTTAATCCAGAAAGTATTTGCCCGGGAAAAAACATCATTCTTGGCATGTAATGCTGAAAAAGCTTTCTTTACTGACGAGCAAATGAAAATATTACATCAATTGGACTTGCTCAGAAGTTTGCGAATCACTAACCTTTCTTTTGGATAACATATTTGTACGTTATGGGAATGCTATATACCGTCAGGTAATTGGTATTCCTATGGGTACGAATTGTGCACCACTTGTCGCAGATTTGTTTTTTGTACTGCTATGAGAGAGATTTCATGTTGCGTTTGAATCCTCAATCACAAGAAGATGTTATAAAAGCCTTCAATGAAACTTGTCGATATTTGGATGATATTTTTAACTTAGATAACCCTTTCTTTGATGCTCTGATTCCTACAATTTATCATAAAGAACTCAAATTGAATAAAGCTAACCCGTCCGACAATTATGCAGCGTTTCTTGATCTAGACCTTAAAATTGATAATGGAATGATTTCTTCTAAAATATATGACAAAAGAGATGATTTTGATTTTAATATTGTTAATTTTCCTCATCTTGACGGGGATGTTCCCCGTGCTCCATCTTACGGGGTTTATATATCTCAACTTGCACTTTCAATTACTGTTCATGAACAGACTCAATAAAACCGAGTCTGCAATTTTCTCTTTTTGTGTTGTAATTTTTGCTCTCGGGGATCACCCCCTTTCAGAATTTATAATCTTCACAACAGCAGGTGTTAAGTGCTTGTGTGGCGGCCGTAAAACGTCGCCCCGTACTTCATTCTCAGTGTTGTTATACCTTCTGATCCTTCGAGATCATGAATTTCAGTACTTCTTGTTCTGAAAATTGAATACCGCTTAAGCCGGTGCTAGGGGGCATGAGCAGTGTTGCACTTTCAATTACTGTTCATGAACAGACTCAATAAAACCGAGTCTGCAATTTTCTCTTTTTGTGTTGTAATTTTTGCTCTCGGGGATCACCCCCTTTCAGAATTTATTCGTTTTGCTAGGGCTTGTTCATCTATTGACGATTTTAACAGTCGAAATCTCATTTTAACTGAAAAACTGCTTAAGCAAGAATATAGATACCATAAACTAAGAAAAACTTTCTCTAAATTTTAATCGAAATCTCTCGCTTATTGGCAAGTACCAATGTAATCTCAAGGCGCTTCTGCGACACGGTATTTCACATCCTGAATTTTATGGTGATGTGGTTTACAAACTTCGTAAAATTATTGGACATACCAATTTTCTCACTTTGTTCATCAAATATGTTAAAACATTCATTAAAAAGGGATATGATCCTGTAGTACTACAATATACTGCATGTTTGGTTGTGAACCCTTTTACAGTTGGCAATCACGCTGGCCTCTTTGCATGTACGCCGACAAGAAAGGTTTAGTACTCTATGAAGGCGACCTCTTAAATCCAGAAATGGAAGGAGAACGTCGGATATCTGTACTATTTCGTTTTTGTCGTACCCTTTATTACTTTTCTACAGTTACTCTGTTTGCAGCTCAATCATTGAGTACACTAGCGGTAGGTGGATACAGTTTGTTCACTTAAATGTTTTCGTTATACATGCACTTTACCACTGTATTTGCCATCGCGGTTGTTGTAGATTAGTCGGAGAGGGGATACGTTTATTTACACTGTTTGTCTTTTAGGGTGGGGATGGAATAAGTGTGAGGTTGGGCGCCCATAAACCGGTTTAACCCCCCCCCCCAGTGACTTTTGTCACTGACCGTTCCAAGGCGGTACTTCCATCTTCCCCCTATTGTATGTTTGTTTTGTCTTTGTGCGTCTCTTGTTGTTTTATAGTTATGTACAAAAGAGATGATTTTGATTTTAATATTGTTAATTTTCCTCATCTTGACGGGGATGTTCCCCGTGCTCCATCTTACGGGGTTTATATATCTCAACTTATTCGTTTTGCTAGAGCTTGTTCATCTATTGACGATTTTAACAGTCGAAATCTCATTTTAACTGAAAAAACTGCTTAAGCAAGGATATAGATACCATAAACTAAGAAAAACTTTCTCTAAATTTTACTATCGAAATCTCTCGTTTATTGGCAAGTACCAATGTAATCTCAAGGCGCTTCTGCGACACGGTATTTCACATCCTGAATTTTATGGTGATGTGGTTTACAAACTTCGTAAAATTATTGGACATACCCATTTTCTCACTTTGTTCATCAAATATGTTAAAAAATTCATTAAAAAGGGATATGATCCTGTAGTACTACAACATACTGCATGTTTGGTTGTGAACCCTTTTACAGTTGGCAATCACGCTGGCCTCTTTGCATGTACGCCGACAAGAAAGATTTAGTACTCTATGAAGGCGACCTCTTAAATCCAGAAATGGAAGGAGAACGTCGGATATCTGTACTATTTCGTTTTTGTCGTACCCTTTATTACTTTTCTACAGTTACTCTGTTTGCAGCTCAATCATTGAGTACACTAGCGGTAGGTGGATACAGTTTGTTCACTTAAATGTTTTCGTTATACATGCACTTTACCACTGTATTTGCCGTCACGGTTGTTGTAGATTAGTCGGAGAGGGGATACGTTTATTTACACTGTTTGTCTTTTAGGGTGGGGATGGAATAAGTGTGAGGTTGGGCGCCCATAAACCGGTTTAACCCCCCAGTGACTTTTGTCACTGACCGTTCCAATGCGGTACTTCCATCTTCCCCCTATTGTATGTTTGTTTTGTCTTTGTGCGTCTCTTGTTGTTTTTATAGTTATGTACATTTCCTGTTTCCTTGTGTTGCTGTTCGGGCGACTGTTTGTTCTGTATATGGTGTTTCCTGCATGACTCATTTTTGTACTTTTACACATTGATTCACAATAGTTGTCTAAATAACAAGCGTATTAAACGCCTATTTCAGTCAGTTTAAGCTTCTTGTTACGGGGTTAATCAATATTAAGAATACAATGAAGATATAAGTAGCAATATACTCCCTTTTACTGTTCAATTGATTCATTATGGAATACACTACTTTCTGTCTCTAACAAGATCAAACATTCAACTAGTAATACTGCAGATGTTGTCTATATTTGCCTGTCCAAGATGGGAATTCATCAGACAAACAGAGGCAAAGTCTTATACAGTAAAACGCTCCAAACCAGAATTCTAGTAGAGAGGACTTTAGAAACGTTTAGGCAGGTTGCTGCTTCATGCAAGGTGAAAGTCATGCAGAAAGCTCCTAGATGAGCTTTCGGTATGACTTTCACCCTGCATGAAGCTGTCACCTGTCTCCAAGACCAATATTTATACTAAATGTAACGTCCGGTTTAGAGGGGTTTTACTGTAAATCGTTATGTTTTAATTATTTACGTCACACTCTAGAGGGACATTTATCATTAGGCAAGATAATATATCTCTAAAATAGAATGTTCTGAGCATGTGCTCAACGTTAACTTATAACACTTGTGAACCGTCTTTCTAATTACTGCAATTCATACGAACAATAAACATGACCGCCACAGATACTGTTGTCAAGAAAACCTGTAGTATATCGCTAGGTAAGTGATTTGAGTTATCTGTAGTTTTGTATATACAGGATTATCTCCCTTTTTTAACTGTTAGTTAGATTTCATTAATTTGTTGTTTATCAAAGTAAAATTAAAAGTGAACTTCATTTTGTTTGTTTTATACCTTATAAAAATTAGTACTGTGTATATATTCAAATGAGTGAGGCGGTTGGTCAATCGAAATAATTAATATGAATAAAATATGTTTATATGCTAATTTGCTGAAGTACCTCAAACTAATGGAAGCTGTATACAAATGCTGAGACTGGCGCAAGCTTATTCAACGATCACTGCTGGTTATTTTGTGATCAGGGCACTGAATATTCATAGAACTTTCAGTGACGGCTTTATATACTTATGTATAGAGTATTGCACACATTAAGGTTAAAGACTGGCGAATATATTGTCTGCTTGGGCAACGTAATTGTGCAGTTGCCTGTTCTTTGAATGGGCTAAGAAACTGTCCTCTGAGTTCTCTCTTTGGGCATGAAAATTGCACGTTTAAGACTGTCCAACCAGCCTTTAATAATATTATACTGCTATTTCATGGCGGTCTCTGATTAGCTGAGGCATTGAGATAGTGTTGCTCAGACTGATATAGCCTTGGGTTATATTCGGTTTGAAGCAGGTTTGCTGAAGACCGTGCTCAGGGTTCGGAGCGTTGCTGAACCGTCTTTTTGAGGCTGTATTTTTGAAGCCGTCTTTTTGAGGCTGTCTTTTTGAAGCCGTCTTTTTTAGGCTGTCTTTTTGAACCCGTCTTTTTTAAGCCGTCTTTTTGAGGCAGTGTTTTCGAGCACGGGCTCGGAACATACTGCAGGCAGGCTTCAAGCGTTAGTTTTATAAGCTTCTTGAAGCAGGTTTCATACACTGCTCATGATAGGTTTCAGAGCGTAGGGTTACATACATGCTTTG
Source organism: Azorinus chamasolen (assembly GCA_963576725.1). Taxonomy (NCBI): domain Eukaryota; kingdom Metazoa; phylum Mollusca; class Bivalvia; order Cardiida; family Solecurtidae; genus Azorinus; species Azorinus chamasolen. Next base: position 56,042,529 of record OY755243.1, on the reverse strand, counting down.
AGACATAGGGTCTGATACGTAGGTTTGAAGTCACAGTAGTGTTGAGATAGTTTCAAACCACAGGTTTCAACAGGGTTTGATGCTTAGGGTCTCAACTCGCATAGTCTAGGGTTATATAGCTCACATTTATACAGTTTCATGACATAGCTTGAGGATTTTGTTCCAAGCACGATTTTGTTCCAAGCACCATTGTTGAGGCATCGACCAGCCGTCTCGCTGGCTTTGGGCTGTAGTAGTTGTTCACAGTTATAGTTTATTATTTAATTGTTGGCCCCAAAGCTGAGGTATTGTTGATCACCATAACATAGGTTTTTGTATATAATTTCATGTTTTCATAGTGTTTGTCTCAGGCAAAGTAGCCTCAGAACACCATATAGTCATCACCGGCTAGCATAGCCCAGCCACATCAATTTTATAGTTTTAAACCTTGTGCTGTGTTTGGCTCAAGACATTGTCACCTCACGGAACGCCCGAAATATTTAAAAAGGTCTGAAGCTGGGTCTTGTCATTGGGGCATCACCTAGCATCCTGACAACTGTACAGAGTTGTTTAACCATCTACATTTACCATTTTCATGCCTATGCAAAAAGTAGTACCCCAAGTAGTACGGCTCCAATAGGGACTATCTGATCAGTGTCTGCTATGTTTGCGTATGACATACTATAGATCTGATTCTACAGTTTTCACCAAAGTCAAAACTTCCCTGCTATATGCCGTTATAAAATATTCAGTTTATTAATATCCATACATTCATTATTTCATAAAGGGTTATCATCTAACATTTAAGACCATGTCAGTATTGTCATATGAGCACTTGCCAGTCTACAAAATGTTCAATGTTACTCTTGCAGTTTCCCTAATAAGATAGAAACATGTTAAATGAAAAACACATCACATACGACATAATTGTGGAAAAGGCTGTTGCTGCGAGAGACTTGTGTATCTTGACGCTCCTAATGCGTAACACATCCGCCAGGTTGGCGCTAAACTGATTATATTACTCAGGGAGCCAATGGGGTCTACCGTGCACCCCCCCCCCCCCCATGACTTTTTTCATGGGTACCAAAATGTTCAGAAAAGTGTCCTGAATCAGAATCGCGAATGTACTCAAACTTAAATTCTTTTAGGCTATGTGCATTCCATGGCAACCTCCCAGTTTTCGTAATGATGACCCATACCTACAAATTCGCCCATATCACAGCCAGGTTTTGTCCTAAAACTATAAAACTGGTACCAAATGGAAGATAAGACATTGTGCTTTTATTTCCAACTTGTCTTTTAAATTGCCTTATTTGCATACTCATGAATATTAATGAGACCATTAAAAATAGTAAAAAAAAGTATAGAAATAATGTAAACCTTTAATTTTTTTATCCTACAAATATCAGAAAATAACTTTAAGTACCATTTTTTCCGTTTCCATGGCAACACCCTAGTTTTCGTAATGATAGCCCGTACCTGCAAACTCGTCCATATCACAGCCAGTTTTTGTCCTAAACCTATAAAACTGGTACCAAATTGGGGGTAGGACATTGTGCTTTTATTTCCAGTGTGTTTTTCTTAAATTACCTTATTTGCATACTCATGAATATTAATGAGAACATTAAAAAATAGTAAAAACAATATAGAAATAACGTAAATAATGTAAACTATTCATTTTTTATCCTACACATATCAGAAAACAATTTCAAATACAGTTTAACATAATGAAAAACTCCCCAGAAAACAAAATATCAAACTTTAGGACAAAAATGTAACTCTAGGTAACTTTTTAACTGTTTCCATAGTAACCATTCATTTCACTCTGTTCACACAATTTTGTTAGTTGACACCTACCTGCAAAAATCTTCCATATCACAGGAAGTGTTTGTGCTAACTGTATAAAACTGGTACCGAATTAAAACTAAGACCTTGGACTTTGGTTTAAATGCTATACTTAGGAATTACCTTATTTGCATACACATGAATATTAATGAGAAGAATGAAAAAATAGCAAAAAATACAGAAATAACGTAAAACTCTTAATTTTCATCCTACCAATATCAACTTCAGCTATATTTGGAGCGTGGTGTAATGTTGTGCTCAGCATACTGCCAAACATGTTATTTTCAATATTGTTTCTCTTTGTTTTCTTGTCACTAATTAATAGTCACGAGGATGCGAATAAGGTAATTTGCATAAAGTGAACCAAACATTAAGATTCATACATCAACAACGGTATATGTTTATATCATTTATAAGTATCGCCAAAGTAGGCTGCACTATCTTTGTATGTTGCAGGTACTTAAACACTCTGTAATATGAACAATGAGGTTAGAATAGTTGCCTAGGAAACAGATATATCACCATAAGTGCTATATAATTTGTCCCAAATTTATTTATATAACAATCTTGGTGATATTCAGTGATCATAATAAACTTTAGCTAACCATTTTACATTTTTGTTTGCTTTATAAGAGAAAGACTGGTGTCTGTCGAAAATTTCAACATCTATTACTGTTCTTATAAATATTCATACATATGCAAATTAGTTTATATCAGAAAAGTAATATTTACTATTAAAGCATTAATATTCATGAGTATGCAAATAAGGTAATTTAAAAAAAACCAACTGGAAATAAAAGCACAGTGTCCTACCCCCAATTTGGTACCAGTTTTATAGGTTTAGGACAAAAACTGGCTGTGATATGGACGATTTTGCACGGGCTATCATTACGAAAACTAGGGTGTTGCCATGGAAACGGGAAAATGGTACTTAAAGTTAATGATATGGTCCTCAAATTGGATATTTTGGGGAGTTGCCATGGAAACGGTTAAAATACACATAGCCTAAAAGAATTTAAGTTTGAGTACATTCGCGATTCTGATTCAGGACACTTTTCTGAACATTTTGGTACCCATGAAAAAAAGTCTAGGGGGTGCACTGTAGACCCCATTGGCTCTCTGAGTATATCCTTGACACAAACTTGCAACGTCAGAAAAAGGCTGTAATTTAGTTCCATTTAGTTAATGTCTGGTAATTTTAAATGCATATTTTCTTTTGATGAAATGTTTCAATAGCAGTTGTTTGTACGGAAATAAACATGTTTAAAATAGCCGTTTTACAAATAAAAGTCAGGCAGAAAATTTGGAAATAACACGTAAATGCACAGCAACACAAGAAGCACAAAAGAAATGCGTACTCGCAAATACACACATAACCTTCATAGCACTGTAGCATGCATGCTCCACACCAACATAATTCAGGACACTGTGACACTAAAAATGTCAAATGGTGCCAAGAGATGTTGAACATAATGGAACTCTACAAACACTGATTCACATTAAATGAAGAGTGCTCATTCACACATATCATACACATATATCATTCACGTGCACATAGAACTGTTCCTTGCATTCTCAACACCGATAACATATCAGTTGCTCCGTTAAAACGAACCTCGAAGTCATCAAAAACAATAGACAAGATGTGACTCCATAACTTGCATAACAACGCAAGCGTAATGATAGGATATAACGTCACAAAACGCCTAACTGGAAAATATATCGGTTTGGCTTGGTCTAGGACACCGCGACACTGAACATGTCACGTAGCGCCAATGAACACGATAAAGCGACAGTATAGTGCTAAATATTAAGTTGTAATTATGTACAGCAAAACCTCGCCACTAAATTGTGTTAAAGTTGGTATTTAGGGCAGGTGGCTGCTTAAAGCAAGGTGAAAGTAAAACAGAACGCTCCTATAGGAGCGTTCTGTTTTTCTTTCACCTTGCTTTAAGCAGCCACATGCCTTTAACACAAAATACTTGATTTAATATAATGGCCGTTATAGAGAGGTTTTACTGTACATCCGGGATAATGTTTACACTCCAGACCAGACGTCATGTGATATGGCGTCACAACAAGATGTAAACCATTTGGTACTCTAAATATGTATATGTATATATCTCAGCTTTGAAACCTGACGATGGCTGAGAAGTTGAGACTTATTTAGCGGCAAAAGGCATTATTGTAATCGATGTGACGCTCCATAGGAAACGGGTATGCGTATGGTTGTGCAAACGTATAACATCAGACCAGTCGCTTAGTTAATTATTTGCATGCTAGTACTTCATTTATGATTGTCTATGGGGTCATATTGGATCTAGATTATGCGTCAGATAACTTAGCGTATTATCAATATCCGATGAGTGTTTGGCACTCCGATTATAGGTTTGAAGAAAATGCATGAGCTACTGCGTATTATACGTTATATTGTAGAAGACGATACAGTAAAACCTCTCTATAACGACCACTAAATTGAGTTAATTAGTTGGTAGTTAGGGCAGGTGGTTGCTTAAAGCAAGGTGAAAGTAAAACAGAACGCTCCTATAGGAGCGGTATGTTTTACTTTCACCTTGTTTTAAGCAACCACCTGCCTTCAACACAAGAAACATGATGTAATTTAGCGGCCGTTATAGAAAGTTTTAACTGTATTGCCGTTTTCCAGATGAAAATAACTTTCCTTAATGAACATGTATGTGTGAATTGGTCTTCATGATATTTACTCGTATTATCTTAATCTATGCACTGTTAATTTTCCAAGGGCATTTCGATTTGACAAAATGTGAAGGAGCATATCTATATAATTCCATAAACAAGAAAAGTAGACCCTGATTAGACGGCTCTTACAGGGGCCTTCTGATCTGGGTTTGCTCTGTTTGCAAAAAGCGTATACATGTGGGAAAGGGTAAAATTATCCAAAGCTGCAGTATATTAGCATAGTGTATTGCTTGATATGGCATTATTATGCTGTTGCCAGGATTGGTCTTACTATAACGTTTGCATAAAGTACCTTTTTCATGAAAGATTCTTAGAACAAAGTTTATTACTTAATGACTGAGGCTGGATAGGCTATGGAATATCCAAGACATTTTACAAATATACCGCATTTATAAAACTGGTATCTTTGAAAAGGAGCATAAATATTTTAATGCGACAAATCATGATTTACTAGTGGAACTATGCTACATAATGACTCCTTCATGTTCTGAGGTAGAACAATTTCCCCCTTGCCTGAAAATGTATAGCCAATGATATTCTCTAATCCGTGATAACCCAAAAAACCTAGAGTGTAAGAACATGTACTCTAGTCGTGTGGAAATAAAACATCACCAGTATTTGCATTTTCCCATGTAATCAAGTATTTAGTTTCGACAACACCACAGTAATACCAAACCAAGTTTCTAAGAACGTCTCCCATATGTCCGTATTGCTAGTACAGTAAAACCTCTCTATAACGGCCACTAAATTATTTTTATTAGTTTGCATTTAGGGCAGGTGACTGCTTAAAGCAAGATGAAAGTAAAACAGAACGCTCCTATTGGAGCGTTCTGTTTTACTTTCACATTGCTTTAAGCAGCCTCCTGCTTTTAACACAAAATACTTGATGTAATTTAGTGGTCGTTATAGAGAGGTTTTACTGTACAATTGTGAACTATAGCATGTGATGGCATTTTGCATTTGATAATAATTCATGTCAAATGCTTGAGGAATAGTTTGAGGTGTGTTGATGTTTTTATTAACTCCCATATTTTTTTCAATTATACAGCAGTTAAATTGTTACTGTAAAAGATGTATAGTGGTGAAAACATTTGACATTGATTGATATAGCACACTCTGCAGGCCCTAATAAGATGGCTCCTATATGAAATCGTATGATTTTGGTCTACACTGTTTATATATGGCCTATTAATTGGTGCTTCAATATGCATTGTAGTCCCACCCTTTCCTCCATAAATACGCCTTTGCAAACAGAGTAGACCCAGATCAGAGGGTTCATGTTGGAACTGTCTGATCAGGGTCTGCTCTGTTTGCTTATGGAATAATACGACGGTAGATCTCCCCCACCCACGGATCTATCTGAGAGGTATAAACTGCTGTTTGAAATGTGTGAAACTTTCGTATGAACAATACTTTTACAACAACTACAACAATTATTACATTTTATTCTCATTACATACAGGATGTAAAAATGAAACATTAACACAATACAAAGTAATAACACAGTATGGATTATGTTACTTGGTTTCATGGGGAAGCATGATGGTAACAAAATGTGTTTGCTAAAAGTAGGACATCCAGCAGAACTACTTGTGAATATTAGGACTGCTAGTTGAACTTTGCATCCCCGTCACTATACATCTTGACGGGGATGTTCCCCGTGCTCCATCTTACGGGGTTTATATATCTCAACTTATTCGTTTTGCTAGAGCTTGTTCATCTATTGACGATTTTAACAGTCGAAATATCATTTTAACTGAAAAACTGCTTAAGCAAGGATACAGATATCATAAACTAAGAAAAACTTTCTCTAAATTTTACTATCGAAATATCTCGCTTATTGGCAAGTACCAATCTAATCTCAAGGAGCTTCTGCGACAAGGTGTTTCACATCCTGAATTTTATGGTGATGTGATTTACAAACTTCGTAAAATTATTGGACATACCAATTTTCTCACTTTGTTCATCAAATATGTTAAAAAATTCATTAAAAAGGGATATGATCCTGTAGTACTACAACATACTGCATGTTTGGTTGTCAATCCTTTTACAGTTGGCAATCACGCTGGCCTCTTTGCATGTACGCCGACAAGAAAGGTTTAGTACTCTATGAAGGCGACCTCTTAAATCCAGAAATGGAAGGAGAACGTCGGATATCTGTACTATTTCGTTTTTGTCGTACCCTTTATTACTTTTCTACAGTTACTCTGTTTGCAGCTCAATCATTGAGTACACTAGCGATAGGTGGATACAATTTGTTCAACTTAAATGTTTTCGTTATACATGCACTTTACCACTGTATTTGCCGTCGCGGTTGTTGTAGATTAGTCGGAGAGGGGATACGTTTATTTACACTGTTTGTCTTTTAGGGTGGGGATGGAATAAGTGTGAGGTTGGGCGCCCATAAACCGGTTTAACCCCCCAGTGACTTTTGTCACTGACCGTTCCAAGGCGGTGCTTCCATCTTCCCCCTATTGTGTGTTTGTTTTGTCTTTGTGTGTCTCTTGTTGTTTTTATAGTTATATACATTTGCTGTTTCCTTGTGTTGCTGTTCGGGCGACTGTTTGTTCTGTATGTGGTGTTTCCTGCATGACTCATTTTTGTACTTTGCAAATTTGATTGTAATCGGATAGGCAAGTGAACGGACGAAAGTCATAAATACGATCTAGCAATGACATATTCATCATCAAGAAGTACTTATTACATGTACACAAGAATTTCCATATATACAAGTACACTAATAAAATTAACCTCTATGTTGCTGGAAGAAAATGTCGTCTGCTTAGATATATAGGTTGATTAATTACATAACCCATTGTATTTCCCCCACAATATTTGTAGGGAATAGTTGCAGGTTTCTAACAGTATAGATCCAGCTCGAACGACAAGTTGTTCGGCGTCGTATGTGGATCCAGACTGCAAGCATGCACCTTCCGATTGCGATCAGCAGGATTAAGGCTAGAAACCAGAAGCATAACAGGTAAATAGGGTGCAGGTTAGAAACTATGTGTCGTGTATTGATTAAAATAGGAGGCTATTGTATGAAATGTCAGCGTATCTAGGATGGAGAAGGGGTTGCATCAACTACAGGTACGCATACAGGTAACTATGCTCAACAAATAATTTAAGGGTCACTGGTCAGTTACCCATAGGTCTCAAAGTCTTCACTACACAACTTTGGTACTTCGTATCTTTCACCAATGTCGATTAATCCCAACGAATTTTTCAGGAATTATTGTTAGAGTTTCAATTAACGGATGCAGATGAAAATTTTTCTTTGCTTTGGAAATAGAAAATCATATCAATATTTGAAATAATGGAACATGGAAATGTTTACGAAAATGTTTGACATACCAAAGACATGTTTATTGGTATTCCAGATAAGAGTAAAATGAAATTTACTTTTTTGGAGAATTTCAGAAATTCCCAATTTTCGTTTTTGTCATTCCTTGGATGCCTGTAGGACATTGGCATAAATAAATCATACCGGAATCTGTAGTTTGACATTTTGACAATACTTCCTGTAAATTTTGTCGAAATTCATCTATGTATATGGAAAATACAGGATGCAACAGTTGTAGGGTCACTGCATAAACCCTATGGGAAGTGTACCACTGACGCTTTAATATTTTTGTTGAGCATATTATTTATATACGCCCGTTTGAAAAAGCTGGACGTATTATTGAATGGCGATGTCTGTCCTTCCGTCTGTCTGTAACATCTCTAAATCAAGTTCTGCTTAGTGGATTCTTCTCAAATTTAACCAAATTGTTTATCTGGACATGCCACAGTAGCATGTCCAGTCCCGGTACGTATATCCAAGGTCAAGGTCGCACAATTGGACTTAGAGCGTTTGCGTTTAGCAAATATGTTGAATAACTGTCTGTCTGTAACACCTCTAACTCAAGTTCTGCTTGGCGAATCCCTCTCAAATTTCTCAACATGTTTATCTGTACATGCTACAGTAGCACGAATGTGTCCCGGTACGTATATCCAAGGCCAATGTCGCACAACTGAACTTAGAAATTGCATTCAGCATTTGCGTTAAGCAAATATGTTAACCTCAATTTATGTTGAAAACGTCCACTTATTTACATAACCCTTTGAGATAAAGTTTGGAACTTGGAACACTTGTTCACCGTCACAAGCTTCATCTATAAAATAGGTTATGATTTTTGTTAAAAGTCCACTTATTTGCATAACCCTTTGAGATAAAGCCTTGAAACTTGGCACACTTCTCTACCATCACAAGTTTCATCTGTTTGGGAAAAACGGGATGTATTATGGAATGGCGCTGTCTGTCCATCTGTCTGTCTGTAACATCTCTAACCCAAATTCTGCTTGGTGGATTCTTCTCAGATTACACCTTAATGTTTATTTCGACATGCTACGGTAGCATGGGTGTGTCCCGGTATGTATATCCAAGACCAAGGTCGTACAATTGAACTTTGTATTTGCGTTTATCATTTGCATTTAGCAAATAATTATGTTAAGCTCAGTTTAGATTGAACAAGGCCTTGATGGGTGTATATTGTGCCACCTGGCACTCTTGTTAGTTCGATAGGATTAGTTCAGTAAAAGAATGCGTACGAAATTACCTAATTGATTTTAACTTTTGTCATATGTTTTTCTTCTTCTTTGATTTGTGAAGTATGTATATGTTTCTGCTTTGAGATGAGGTAAAGGTACAAAACTAAATTTGCACAAATATGTGAAATAGTCGTACATATTTGTCACACATGTTTAAGGAATTTGTACGAATTGTAAGTGTGAAAATTAGGGTTAAACGGGGATTTCCTTGAAAATAAAATGTGTAACTCATGCATCCTATCAGTAGATAAAACGGTCACTTGACATACAACAGCCTGATGACGAGAAGCAATTCAATAATTTGTAATCAACCTTGAATTGAAGACAACGCTCCATCAGGTTTTCCAATTGACAGGAGGATTATCATGACAATAGCATCCATGCGTCTGCGTTCTTTTATTACATTTTCTAGACATTTAAATTTGAATAATTTTCATTTTCACGGAAGACATGACGCATGCTAAGAATTATTTCCATGATGACAAACAGGCTATTCCTTCTAACCAATATTTAAATTGCGACCATTGGAATATCTAATTTGCATGTTTGTGTTAGAATTACTCATGTTTACAGCTGTATCCTCTGTGTATGAACAAAATGATTCTCAATAACAAACTTTCATGTGGATTAAATATTCAGATATTTAAATTTTACAGCAATAAGCAAGAACTGGGGTATTTTTTTTAATATCTCGAAAATTCATATTAGGTGATATTAGGTGAAGGAACGGCGACTTATTTCATGCTATCCTGAATGTCTTATTGATCTTTTACCTTAAACAAATAATTGTTCACGCTTTGTGAACAGAGTGGACCAACAGGAAAAACCCAGATCATATGATTCCAGTAAGAGCCGTCTGACCACGATATGTCCTGTTCGCTTAGCAGATGGTATTCTACAGTACAAAACCGAAACGCCTGTTATATGCCATTTTAAAACTGCAACAACACAATATTCATCATGTCAGTATTTCTTACATAAATAGTCTTCAGATAAAGGTTTAATTACAAGTAGACGTGTCTTTGTTATATCTTACACCTGACAGATAGTGCCGAATCATAATCAAGCTACAGAAAACTACACGATTAGGCTTTCACCGTAAATGTACCAACGCATCACTAGATATGGGTGCATGGCAATACTAAATTGGTCAAGAGTTTTATACCGGAGTTCTTTAAAGCATCATTTGATTCCATTTAATTTTCGATTGAGTTATCGTTTTCCTTTAACTTCAAACACATATTGGAATCCCTCTGTATCGTGTACTTAGTACATCTTTAATGAAAGAATTTTAAAACTCAATGCAAAACGAAAGTTCAAAAGCCATTCCTGTATACCTTATGCCCTACTGTAAGCTGCCTTAAACCATTACCCCCATAAGCTATATTTAGACCCAAAATGGAGAAATGTACGGAAAGGGAGCATTTACTAGAAAATGGGAACTTTTAGAATTGTGTAGTTTTAATCACATTGGTTTCAAATAGTGCCTTTTACAGAGGCTTTAAATACGTCAATATGGTTAAAAGGGTTAAACAGCTTATACACCAAAGCATTATAAGTATCGACGAAAACGGTTATTTTTGTATAATCTTTAAAAGAATAATTGAAAATAACGAGTACCATGTTTTATAATTTGTTTTGAACATATACCTTTATTTAGAGACTAGAGAAGTGTTATTGTGCCCAGTAATTTCAATTGGCAGCTATATTGCTCAATTGTCAGAGATATTTACAATTGCCGGGGATAATTGATAAATGTCTTCAGAAAACTGTTCAAGGACAATGCGTATTAATGTTAACACGTGCCGTGAACCCACAATAATGACATGAGATGATATCAAATAGGCAAGATTCCGCCGATATCTGAAACAAATTTGATTATTGCGAACTGATAAGAAGTAAATGATGTACTTTGGAAAACTTAATTGCAAAATCTGAATAACAAAATAACTGATCTTAAACTTATGATGTATGTATCATGTTTGTATTTATTCTACTAGTTTAACATTCTTTACTCATCCTTCTAATCGTGACCGGGGTTCAAGGTTATAAAAAGCTTCTGATTCTGAGTCTGAGATCATTCTCAAGTATCTGATTGGCCAGATTCTGAGCAAGCTCAGAATCTGACCAATCAGATGCTTGAGAATGGTCTCAGACTCAAGCAAAAAGCTTTATAACTTCGGAGCAGCCGGGGCTCATTTTTGCAGAGAACGTTGATCCTGATTGTAGACGTTGCATCAGTTTCTTCGCTCATCAATACTTCACGAACAATCTCCAAACAAACAAAACGAATGTTGAAAGAAACAAGAGGGGCATGGTATATCACCCATCCCAGTCAACAGGCCATGGGATATATTATGTACATTAACAAATTTGTTCAGGTCGCTGGGTTTAACTGATAACTGTACGTTTTGCAAAATACATTTTTAAAAAAAAGATATTTTAGCTCATGTGACTTACTTATGAAGTAAAGAGATACACTTTATCTTTACATTTCAATTTGGTTATTTTAAACTTTGGATATGCCGCTGAAAGACATTGATATTTAACCTTGCCCGAAAGTAAATATGTTTTTGCTTGAGTCTGTGATCATTCTCAAACATCTGATTAGTCAGATTGTTTGTTAATGTTTTTTTCTTTTTCCTTAGTCATAATGTACTTACCAGCGAGAATTCTTCCGACGTTTGCAACTAAAGATTATCTTCGAGAGTTGAGATCATGTCTATAGTAACTACAGTAAAACCTCTCTATAACAGCCACTAAATTGTGTTAATTAGTTGGTATTTAAGGCAGGTGGCTGCTTAAAGCAAGGTGAAAGTAAAACACCTTTTACTTTCACCTTGTTTTAATCAGCCACCTGCATTTAACACAAAATACTTGATGTAATTTAGTGGTCGTTATAGAGAGGTTTTACTGTATATTATTCAAAGGTTGTATCAAAACTTTATTGTTCGCCACTTGTAAATTCATAAAATATAGATATTGTCATGAGGTTTATTTTCTGATTAAAAAGTTGTATTTATTTAACAATGTGTCTGTCTGTATATTATATCAGGTTTTCGAACAGTTTAGATCCTAATATAAATTAAATAAATAAAGTTACTCGACGTCGTATCTGGATGCAACCTGTTTGCATAGGTGAACCGTTTTAACCCTTCGCTTGCTGAATTTTAAAATACATTTCTCCTTCTTTACCCATGCCCTGTTGTATAATTACATATATCTTCACTGTGTACACGTATTTCGCTGTGCAGTCACTGCCGTGGAGTGCACTGGTTGCACAATCAACTTGTAAATAGTGCAGACCTTGATGAGACAGTTCCTGCAGGAGCTGTCTCATCTGGGTGTTCACTAATTACAGGTAGGTATATTGACGTGAATAGCAAGCGAAGGGTTAATCTAGCGATTGTTATGGAGACTTGGTACAGTATATAATATGGTCATGTCTGTTCTAAGATGATTATATGAGACAAACTATGCAATTTACCCTAATTACCCAACATACTCCCCTTTCCTCTCAATCTGTTTGTAAATCTATATAAGGTACATTGGTACCGAATTGATAACTTTAGAGTAGACGGACAATGTAGCAACAATATAGACACCAAATGAGTCGTTTAGGTCTCCTCTATTTGACTATGTTTGTCCAAATCCGTAGGAACATTATGGTCTCAGCATTATATCTGATTACATGCACAAACGATGCACAGTAATGTCTTCGCTATGTCAAAGCTACCAATATCATATTGTTATATTTCTGCGTTGTACCCCATCTAGTTTGGTATTCAATAGAACATGAACATGGCCCTTCGTCAAAATAGAGGTACAGTAAAAACCTCTCTAAACCGGAATTATAGTAGAGAAAAATTAAAATACTTTTAAGCAGATGGCTGCTTAATGCAGGAAGAAAGTCATGCAGGAACTTTCTGCATGACTTTTACCCTGCATTAAGCTGCCACCTGTCTCCAAGACCGATATTTATACTATATATAACGTCCGGTTTAGAGAGGTTTCACTGTAGTCTTAGAACCAATTTACGAAGCAATCCGCATAATAGGCACAGGTGCAGGCTATTTGTGGTTGTTGCTTTCGATTGTTTTGTTGACAAATTATAAGCGTTATAAATTACAAAAAACACACAATTGAATAGTGTATTCAAACTAGAGTCTATTTTAGAGACGTTTCAGGGACACAATTTTAGATAAAGAGCACTTTGATATTGAATATTTGTGGTTCTGGGGATTCCTGACTCGAGACATGTTTGGATGAAAAATGAATGCAATGCTCAGTTTGCGCACATAAACGTATTTAAACATGTGGTAAAACTTAACTCGCATTCAAAGGGCAAATAACATGAATATTAGAGCACGCAGCTATACAGTTAACTTATTTACTCTATCAATCTTATAAATTGTACTTATGTCAAAAGATTAGACCCAGATAATAGGGCTTCTGATCGAGATCCGCTCTTTTTGCTAAACAAATCCAATTTCAATGTTTTATACCAGTGTATAGTTTGTTTGCTATATCCTCTCAACATACAAAATAGATGGGTTTACAAATTAGTATATTAATATATTCATTTTGTTGTGCATTTGATGCATTTATGGGAAACGCTACTGTCTTCCTCTCTTTACCAGAGAAACAGCAGATGCAATTTTTAGTTTATCTGTCCCAGTTGGGAGTCCATCAGACAACCAAGGGCAATTTCCTAATAAACATTACGTTTGAATCATTAACGCCATGCTGTAGAGGAGCATTTTCTCATTAGACAAGATAATATATCTTTATCCTTCCGGTGCGGAAAACGAGACTCTAATATCATTTGCAAAATTGTACACCAAGCTGAGAGGGTTCCTAGAGGAGCCCTCTCGTCAGGGACTGTACCGTTTGTCATATTACACTTTTCCTTTTAAAACATCCCTGAATATTCATAGTTGGCTTGACATGTGCGACCTTTGCTATAATCCATTTGAAAAGTTAGCGGCGAAAGGGTTCAAATAGCTCAAGCACAACATTTCAGATGATGTGAGCTACGATATATTATAAAGCATTCTACACAATAAAACCGACCGCTTATCATTCACAGAGTAATGTAATGTAATGTAATCATTGCCCTTTTGGATATTCATGGAAACATAATGACATAAATCACAGCAGACCCTGATCAGACAGCTCCTACAGGAGCTGGCTCTACTTTGTTTGCAAAGGCATTTGTTCGAGCAAAACGGTTAACACCTAACCTTTATGATGAAAAACACATCACAGGCAACTCGATTGTCGGAAACACTTGTAGCAAGATACCGATGTTGTGTAAGTCTCTAATGAGTAACATATCCGCCGGGGGGCATGCATGGTCGTGTGGTCTTCAGATGGCAATCTCTTAGCCGGAAGTGGATCCCGGTATTTGGCATTTATATTTTCATGCGAGGAAGCCTTTCAGCTGGCGTGCAGTAGGTCGGTTTTTCACCCGGGAAATCAACGGTGCACGAGACACTGCAATTGATTCTATGCACAGAAAAAAATCTTAGTCTTTCTCCACCCTTTATTAGCTGAGCATTTCGATATGACTGAAATACTGCTAAAACGAAACGAAAACCGATACCAAAAACATAACAAAACTGCCAGTTTAGATCCGACCTGATTATATCTTTGATAGAAAACTTACACTGTCAGAAAAACCTGCAATTCGTTCATGTTCTAGTAAACACTGTCTATTAATTTTATGAAGAAGATATTAATCAATGAAGTTAAAATGTGATGGATAAAAATGCTCGTTATAAAAGGGAACATGTAAAGCCCTTAAACATTTAGAATCAGACCAGTCGCTGTACCTCTTGGTGTCGTAACTCATGTACGAGTAATGGAGTGGCCCGGGAGGGGATTTTACATGTACATTACATTTTGACGGAGGTGAAGATGCGATTAGCGTGGGGTTGGGTACCGTCTAACATTTTTAAGTCCCAAGTAGCATGGTTGGCTTCTGATTGTTCTAATGCGGTACTCCTGATTTACCCTACATTCCGTATATTTCATAGGATAAATATTTTATTCCTTTTAGTGCTTTTTAAACACTAGCGTTACATTTGTGATTACCAATGCAATCATTTAGACCCAGATGTGGCGTTGAGTCACTAAGTAACTCATGGAAGCCCGCAGTGCACTGATATAGTGTAAAACTGTACCTGCCCCCGAAACTCCTTTGCGAAGGTTGGTCTAGATCCATACTAATTACATAAGGCACGTTTTCTCATGGGATTTTCTCATGGAAATCTTAGAACAACTTTATTTCGCAACACCTCATTCAAATATTTATTAAATGTTAGGCAATACTGCCGTTATAAAACCTTTTATAAAACATAATGAATATTTGATGGTTTATTCACAGTCAGTTTGGAACGACTCATAATTTTCTCATGAAACAATTCTTAAACAAAATTTATCATGTAACACGTCTGGTGTCAAAAATATTCGAATTTCTTCGAAGTCTTCTTATTTTTCAAATACTGTATATATTAAAAAGTAATGGGTGTTAATATCAATAAGAAATCGAAGGCATTTTCGGCTGTTCAGTTAATCAATCATTTAATTTTGATTGGATTTAATTTTACAGGCTTTCCACATACGTTTTAAATGCACATTTCCCACAGATCCGTTTTGATATTTAATTTGTGTTCCTGGAAGATTATTTTGTTTATCCTCCCACATTATATACAAACAGAACAAAAGTCAGACGGGAGATGCAACACAAAAGTGCACAGCAATACCAGAAGCACAAATGAAGTGCGCGCGTACATATACAAACACACACAACTGTACATTGACTGCCCAACACCTACAGCATGTACACAAATCAAACTCATCGAAGTCCGAGCAACTGTAGAGAAGCAACTGTAGTTAACTAGTATGTGAGGGGTTGCTGCAAAATGCACGCATGTCGGTGAAAACCTCTGGCATTGATTACTATTGCAGAAAAATGCATGCTCTGTTCAGGAGCGATCTGATCTCGGCCTACACTTTCTGAATATGTCCCATTTATATCTTCAATTTGATTTGTTTCTTTTCGTAATGGCTCGGATCATTAACTGATAAATACATGTGCACAACAGTGGTGGTTATGTTAACAACTAAAGAATGTCATTTTTATAAGAATTACTGGACACGAGTGCATTGATCACAAACTGCAACTGCGTAGGTGACTATTGCTTGCTAAAGGGAACCTGCTGGCCTGGTAGAGTTTATTAAGATGCCAAGTCACATTAAACCCCTCTAAACCGACCTCTTAATAAATAGACATCGACATCATATACAGGAGGCGATTGCTTATGGATGCTGCAATCAGATACCAGCTGCCTCTATGACTCAGTATAAGGTCGCTTTTTGAATAGATGATACCACTGTTCAGAAGATGTTATTTATGGACAGAGCAAAACAGCTTCTTATTTGCAATGTACCTCATTGCAAATAAACTATGAACATATTTTAATAATAATGTGACATATAAGTGCAATTGAAATCAGTAAATATACGATTATATTGCATTAGAAAACCAACCATTTCGCCGACTAAACTAACTCCTGCTAACAGTACAGTTTCAGATTAATCGCCCTGAATAGAAACCGTTTAATCAGGGACCTCATGTCTCGCCAAGTGTGTTTGCACATTTAACAACTCGCAAACGACACCAAAACAAAATATCTAACGACAAAGCATGTATTCCCAAAACTATTTATAATATTAAATCATACTTAAAACAAAGTGTTATTTAAGAATTTCTGAAGATAAAGACGATTTGATATGTAATAATTGCATGATTTTAAAAACACTTGGTCTAGTGCAGTAATACCTCTTTATAAAGACTTTTTCTTACACTTACAAAAGAATTACTGTGTTAAACAAAATATATTTCATCCTCAATATCATATGTATTACACAATAGACAAACTCCCGTATCTCCCTTGGCGCTATATGACACCCACTTAGTGTCGTGGTGCCGAGAAACATAACTCATATCTCCCGGTCTATATACTGTTAACGAACTTTAAGCTAGTCGAAGTTAATAAATGAATTTGTGTAAAGCATAACTACTACATTTTAGTACTTTTCAATTCCTTGCAATAGATATTCACATTCCAAGCCCTGTTGTTTTCATCATCTGTAACCAAAATTAGGAAATAATTGTCAACATTTCTTCTTTTAAATTCAATATAAAATGTTTTAAAATTAAACTCAATTTGTGATTCCCAAATATGGCCGAAAACAAACCTCATACTGCATCTTTTTATTCCCACTATCACACTCTTGCAATGCCCGTTTTTAAATAACTGATATAATAATATCAATAAACTGAACTGCATATTTATTATATTGATCCATTCTTTATATCTACAGTTAAATTCCTCCAATACGTCACCTTAAAGAGGTATCAATCTTAGTTGTAGAGGCAGATGGGAGCTTAATGCAGGGCGAAAGTTATGAGCTTTCTGCATTACTTCCATCCTTCATTAAGCAATCACATGCTTTTAAATACCCCAATCTTCATCAGATACGTGCTCCCTTTAGAGGGGTTCTACTGTACTTAATATATTACTATATTCATTCATTCTTTATATAACTACTAATATATGTTGAATAACAACCTAAACATCTATACATGTACTTTTACAATATTGGTGCGCATAGTCTGTATTTGTATTTGAACTCGGTGTACAAACCCAAAATAGCATATTATTATAGAATTATTTTAAATGTTACGTTTAAGTTTATATCTTGTACAATTAGCAAATTAAGCACTCCTTGCTTTTAACTGTTTTCCCTATTAAGTGCTTAGTGTGTATAATTAAATATTAATCTAAGATAATTAAATTATTTAAAACTTTTAAACAACCCTTATAATTCGTACGGGTTTTATTACAACCTTAATTTTAAAGGAGATAACTTCCAAGCTCCAGTTGACACAGTACTTATGTAACACTTCTAACTTATATTGACCTTAAACTTTTCTTTCATATAAATGCATGTTTTGTTTCATATAAATGCCTTTAAATACAGAGTAGACCAATATCAGTGTCTGGTATGTTTGCTTATGAATTTATGATAGATCTGACTCGATCAATACAAAGCATTCATGTGTATAAATGCTATTATACACTTTCAGTAAACAAATATCCGTGATAAATATACATGAATGGTAAACAGGAAAAGTGTCAAACGATCATATCATTCACAAAACCTATCCCAAAGAGTCCTATAAGAACAGTCAATAAAGACAAACTACATAATTGCTGAAATAGTTTCCACTTCCTGTAATGGAAACATAATCACAATATGAGCTTATAACTTTTTATACAAGCTTAAACGTGTGTGCTTAAACGTTTGCTGTTTACATATATACAACTTTTGACTCGTAGCATCTTGCTTTGAATATCTAGCCTATGCAATTTCAACCATAGAATAAATACTTCGCCAACAATGGACGTATCTCCTCTAAATACGACTAGACATTTGATAATAAATTCTGAAGGGATGTGATCCCCCGAAAGCAAAAATTGCAACACAAAAAGTGAAAATTGCAGACTCGGTTTTATTGAGTCTGTTCATGAGCAGTAATTGAAAGTGCAACACTGCTCACGCCCCCTAGCACCGGCTTAAGCGGTATTCAATTTTCAGAACAAGAGGTACTGAAATTCATGATCTCGAAGGATCAGAAGGTATAACAACACTGAGAATGAAGTATTTCTCAGACAAAAACAGTAATTTGTTGAAATGCTAATAAGGGTAAACACGGAAAATGATTTTTATTACTCTCATGCTCTATAACACGACACAAATCAAAAAAACTCTCATGAATCTTCAAAGTGCATCTCTTCTGTAATCGACAGACAGTGGTTATTTTGTCCCAACTGGTATTAAAAGCAATCACGGAATATTACCAGGGACACTTCGTTAGTCTATTTGTATCCTGCTATTCTGCAATTAAGCCCAAATGTAGGCTTGAATCGCCCACAAAACTAATTCGATAAATATCTTCAATACGATTCACATACAAACATTATACAGTAAACCCCTCTGATGCGACCACCTAAAAGAGGTATAATTCTGGGTGGTAGATGCAGGTGGTAGCTTAATGCAGGAAAAAAGAAATGCAGAAAGCTCGTAGAGGAGCTTTCTGCATTACTATTGTCCTGCATTAAGCAACCACTTGTTTATAATGACACCCATGTTTAATCATTAAGTGGTCGCATTAGTGGGGTTATACTGTATAACGAAATAAAGTATGAACCCTGTAAAATAAAGTAACAACAGCGGATCCCGTATCATCTGATCAAAAGGTCTAAATTCTAATAAAAGGAGATCACGACGGTTAGTTTTTATGTCTTACATTTGCACACGGCAACTGTAATTGTTTAAAATCATTAACAAATTTAATTACTTAAGTAATTATTTAAATGCTAAAATCAAATTATTAAAAGGAATTATATCTTGCAACACAACGACAAGGCATAATCAATAAAAACAAAACAGGCAAATCCATGTCTGAATGATGATATCATTTTAAAAAAGCATCAAAGTTGGCGGGGATTCTCTATCGTAATAAAAACACCCTGTCCCATTACAGTAAACCCCCTCTAATTCGACCACTTAATGAACAAACATGAATGTCTTCATAGGCAGGTGGTTGCTTAATGCAGGACGAAAGTTATGCAGAATGTCTTAACTTATTAATGTCTTAACTATATTTAATAAATCTGAGCAAATAAAACAAAAGAATTACCTTGTGTTTCTATTCTTGGTTCACTTAGATGGTGAAAAGATTTAAGTACGATTAAACAGTAAAACTTCGATACAATGACATTATTTTAATTTTCTCAGAAATGTCATCTACTCCACAGGGGTCTGGACCGCTTCATGGGGGTCTATATGTACTATATAATAACAAGGGTTCCAACTAGCAGAACGGATATCCGTGTACCACGAGTACAAATATGACTGTAACTCTTACAATTTGAATGATAATTTCGTTATTCTTTCGGCTATTGAAAGCCAATATATTTTTATATCAAATAAATATAATCTTATAACGGTAACTTATGAACAGGTATCAATCCAACAATGATTTTCTCAAATTTTCACGTGTTTTTAGGGTCATTGACAAACGTTCGTTCACTCCGGTTTCACTATATCACAGCAATAACCTGACAATTTGCAGTTCAAAAAATGGCGTGAGTCAATAAAACGAACCAATTCTAACACCCACCTCCAATTATTTAGTCCCCAGCATCAAAAGAATGATGTAAAACTAGCGAGTTTTGTCAGTTTGCTTCAAATCGTCGAGGAAGGAGCCATTGTACGTGACGTCACGGATTTTCCAACTTTTCCTTCGCTCATCCAATGAAATGGCTCCATTCAAATTTGTTGCAAAATGGCAGCATCCGAAATAGAAACATAACGACAGAGGGAAAGGCCGCTGTTGCTAGTTGCTTATTTATTAAGAGGACAAAACAAATGGAGATTGGTGATATAATTGGGTTGTTTTATTGAACCACGCCATCTTTTGAACTGAAGATCGCTAGGTTATGGCTGTGATATAGTGAAACCGGGGTGAACGAACGTTTGTCAATGACCCAGAAAACACGTGAAATTTTGAGAAAATCGTTGTTGGATTGATAATTGTGATTATATTTATTTGATAGTAAAATATATTGGCTTTCAATAGCCGAAAGAATTACAAAATTATCATTGAAATTGTAAGAGTTACATTCATATTTGTACTTGTGGTACACGGATGTCCGTTCTGCTAGTCGGAACCCTTGTTATTATATAGTACATATAGACCCCCATGAAGCGGCCCAGACCCCTGTGATCTACTCGAATGAATTGCTTATATATACAGGTCGTTGAACATGGGACCGTTTTAGTCTGAATCGCAGCATAGCAAGTAGGTAAACGACTAATGCTTGCGAGACGAAAGCATTCAGTAATGCAAAAGCATAGTTCAGTTTTTCTAATTAGCAGAAAGGATATGTATCAGGTATGTTGTTAGTGCAAGTTCACGGGTATATAACACTTCTAATAGGTCGACAATGGTTCCATTTACATAGATTACATTCTAAATGCATTTCTCATCGATCGACAACGGTTCCATTTACACAGATTCAACATTCTGAATGCATTAGTCCTATGTTACATAAGGACTCGTGAACATTATACGTTTATTTTAAATATTAGACACTCATTCTTCCACAACTAAGCACAGTGTATAGTCTTCATAACAGACATAAAAATATAACGGAAATAAAGAAAACATTTAAATAAACATATACTAAGGTAGTTTGAAGCTTTACATAGCTAAAGAAAAACCTTAATAAGGTACCTTAATATATATTTCTGTTGTAATATAAATAAAGATTTCCCTTGATATTTACCATCTAATTATTGTTGTAATGAACAAGAAATCGTTCTAGATTTAGGAAATAAGTAGATCTATTACATTATTTGAGCTGTCTTTGCATAATATAGTTATAACGTATCGCGTTTAGGTAATTTACACATATTATATCATAGAAATTAGAATAATGTATATTTAAAGGTCAGAGTGCTTATTGCTTTAGTAACATATCAATTTTGCTTATTATTTTAACTCTTTCGCTGCCAAATATTGTCGTCTGCAAAATGTGTCGTCTGCTCAGTTTGGCAATTTTTATCTTTCTTCTTTTTTGTTTAAAAGCACATACGCATAGCACCAAATAGCGTGGATCTTGATGAGATGCCGAGATACTCGGCGTCTCATCTGGATCGAAACTGTTTTAGGTAATCAAAGGTGCGACATTGGCAGCGAAAGATTTAAAACAGCATATATACGTATGTTCTCTAATTTCGAAGACGATTTTAATATGCGGTATTGTATCACATTCGGGCCATGCCATCGATCCATAGTAAATTCTACATTTACAAAAAAAGTGTTATTCTTCTAAACACTTAATGGATAAATAGGAACATAAAATATCTTATTGCGCCAAAATAGTTTCGTCCGTAACCAAAGTCGTCTGATTTAAAGTTTCAGAATGGAATTCCCTTCAATTTCTAGTATAAAATGTACGTGGTGTGTCGCAAAGATTGGATCCGAATGAGATAGCGATTTACTCGGATTACTAACATATGCATGGGGTCAGGAATAAATCGTATTAACAGAATTACATTCTGCGATGTACATGTGCTTCTTAATTAAATGACGGATTGCATATAAATTAATCCATTATCATAAAGCAATTATGTTTTCTATGAAACTAAATTATGTATTGTTATATTCATTCAAGCAGTCATTTTATCAAACTGTTTCAAAACAATACTGTACAAGGCCAATCGTAAATACTGCATTTGCTTAAACTGAGCTCCTGTTCAAGGGAACGGTAAGTGAAGCATGATATTTGATGAAATAAAACATCGTGCCTTGAACCACTCTGGCGCCAATACGCTGAAGTGCATACTAAATAGTTAATTAGGATTTTATACGGCTTCTAATGTGTGATCTGGAAGAAATGGAAATATTTGAGTATGAATGTCAGATATAAATCATTTCAAATCATTAAACATACTTGGGCAAAGTTTGAAAGAAGTACACATTTCCTTACCGGTATATTGTAACTAATATAATTTCTAGCAGAAATATTAACCCTTCTCTTGCTGAATTTTAAAACACATTTCTCATTCTTTACCCATGCCCTGTCGTATAATTACAAATATCTTCACTGTGTACAAGTATTTCGCTGTGCAGTCACTGCTATGGAGTGCATTGGTTGAACAATCAACTTGTAAATAGTGCAGACCCTGATGAGACAGCTCCTGCAGGAGCTGTCTCATCTGGGTCTTCACTATTTACAGGTAGGTATATTGACTTGAATAGCAAGCGAAGGGTTGATGACAACTCGGAATGAAGTTATACGTTGTCCCAATCAATGATAAATGAGACTGTGTGATATGGAGAAAATAGCATGTAACATACTAGTTGGGCATTCAACTGAGCAAAATGTGTCGAGCCATGGCATTAAATAGTAGAATTTGGCATGCACTGGATATGTAATGTTTGATGTCTGAGTAACCAGAAACTGCCCCATGCCACCTGAAAATTTGCCCTTGTTTCTCTTAATTAGGTCAAAGGTCAACTAAGTGCATATTCTATATACGTTATTTGAGAAATCATTATATTTTATCAATTTTAGGTGTAAAATAACAAACATGGTACCAAAATGAAGATTAAACATTAGCCTTTAATTTTCACTTACTTTTTGTAAAATATATTGTTTGAATATTCATGAATATTAATGAGAACATCAGAAAAACAGTAAATAAATCATTAAAACCAACATATAACGATGATACATGATGTCATATCTTCGTCATTATTGCTAAACTTTCAATTCTGCTTAAGGTAACTAATTAATTCACTATATTTTTATGGATATTTTCTTGGTTGGTACAATTAACACCATTGCAAAGGATATGTAATTTTTGATGTCTGAGTAATCAGAAACTGCCCCATGCCACCTGAAAATTTGCCCTTGTTTCTCTTAATTAGGTCAAAGGTCAACTAAGTGCATATTTTATATACGTTATTTGAGAAATTATTATATCTTTATCAATCTTAGGTGTAAAATAACAAAAATGGTACCAAAATGAAGGATAAACATTGGCTTTTAATTTGCACTTACATTTGGTAAAATATAGTGTTTGAATATTCATGAATATTAATGAGAACATAAAAAACAGTAAAAGATCATTAAAACCAACATATAACGATTATGCATGATGTCATGTCTTCGTCATTATTGCTATTTAACAAAAATGAATTACGTTAAAATAAAGGTTAGACAGACTGCTACTGAAAAAAACAACACTTTTCAGTCATACCAGCTATATATTATGCACACATACTTCTTAATGTAAAGTGGGTGGGGTAAATGAACGCCTAAACAAAACTTTCAGCTCTGTTTAAAGTAACTAATTAATTCACTATATTTTTATGGATATTTTCTTGGTTGGTACAATTAACACCATCGCAAACACATGGTAGTGTGTTTTAAGCTACTTTGAAGCATTTACAGCGAATAGATTTGCACTTGGTTTTGCACCCATAACTTGTTCAATGCAAGCATCAAGTGCAGTTGGTACATTTCCAAACCACTTATAAAGGTTCAGCACCATCGTGCTATGTGTTAGTATCAATAGCATTAATGTATGTATCCATCAACTCAGATCCATATAGCAGCTTGAAATTTTCAGTTCTAGTACAGCCTTTGTTGGTGGAACCAGTTCAAGTGTTTTCTCTACGTTAACCATATTGTGAAATTCTTGCATCATCAATGGGTTCTCCATTCAGACACCATACATCAAACATCAAACGTGTGTGCCTTGTCTGACAGTGGATCTCTTCAAATATCTGAAAGCAGATCGGACATATAAAATATTTCTTCCAACAGGTCTTCTTTCCGATTCCAGTGAAAGCATGGGTTATGTTACATCCAGTTATTGCATGATACCCTGGCATGTTCCGGCAGACACCTTGAGATAACATGCGGGACATACAATTTTGTTTTTCCCAGCCATCATTCAGACGTCAGTGCCTAAAGGTCCAAGATGTATCAGTACAAGCAGTACATCAAAATCTTGGCATTTGACAACTATCCAGCATTGGCCCCTTTCTAGCAGCATCCAAGCCATGTATCCACCTCATCATGATTTGATGGCAGATGGGACAATTCATGTCTGCACTTGTCTTGAATGAAGATATTCAAATGTATCTTATTGTGTCATGTTTGGCCGCTTTAAAGCAGGCATACTTGCACCATTGCGATATGCACATAGGTGAGGGAGGGTCCAACGTGCAAGTTAAAAAACAGGTTATAACATTGTAAACAGAAGAAGAGTACATGACGGCTAAAATCTTAACCTGGAAAGTTGGGAGCTATCACTTGATGTTATGGTAGCTTGTTCCAGATGATGTTGACAGCAGAGTGGAAGAAATACTCCCTTAGGAAATTGGTCCTGCAAAACCTTGGAACGAATCTTAAGGAATGGCCTCTTTTAGGTGCACCGTAAGGGCGTCAGAAGGTGGGGCGTCAGCTGCAACAAAATCATTTACAAACCTATAGAACATCACGGCCTTTACTTGTTTCTGTCTCTGTTTGAGCATATCATATTGATCATGGCACCAACGTTGAGCACTTATTTTGCAATAATGCAAAATTACAAATATGGTAGCTCTACGTTGGACCATCTCCACATGCTTTGTCATGGCCTTGATGTGTGGATCCAAAACAAAAGATGTGCACTTTACCTGCAGACTGATCAGGAGTTTGTAACATGCCTCCTTGGTTGACTTTTGGGAGGATCCAAGGTTCCTGCTTAGAACGGATGTGGATCAATTTGTCTCCTTTATGACCATATCGACTCGGGATTTCCAAGACAATGTAAAATACAGTTATGTCCCTAGTTATTTTGCCTTCTTTGTTGTCTTCCGTTTCATGCTATGGACAGTATACCTGGCTTGCTGGTGATAAGCAGGACCTAGCACTTCTCTGCATTGAACCCAGTCTCTCCCCTTTTCTACAGACTGTCGATACCATTCTGGAAGACGTCTGCATCTTCTATTGACTCAGCACAAAAGTGAGGCATCAGCAAAACGTCGACGTGAAGAGTGTGGTCTATGTGGTTATTATTGCATGCGAGGGAAAGGAAAGGACTGGGAACAGCACATTGATGAACACTGGATGCTATCGGTACTGACTCAGAGGAAACACCTTCCAGCGTGACGTGTTGGCTGTTGGATACAATCAAGGGTTATTCTTGACCACTGTCTTGTATAGAGGATTAACATGAAATATTCCAATCACTGGGGACTTTATCCTGGTTGTAAGGCCTGGAAGATCAGAACAAGAGCAGGAGTCAGTGAATGTGCCATCTCTTTCAAGAACCTTGATAAGCGTCTGGACAGGTAGCTTTGTGGAGATTAAGGTCATTAAGAAGTTTGCAGACTCCAGTTATCGTGACATTCGAATAAGGATACTCTCAAACGGCACAGATGAGAGATAGGTCCTCATGTGTAAAGACAGAGAACTACTGGTTCAGTATTTTAACATTGATTTGTGCATCAACATTGTTAATGGCACCATTCTTCAGTGGTGCTATTCCCGAGCTGTCATATTTCTTGCCTTGCTCCTAACAAAAGTGTAAAGCTTCTTACAGCTGGTATCTGTCACTAAGTCAATCACATACCCATCATGAGCTTGAGCTTCCTTGCACTTCTTTGCAAGTTTTCTGTAGCCCCTAGTATATGCGCCAGTCCTTCTGTATCTTGGTCCTCAGCACTATTTGTACGCACATTTCCTCTTTCGTCAGAAACGGCGGGTGGTTGAGTTGCACCATGGCTGGCTGAACCTGGTGGATGTCAACTTAGAAGGGACCACTGAATATATCACATAGAGTACAGATTCGTAAAGGGACTGATTTTCCAAATGTGCTGCAAACTCAGCCATTTTGATGGTCATAGAACATGTGTTAGCCTCTTTCGAAGGGTGGACAAGGTGTGTGGGGTAGGCTTCCTTCGTGTTCGAAATATATGTTTGTCAGAACTATGACATACTCACTTATTCCAGGTATTGAGGTATATCTGATAACTAGTGATTGTTTGTGGCAATAACATATAGATTGTTGTCATCACGGATAGGGAGGGTTACTCATAGCAAGCGGCACTGGATATGCCTATGAGTTCATTGTTGAGTTAGAGTGGGTACCTATGGCCATTAACTGTTAGAATGGCCAATCAATATCCGGAATACTCATTTCCCCACAAATGTAGAGAGGGTTTGGCATGGGTACTGCTGGTGTAGGTAAAATATTTCAATTCATTATGTAAAAACATCGCCATGCTCACCAGGAGCTATGGTGTTTCAATCGCTAATGATACAGACAGCTAATATTAGATATAGTGTACAATAAAACATACCAATATTACACTGAGATCATGGCAATTAGAGACTAATCATCAGGCGTTTCATTATCATCTCTAAATGATACATCTGCGTGAAGAGGTACTATAACTTGCACAGATTTGCATCAAAGTTATATATATATATATATATATATATATATGATAATGGACCGTACATGTATTTAAAACGATATTTCCGAACTTGCAATCATCACAGGTCACTCAAAACTTCCTGAAATGCGCCATAAATATTTCTATACTTACTGTGGAGACATTGCTAAGAAATTAAATGCATAAAAAGTATTGAAATTGTCAAAATTACGGCTATGTTATACTATATAGAGATTTTGTTACATTTTTGCACTCATTTGACCTTTGACCTAGTTTCAGACCTTCAAAGAAGGTTTTGGCAGTGGCATGGACCAAATCCATAAATGATTAGTATCTGGCAACACAATTATGGTATTCAAACATTTCTACTGAAAAATGCCATGGACTTTTTACACCTCGGATTCCCAACTATACGAGCGTAGTGTGTTGACTGCAAATGAGTCCATATATTTTGCTAATATTAATATCTTCTGTCTTGTATTGGAATTTGAAAAACAGTGCTTGGATTATACAATATAATGACACCACACTTTCCAAAACGAGTAGTTTCTATACGAAATTGTACTTTAGATTGGACAGTTACATATACGTTTGTCTGACTGAAGGCAGTCGAAAATTTCTTTTGCATTTGCCTTCAATGCGCATGGTAAAATATAAACACTGCGAAAACATTTTGAATAAGTCGCCGCTGATTAAAATATTTCGACGTACGTATAAACATATATACACATGTATTGTCCTTTTCCCTATCGATGACACCTGCTGGTCAATATGGTTCATAATCCCTATCATTACCAATGTAATTGTTTATCATAACAAAATCTACCGATATCTTGTCACCAGTTTGTGTTATCATAATAACTGTATGTTTGCAATATACACACTGAAACTGACTAATCTGAACGTACATGTTTTTAGAAGTTATACAGGAGAGAGACCTTAAATAGTCAGGGAGCCAGTAGTGCCTACCGTGCACCCCCCCCCCCCTAGACTTTTTTTCATGGGTACCAAAATGTTCAGAAAAGTGTCCTGAATCAGAATCGCGAATGTACTCAAACTTAAATTCTTTTAGGCTATGTGTATTTTAACCGTTTCCATGGCAACCCCCCAGTTTTCGTAATGATGACCCATACCTACAAATTCACCCATATCACAGCCAGTTTTTGTCCTAAAACTATAAAACTGGTACCAAATGGAAGATAAGACATTGTGCTTTTATTTCTAACTTTTTATTTTTAAATTACCTTATTTGCATACTCATGAATATTAATGAGAACATTAAAATTAGTAAAAAAGTATAGAAATAACGTAAACCTTTCATTTTTTTATCCTACAAATATCAGAAAATAACTCTAAATGCAGTTTAACATGATGCCGAAACCCCCAGGAAACAAAATATCCAATTTGAGGACCATAGCATTAATTTTAAGCACCATTTTTACCGTTTCCATGGCAACACCCTAGTTTTCGTAATGATGGTCCGTACCTGCAAAATCGTCCATATCACAGCCAAATTGGAGATAGGACATTGTGCTTTTATTCCCAGTTTTTTTTTAATTACCTTATTTGCATACTCATGAATATTAATGAGAACATTAAAAATAGTAAAAACAATATAGAAATAACGTAAATAATGTAAACTATTCACTTTTTATCCTACAAATATCAGAAAACAATTTCAAATGCAGTTTAACCTGATGACAAAATCCTCAGAAAACAAAATATCAAACTTGAGGACCAAAATTTTAACTCTAAGTAACTTTTGAACTGTTTCCATAGTAACCATTCATTTCACTCTGTTCACAGTTTTGTTAGTCGACACCTACCTGCAAAAATCGTCCATATCACAGGAAGTATTTGTGCTAACTGCATAAAACTGGTACCAAATTAAAGCTAAGGCAGTGTGCTTTGGTTTAAAAGCTATAATTATGAATTACCTTATTTGCATACACATGAATATTAATGAGAATAATTGAAAAATAGCAAAAAAATACAGAAATAACGTAAACCTCTCAATTTTTATCCTACCAATATCAGAAAACAACTTCAAATGTAGTTTAAAATGATGACAAAATACTCAGAAAGCTAATCATCTTAATTGATACCCAAACAATTAACTGTAAGTAAGATTGTAACGGTTTCCATGGTAACCGATCCTTTCACAAATTTTGGAAATTTGACATCCAACTGTAATACTCCGCTAGATCTCGGTTATTTTTGATGAATCATGAAATCAATTGTTACAAACATAGATATGAGGCATTTCTTTAATAGTAAATATTACTTTTCTGATATAAACTAATTTGCATATGTATGAATATTTATGAGAACAGTAATAGATGTTGAAATTTTCGACAGACACCAGTCTTTCTCTTATAAAGCAAACAAAATTTAATATGGAAAATGGTTAGCTAAAGTTTACTATGATCACTGAATATCACCAAGATTGTTAGATAAATACATTTGGGACAAATTATATAGCACTGATGGTGATATATCTGTTTCCTAGGCAACCATTCTAACCTCATTGTTCATATTACAGAGCGTTTACATACCTGCAACATACAAAGATATTGCGGCCTACTTTGGCGATAATTATAAATGATATAAACATCTACCCGGTAGTTGATGTATGAATCTTAATGTTTGGTTCACTGTATGCAAATTACCTTATTTGCATCCTCATGAATATTAATTAGTGATAAGAAAACAAAAGAGAAACAATATTGAAAATAACATGTTTCGCAGTATGCCGAGCACAACATTACACCATGCTCCAAATATAGCTTGCAATAATAAATGTACCTTTTGATGATGAATAAATAAATTTTATGTCTAAGACTGTTACCAAAATGACCATGTACTGCTTCCATGATAACTGTTGAAAGCCAAGTACTTATGATACCCCACACAATCTTCTGTTATTGTTTTTAAAGTGTCTGATTTTAAAGCCCATAAAGCCTGTGTTGAATTCAGGGTTTCAAGACTGTTTCGACTTTTGATATACCATCATCTGTCGAGAACTGGCAATCCTGTGATGTGTTTTAAGACCCTTTGATTTGTCTGTCTCACCTATATCAATCTGCATATTGGGTCTTTGTGAACCACTAATAATTGCTACAATTCCTTGATTCCTTACGATTAGAAGCTGCAAGGCAGAAATATGTTTTCACATCTATGACGGTGAGCCTAACCAGTTCTCGCCAGATTATGGTATATCAACAGTGAGAAACAGTCTTGATGCCATGAATTCAACACAGGAAGAAACTGAAACAAGGATCGTTATTTACACCAAGCATGCAAAAGAACAAGGCTACAAAACTGTTCATCTTCGAACTCCAGACAGTGATATATTTCTTCATTCTTCTGTATAACCTTAACTGGTTTGAAGGTGTTACTGTCTTGTTTGATACTGACTCAGGCAATCATCAAACAATAATAAACATGTGAGAAGTTGCCCAAGCATACACAGAAGATTACCGATCAGCACTTCTGGGTCTCCATTTGTACTGTGGCTGTGATTCTACAAGTGCATTCAATGGCTGGGAACATTTGACACCCACTAAGACCATTGAAAAGAAACCAATGTTTATAAAACCATTAGCAGGGTTTGGCAACTCTTGGGATGTGTCTGGAGATCTTGTGCAAGACTTGGATGAATTTACGTGTGCAATGTATGGCAACCTAAGATTTCACACTGTGAATGAATTGATATTGTTTAAGATTAAGGAGAAGTGTGAAGATAAGCCAACAGATGCACTTCGCAATGCTGATATGGGAACATTACCCCCTTGTAGGGCCTGCTTAATACAGCACATCTGAAGTGTTATTTACCAGTTGATACTTTGGAAGAGATCTCTTTCCCGACCCAGACATTCCCCTTGTTTTAGAGAAGAATGGTTTCAACATGTAACTCTGACAGTCAATCAACAGATATGATTACATTATGGCCTGTAATAAGGGTATGCTCCACAGACATTCAACAGCAATGTTATCATCTTGACCTAGCTCTTATCAGAGTATTACCTGAGAAGATCCAATATAAACTGTTCCATTTTAGCCTCTAATTAAGGTATGCTTTGAGAGTCAGACCTTCAATTTATAAATTAGCTGATAAATACCCATGATGTCATTATTTCTAACATGAATATTCAGCTGGTAAAGGGTTAAGTGAGATATCATTCATCTATTTTTGTTGAGTAGGCATACTCAAAGAAGCTTTCTGTAAATGTGTTTTAAAGCAGAGAGTGGGATTAACCCTTTACTAGATGTATACATGCCCTTTAACATCTTTTAGACAGTTTTAGAATTGAAATTCATTTATTTATCACCAAAAGGTACAATTATCATTGCAAGCTATATTTGGAGAATGGTGTAATGTTGTGCTCGGCATACTGCGAAACATGATATTTTCAATATTGTTTCTCTTTGTTTTCTTATCACTAATTAATATTCACCAGGATACAAATAAGGTAATTTGCATAAAGTGAACCTAACATTAAGATTCATACATCAACTACCGGGTATATGTTTATAATTATCGCCAAAGAAGGCAGCAATATCTTTGTATGTTGCAGGTGTGTAAACACTCTGTAATATGAACAATGAGGTTAGAATGGTTGCCTAGGAAACAGATATATCACCATCAGTGCTATATAATGTGTCCCAAATTTATTTATCTAATAATCTTGGTGATATTCAGTGATCATAGTAAACTTTAGCTAACCATTTTCCATATTAAATTTTGTTTGCTTTATAAGAGAAAGACTGGTGTCTGTCGAAAATTTCAACATCTATTACTGTTCTCATAAATATTCATACATATGCAAATTAGTTTATATCAGAAAAGTAATATTTACTATTAAAGAAATGCCTCATATCTATGTTTGTAACAATTGATTTCATGATTCATCAAAAATAACCGAGATCTAGCGGAGTATTACAGTTGGATGTCAAATTTCCAAAATTTGTGAAAGGATCGGTTACCATGGAAACCGTTACAATCTTACTTACAGTTAATTGTTTGGGTATCAATTAAGATGATTAGCTTTCTGAGTATTTTGTCATCATTTTAAACTACATTTGAAGTTGTTTTCTGATATTGGTAGGATAAAAATTGAGAGGTTTACGTTATTTCTGTATTTTTTTGCTATTTTTCAATTATTCTCATTAATATTCATGTGTATGCAAATAAGGTAATTCATAATTATAGCTTTTAAACCAAAGCACACTGCCTTAGCTTTAATTTGGTACCAGTTTTATGCAGTTAGCACAAATACTTCCTGTGATATGGACGATTTTTGCAGGTAGGTGTCGACTAACAAAACTGTGAACAGAATGAAATGAATGGTTACTATGGAAACAGTTCAAAAGTTACTTAGAGTTAAAATTTTGGTCCTCAAGTTTGATATTTTGTTTTCTGAGGATTTTGTCATCAGGTTAAACTGCATTTGAAATTGTTTTCTGATATTTGTAGGATAAAAAGTGAATAGTTTACATTATTTACGTTATTTCTATATTGTTTTTACTATTTTTTGAATCTTCTCATTAATATTCATGAGTATGCAAATAAGGTAATTTAAAAAAAAAACTGGGAAAAAACTGGGAATAAAAGCACAATGTCCTATCTCCAATTTGGTACCAGTTTTATGGGTTTTGGACAAAAACTGGCTGTGATATGGACGATTTTGCAGGTACGGACCATCATTACGAAAACTAGGGTGTTGCCATGGAAACGGTAAAAATGGTGCTTAAAATTAATGCTATGGTCCTCAAATTGGATATTTTGTTTCCTGGGGGTTTCGGCATCATGTTAAACTGCATTTGGAGTTATTTTCTGATATTTGTAGGATAAAAAAATGAAAGGTTTACGTTATTTCTATACTTTTTTACTAATTTTAATGTTCTCATTAATATTCATGAGTATGCAAATAAGGTAATTTAAAAAAACAAGTTAGAAATAAAAGCACAATGTCTTATCTTCCATTTGGTACCAGTTTTATAGTTTTAGGACAAAAACTGGCTGTGATATGGGCGAATTTGTAGGTATGGGTCATCATTACGAAAACTGGGGGGTTGCCATGGAAACGGTTAAAATACACATAGCCTAAAAGAATTTAAGTTTGAGTACATTCGCGATTCTGATTCAGGACACTTTTCTGAACATTTTGGTACCCATGAAAAAAGTCTAGGGGGGTGCACGGTAGGCACTACTGGCTCCCTGAGTATAAACGTGTGGTGTTGTTTGAAGGCTATTTAAACCGAATTGTATATTTAGTTATACATATATGACTATATATAGGAAGGAAACCTTACAAGTATGTTGCATGTTTAGCCCTCTAACCCTGCACTCCATAAATACGCCTTTCCGCACCTTTGCAAACAGAGTAGACCAAGATCAGGATCTGCTCTGTTTGCTTACGATATTATATAATCATATCTGTTACTTGTGCATCTACCATGACTACACATTTCGGTGTACATGTGCTATTACAACAAATTAATCTAATTAACATCCATGACGTCATTATATCATACACGAATATTCATGGAGGAAAGGGTTTAGCGATAAGATAGTATCAATTAAGTCTATTTACGTATCGCACGCAATTTTGGCGTTTCGAAATCCAGATGCATTTTGTAAACAAATCAAGATACAATTGCACTAAATGATCCTCACAGAGATCTAGCAGCCGACGTCTAACAGACTCTCCCACTAATCAGTTACCTTTAATTATTTAACCCATTACTGTCAGGTGTCAAATGAAAGGGACATACAGTGTAGACCCACATGTGAAGTAGCACCTGCGACTACATCAGGGTCTACATTGTCGGCTCATACGCACTTGATGTTCATATAGTTTTTTTATGTTGAGCTTAAGTTAGTATTATTACCCAGACATAAATGGGTTAATACTTATGGAATGTAAATATGTCTTTATATTCATGGCAAAGTATTTGCAAGTTTATGTATTGGACCTTTTGCTAGCTGTGTACACATCCAGCAGTAAAACACTGCTGTCTGAGAGCGTATGCCTCTAACACAAGTTTTTATGCTTATAAAATGGTAGCCAATCCCTTTGACCGGGACAGAATAATTGATGTATATATCTATGTTTGAGACCCATGTTATACCCATGCACCTGGGTGGAGTAAAATATATGTTCTGTTCTGTTCTCACTGAGTCATAGCCTTTCAATTACAGTTTAATGCATGTCAATAAAGTATTACCGTATTTGATCAACATCCAGAATAACCGATTCATTTTAAATTACATGTATTGCGGTTTTAATGGTATTACAGTACACTTGTTCTCGACGTGATAATTTTTACGTTCACCGCTGTAATGGCACAAACTGTTAATATAGTGACAACAACAAAAAAGTTTCTCTCACAATATGTGTTGCATTTGTCGCATTATAGTAAATAACTTTAAACCGATGCCTTGTCCTTCTTCTCGGTTATCACATAGTTATATTGAACGACACAAACCCCAAAACCAGTTGCAACCATCGGTAATGTACACTAATAATTCGCACTATAATATATATAATTGTGTTATAACGACTTTTCATTAATTGATATAATTCCCCATGTAAATAATTTAAAATCAAAACATTCCTATTAAAACAACAAACGGATGCACACTGCCGTTAATATGAAACTATAAAGATCTGACTCTACCGTTTTTACTATAAACTGTAGGGTCTCATTTATCGAAATTTCATAAGTAAACAGAGCAGATCCTGATCAAACCTGATCGGCCGTCTATTCTGGACCTGCTCTGTTTGCAGAGACGTAATAAGCGTTTACATGAGGGAAAGCGTTAAAATTGCATTCATTTCAGCCACATGGCCCTATTGAAATCACCAACCGTTACAGTCTTACCCTGGTCCTTTTTAAACAACAGTCATTTCTGTTGGATGACTTTAGTAACCAACGAACCCCTCTCAGATCCCTTAATAAACAGCCATTTTAGTTGAATTGTCTTAATAACACAACATTCGTTTCATTCTCACCCTGGAGCTATTTCAGCCTGATTGCACTTGTAACACAACAGCCGCTTCGGTCTCGTCCTGGGCCCTTTTAAAACAATAGCCATTTTACTCGACAGCCCTTGTGACACAACAACGATTTGAATTTCACTTCTTCTTTAAACAGTAGCCATTTCATTCGAATGACTCTATTAACACATCTGTTTCTATTTGGCACCGGACTCTCCTTATAAAACAGCTATTTCAGTGGATCATTCTCAATATATTTTGAATCACGTTTAAAAATCTAGTTGCACTTTCTATTTTATAGATAAGAAATACTGTAACAAAATCAACTGTTATTAAATAACTATGCTTCATTAGTCACATACATTTTCTTGAAAGTTCGACGGTTTTAAAATAATAGTATGAAAGTTGTTGTTCTTATGATGGCTCATGCAATATATTTGCATACCATTGTAACATCTCCCGGGAGAAACAATTCATTCACACGAACTGACATTGATACGCATCTTATCGCTCTCTACCTTTCCTTCTTATAAACGTGTTTTCACAGAGTAGATCTGCTCTGTTTGCTTGTGGAATTTGTTTTCAAGATCTGTTTCCTTTTCTTTATAACATGGCTACAATGTTCCGCTTTCCACATTTCATTATTACTATTTTGCCTATGAATATTCAGTGGGTACTGAACATTGAAATAAACATAGAACAGGGAAAGGGTTAAAGCCCGTCTCTTGTACCATAATAATACAAACTCGTGCGATAACGGCTTGGTTAAAGTAGAGTTGTCACTAAATATGATCAATATTTATCCCACTCAAACGCTTGTCAGATACAATATACCTTTGTATGATATTTGGAATTAAGGAGCCTAACAATCGTTCAACCTCTTGACAATGAACCTTCGTTCACCGAAGTTTCGTTTCAATCATGTCCGCCGTAGCTGACAAATAGCGCGAACAAGAAACACCAACACACTGACAGACACACGGACCGACATTACCCGGCACCACACACACATACCCAATTAATTGAACAGGTCGTTTATGGCGGTATAGGAACAGAAACCATTTTTTCCTGAAATACGATACATTCCCTTAACATTGGGTGTATCTAATAACTATTAATGTAGGATACCAATGTATAAACTATGAATAATTCGTGAACCCAACGTGTTGACTCCTGAACAGAAGAAAAATAGGGTTTCTTGTGCCAGACAACTGTTGGATATGTTTGAGCCTAATGGTCCTAAACGAATTTCATATATAGTCACAGGAGATGAAACTTGGATATACTTTTATGGGATCCCCAACAAACATTCGAATATGATGTGGCTGACAAAAGAAGACCCCCGATCCGTGGTTTGTAGGCCTGGTTTTCAAAGTCGAAAGAGGCTTTTTACAATATTTTTCAACCATGAATGACCAGTGGTAGTAGATGTTTTACCAGAAAAAAGCAACAATGACTGGCAAATATTACAGAGAAAATGTACTTCCAAAAATGATTTTTAAACTAAATGATCGTCGTCCAATGACTGGAATCTCAAGAATAATGATTCTCCATGACAATGCCAGTGCCCACAAAACAGGGACCGTAACTCAGTACCTGAAAGAAAACCGGATTGCAACGCTTCCTCATCCTGCCTACAGCCCTGACTTAGCACCTTGTGACGTTTGGTTATTTCCTAAACTGATGGAAAGTTTAGCAGGAAACAAATTTACTCGTCTTCAGGAACTATCTAAAGCAGTAAATTAAGAACTACGGGGTATACCGCAGGAAGAGTATCGCGCAGCATTTGACAAATGGCTCTGAAGGCTCTAACGGTGCATAGAGAGAGAGAGAAGGAGAATACTTTGAGGGACAGTGAAAAAATAATTAAGATTGAACAATTGATACCAGAGAAAATGAGTTGTTTTCATTATTTAATGTACGCTCCTCGTATAACAAGTTATGGGTGGTTTATCAACCCATGTTCCTTAAATCTTGCCATTGTGGCTTGATTAAACCATAGATACACATTTCCTGCATGAGCCGTCTGAGCAGGGTCCGCTCTGTTTGCTTATGAAATAATGTGATTCTACAATGTCCGTCACAGCCAAACGTGCATGTGTTCATAAACCATTTATTTATGAAATTATTGCAATTAAGTTTCATGGTGTCACTATTTCTGTCATTAATATTCATGGGGTAAAAGTGTTAAGTAGCTCTGTAACAATACCTTACCGATAAATGGTAAGATAAGCAC
This sequence comes from Azorinus chamasolen, assembly GCA_963576725.1. NCBI lineage: Eukaryota > Metazoa > Mollusca > Bivalvia > Cardiida > Solecurtidae > Azorinus > Azorinus chamasolen. The sequence continues at coordinate 56,005,061 of OY755243.1, read as the reverse complement.
GTTCAACAAACCAGTCCAATATCCTGATAGTCACAGTATTGATTCGGAGTGACAGACTTTACCATAGGTAGTTGTCATACCATCCGCATATCATCCACGATCAACCGGTACATGAAACCTTGAAAATACATTTTCAGCAGCGTACAAGATGGCACCGAGAACATCATTATTGTCCATGTCACTGTCATTAAACATAACGTCTCAAATCAAACGTTTAAGTTATGCCCCGATAGAAAATTCACTCTCTTATTATTTCTTCCGTAATTCCATCATAAGGCGATCAAATTCACCAAATTAACAAGTATTTACTTTAATTAAAACCTCACTGTTTCTTATTAAATGCTGTCGTACATATGTAATTATATATTAAAATAGTGTTGTAAGTTATAGCTGGACAGTTCATTAGAAATACCCATTTTAGTATTCACATTTAGTATTGACCTCTTTTAAGTTTGAAAATAAATGAAAAATAAATTCATGTTAACCCTTCGCTTACTATTCACGTCAATATACCTACCTGTAAATAGTGAAGACCCAGATGAGAAGCTCCTGCAGGAGCTGTTTCTTCAGGGTCTGCACTATTTACAAATTGATTGTGCAACCAGTGCACTCCATAGCAGTGATTGCACAGCGAAATACTCGTACAACAGGACATGGGTAAAGAAGGAGAAAAGTATTTTAAAAGTAAGCAAGAGAATGGTTATTTATTCTTACCTGCGATAACAGACCCTGGTACTCGTGTAATAATGTGAATACTGCCAACAGATCATACAAGTGTCATTCTATAATTAAGATTCACATATAAGTAGTTTTCGATCGGTATATATTTAGTTATATTTTGTGAACAATTATATTGTAAATTTCTAATATAGTTTTCACTTTAAATAACGATACCTATTACCTGTTTACAATTCTGAACTGATCTTCAGAGCCTATTTGCAATGTGTGATTGTAATAATTACATTAATGTTTTAATAACTGATATATACATGCATTAAAATATTTGATGCGCAAATATTTCCATTTCTTGTAATTCGGGAGGACGATTCTATCCGATAATTTCGGATATTTTCAGTATCCACCGGCGGAATGTCCATAGCTCTATCAGGAAACGCTTTCATCAATGTATTCAGGGTTATATAACGAACCCTGTGCATATTAAGAGCATGTGAATAAACCCTGTTCTGGAATCCATACTAAATGTTGATAACAGTCCATCCATTCCAGACTAGACGAAATTATTGCTGATTGCTGACGTTATGTATCGTTATGTGAGGGATTTATAGCAAATAATGTGTCATACATAAAACGTTTCATTGCAGTCTGCGTGTCGTAACCTTACTTTAAACCTGTATTACAGAAACCCTTATTCTGATTTGATATATATATATATATATTTAATCCTTTGCATGATATTCGTATTTTCAAAGTGAAATTGTCTACAATTGTTTAACTGTACAATCCATTCAGTATGATAGGCTATGCTTTGCGAGGGGATTTTGAATGACATTCACGTCATCTCGGAGCCAACTGATCTAGGTCTACACGGTGTACTATGCCAACCCACTCTTGTTTCACGTTTTAACAATGTGTCTGTGATTCATGCGTTTTAGACGTCTGTAAACATGGAATAAAATCGTACTTTGTTTAACGCTTTCCCTCATATAAACGATTTTTTTTCTCGCCTTTGCAGAGTAGACCCAGATCAGACGGCTCCTGTAGTAGTCCTTTGATCAGGATATTCTGCCCTGTTTGTTCGTGGTATAATATAGATCTGATTCTATAGTTTCTGTCCGAGCCAAATTACCCTTTTATATCATTATAAACAAAACTCTAATTAATGTTCACGATGCCATTATTTCTTACATGAACATGCAGCAGGAAAAGTGCAAAAGTAGTGGGTGTATGGAAATAACTTACAAACCATCACTTAACCCTTTCCCTGATGAATATCCATGTAAGAAATAATGACGTCATGAATATTGATAATATTATTTTGTATAATGGCATATGAACACAGGACATTTTGGCTCATGCAGAAGCTGTAGAATCAGATCTATACTACATCATAAGCAAACAGAGCAGACCTTGATCAGACGGCTCCTACAGGAGCCTTCTGATCTGGGTCTACTCTGTTTCCAGATGCTTACACAAGGAAAAGAGTTAACCCTTTATTCAATGAATATTCATATATAAGAAATTATGACACTATGAATATTAATTAGATTAATTGTTACAACAGCACATGGACACATGACATTTTGGCCGTGGCAGAAACTGTAGAATCATATCTATGTTATTTCTTAACCCATTCCCTCATGTTTTCTGCTTCATGTTTTTCCCAATGTAAAAGTCACTTTATGAAACCATTGTGATAAATAGAGCATTTGCTCCTATGGAGCAAATGTTCTATTTATCGCAATGGTTTCAGAACTACACAATTCTAAAGGTTTCCATTTCTCTAGTAAATGCTGCTTTTCAGTAGATTTATTCAAAGGGGGGGTCTAAAAATAGCCTATGAGGTAATGGGTTAAGCAAACAAAGCAGACCCTGATCAGACGGCTCATATAGGAGCCGTCTGATCTAGTTCTAATCTGTTTGCAAAGGCGTAGAAAGGCGTATTTATGGAATGACAGGTTAACTATTTTGGCTCCAAATTTAAAAGTGTCGTCTGTAATAATAATTCCATATTAATATAATTCTAAACTAAATAATAAAGGTATATTAGTAAAACATTTGTTTTTAAAAACCTGTATGCTTTGGCTAAAATAATACAGAAAACAGTGAAGTCTTGAAAAGGCGGCATCTGACCTGGGACTGCACTGTTTTCAATGGTGCCAACAGGCGACATTGGCGCCGAAAGAGTTAACATATACTACGCAAACAGTATGATTTCAGACGAAATACCGAGTAACTCGGCGTAACTTCAGGATCCAGGTTGTTTCATACACTAATACAGCATGGTCTGATAAATGGAAATGAAAACCGTGCATCAAATTATGCAATGACGCATAATAACATAATATACAAGTGTTTGAAACTACATATTCTAGTTGCTGTCATAGTTTTTCTCCTAAAATACTGCAATATTTAGAATATAATGGTATAATTGCAATTCTCTCCTGTGCATATGAAATATGGTAAGCCCAACAGGTGGGACTTTAATTGTCTGTAATTGTCGAGAAAGCCTACAGCGTTTCCGCAGTTTGGACAGAATGTAGACAGGAGATGTCACGCGAAACTTCAAAGCAACCCCAGAAGCACAACCAAAGTGCAAATAGTTGTAGATTTGAATGTCTCAACGATTGTTTTCTCTCTGCGTATTTACTTTTACCCGTTACATGTCGCTGTGACATTCAGATGTAGCCAATCGTGTTAGTGCACATGCATATTCGATCAGTAACTGGAAAATTACATGGAATGGAGTGAATCATCAAACACTGATATAGTTATAAGGCGTTTTGATTCAAAATTTAAGCAATACCAAGTACTAATAGTTGTTACATGGATATTAGATTGGGATAAACAAACAACACATGTATATATACATGTTTATCAAATACAACGTTTCGGCTTTGAAGCCTACATCAGGATCAATACATAGATAAAACATGCTTTCTTAATACATTCCAGAAATAATAGTATTTTGGTATGAGAAAATAACATTACATGAACAATAGCTATTCTCAATAGGACAGTGCATATTAAATATCAATACTGTCATTTATCCACTCACGGTCTCTGATCATGATCTGTATTACTTGTCATGATCATCTAGCAACTTTAAGTAGTTTTTTTTACCGAGTGAACTCTTCGTATAACAACTAATGGACCATTCCAATTTCGACCATTCACAGGGTTAATGCCGCAATATTTACGAAGAGTTGCTCAAGGGTATCAATATGCAATGACTTTCTACAGGAATGCAATAGTTATGTGCAGTAGAACCTATCTGTTATGGAGACTAATAGTCTTAACCCTTTTCCTCCTATAATCGTCGTTTCATGCATTTGCAAACAGAGTATACCAAGATCAGACGGTTCCTGTAGGAACCGTCTGATCAGGGTCTACTCTGTTTGCATATGGAACTAAATAATGCTTATGAAACAATTCCCTTGGAAGTTTTACATTATATAATAAGATCAATAAACATTCATGAAGTGACCAATTCATACATAAATGTTCATTAGGGAAAGGGTTGTTAAAAAGCAGGCGGTTGTTTAATGCAGGGCAAAAGTAAAGCAGAAAACCCCATTAGTAGCTTTTGCATTATCTACCACCTGTCTATTTTTAAATACAACCTATTTGAATAAATCTACCGAAAAGGAGCATTAACATGAGGGAATGGGTTAAAGACCCAGAATTAGACATCTATGTAATGGTCGCTCATGACAGGCTCTGTTGTATTATTGTAGTGTCTAGCAAAAATATCATGACACAAATGTACTGCTGCAAGATTGTTTGCTTAAATATTACGGTTGTAATAGTATGCAATTATTAAAAGCGAAGGAAACTGATTACAATATTAGTGTGTGCTTAGTGCAGTTTGTTTGTAGTAACATTGAATTTCCTTTTTGATAAAGAATATAGAGAAAAATAATGTAATTTAAAGGTCAACGTGATTATTAAATCAGAAACGCATCTATTTTAGTTATAACTAAGAAGGTGCCCATTAGCGTGCCTTTCATTTGAACAAATAACATTTCTTTCAGCTCTTGATCAAGTGACTAATGAAGCATTTTATTTAACCGTTAGCCTGCTGAGCAAATTATTTTTGCAGAATTTTTCACCTATTATTTTTTCAAAAGTCAGGTTATGGTCAATTTGTCTACCAAAATGCAATCAGGATGTCAAACAGTTTGGATCCTGATGAGACGCCCAGTTACTCGGCGTCTCATATGGATCCAAACTGTTTGCAAAGGTATTCACCTATCCATAGCAGGCTAAATGTTAATATACTTTGTTTCTAAACAATTACATGTATACACGATATAACAGAGGACAGGCTTCGTGTTGCAAAGAATGTATTTCTTTGAGTCTTCTCATCACATATACAATTGCCGGTGGGGAAATAGATTCTCTGGCAGACTCCTAAAATATTCATTGAGTTTGGAAACGCTTAATGCAAGTAATAAAACAATACATTGGATCCAGTCTACAGCGGCTACTGAGAAGTCCATTTTCTCGGATTTCTGTCGCAGCTTATGCTAGTAACAACCTTTTGCAGTACTTTTGTTTTACATTGTTAAGTCATCTGTTGTCAAAGCCACCTATTTTTATTTGCTATCGTTCTACTGAAATATTAGCCGGACGTTAATTTAAATAAATATTCGCAAAGAACTTTTTCAGATTTATCACTACCATAAGCCACTTATATCTCTTATAATTTACTCCCATGTTATATACAATAAAACCTCTCTAAACTGGACGTTAAATTTAGTATAAAACTCGGTCTTGGAAACAGGTTGCAGCTTAAAGCAGGATGAAAGTCATGCAGAAAGCTCATCTAGGAGCTTTCCGCATAACTTTCACCCTGCCTTAAGCAGCCACCTGCCTAAAAGCATATAAGCTCTTCTCTACTAGAAATCCAGTTTAAAAGGGTTCTACTGTACGGTAAAATCTTTGAAACACATGCATTGATCGCGCGGGGACAACAAACACATGTACTGGTGAAAACATATAACAAGTTATATAGCAAGCAAGCAAGATCCTTTCAGAACCCTCAGATGTGGCCAATATTGTTTACATATATCTCATTCATTTTGTAGGGGGAATATACCATTTCTTCATATAAGTATTATTTACTTTGTATGTAAAGCAGAGAATCTGCATATTCATGTACATTTTCATTATTTTATTGTTGCTGCATACCTAGTTCACCAAAAAGTATATGCATCCTGGAAGCTGATTAACCATTTCCCTGATGAATATCAATGTAGGAAATAATGACGTCGTGAATATCAATAAGATTATTTTTTATAATTGTATATGAACACATGGCATTTTGCCTCTGGCAGAAGCTGTAGAATTAGATCTATATTACACCATAAGCAAACAGAGCAGACCCTGATCAGACGGCTTCTATAGGAGTCGTCTGATCTGAGTCTACTTTGTTTGCAGATGCGTAAAAATGCGCTTACATGAGGTAAAGGGTTATGGAAGACAGCATATACAGCATTTTATTGTCTCACAACAGAATATTAAATTATGTATGTAGGTACAAACTGTTGATGACAGGTGTTTGTATATTAACATCGGCATACTGAGGAGCTGCTGTTCAGATAACATATTGTAACGTCCACGCGTTACGGGTCTACCTTAAAACCCTACTCTGATTCGATCTGGCTCACCTTCCAGATCCGCCGAGCGTATCACTTAAACTCTGTATAACAAAATTAGGCAATTAAAAGACTACATGGGCCAGTTCTACATTTATACCATTTATTCACTTCTATACTGACGAGGGACAACTTACGCGCACGCACTCTCACAATTCACGAACATGGAAGTATGCCTTTAATCTATATGTTTCGGTCCGATAGCAAAGCGATAAGTAGCGTGGTTAAACCTAATAGAGGATAGAGGTTAAGAAGGAGGGAGCTAGAAATATTAGTTAGATTTCGGGTCTAGATCAGTGGTGACGTTATACCTTTAAAGACGAGATTCGCTGTCTCAACAACCGTTACTGCTGCACACAGCTTACACTTGGGTGAAGAATGCAACTGATTTGCTTGAAGCACCCTTGGTCCCGTGCAGTATCTGCTACTTGCAGGGCCCAGGCGGACTCCAGGGCAATATCCCGTAGATATTCCCAAATAACGGGGGTTCCCGGCGCACCCCAACAGTACCTGCGTCCAGGTACAAATCTAAAATACTCTATAAAAATCTCTCTCTCTAATATCTAGAAATACTCTGAAAACACAATCCAGCGAATCAGGTATTTAATCGTGAACCCTTACCCGGACACCCAATTTAATGCGGCTACAATTACAAGCGGTTGTCACCACGGAGCTATACCCTTAGAAAGCAACTAAAGATGGCGTCTAATCCGTTGATAAGAACTTACTTCATTCTCTCAAATATCTGGCGTAGATTCTAGTAGACTAAATAGATATAACACAGTAGGATCTATGTAAGTATTACTACAGTAGTGATGAGTGATTTATAATAGTACTATAGAATAGCTGTTAAAAGTATTAGTAGATAATTCAAAGCGAGGTTTGCTCTAGACGACTGGTGCATACGCGACCGGAATCAAATTCAGCGCGCCTAGAACTCTGACTTGTATTTATAGACTTCGCTGGACGAACGGTCCAGTTCTAAGAACTTTCATTGGTTGAAGTGGACGTTAGAAGAACCAGAACCAATGAACTATATTCGTCCGGACTATCGTCCAAAATGACGTGATATGATTAGCTAATAATACTTACTCACCGATAACGAAGACATCCGAAGCTCACCAAAGATCCCAAAGTACAGAATGGCGGCGTTGATAGATAAATGTCGACAAGTGTTAAACAGTCGCGGATTAAGGCTTTATACGAACCTTTCAAGTAAAAACATTAATAAGATCAGATTACCAAATATTCACACTATATGGTGATACCGGGATCAATTCATAAGGGACCGGATATTAGTGTGTAGACAGGAAGTTATAGCATCTCGGTAGATGGTGAAACAGAAAGAGATGGAAAATAAGCATGTAAATGACCGATCTGGAGGCTGAATACGGACTACTTATGATCAAGGTACTGAAGTATATTAATTAGGCATCTCTGAAGGATACTTCCATGTACGCAATAATTATATGACAGATAGTACAGTTACAAATATCATGTTAGTTTTGCATGTAAACATGTGACCAGAATTTCTCCCCCGATCGCTACACATCCCCCCGTCTTCAAAAAAGTTCGTCCCGAACTACTGGACTATCATAGGGGCATACACTTTTGCATTAAAAATAATTCCTATTATGTATGCGCCATATGAACAAAAATCATTATAATGTTTTAGAGAAAAGTAGCAAAGACTATGGGAGAAATTCAACTCGGTCAATATAACAGGCCAATTAACTTACTATTAACAATTAGTAATAATTGATAAAAGACATACATGTACACTTAATGCTCAGACTAAATAAGTCTGATACATATAATGCATGCAATCTGTCTTCCTAATGATTTTGAAAGGTATCGAATTATACAAATTACTTAGAAAAAGTAACTTTCAGGGACACTCATTGTAAAAATAATAGGTAGTATACAATCAATAATCATGGAATCAGTTATTAGAAAGTTAACAACTACATACATAATATGCTGGAACAAAGTCTTGTTCTTACATTTTACTGTATATATTTGTCTGACTGATTTTAACTGACATTGAGAAAAACATCTCAAAGACTGATAATTTTATAAGTCACCATACCTGTTTTATGCACTAATTATGGTAATAATTAATGGAAATTGATATACTGCATACACCGAGTGTATTAATAAGTATGTGTTCATACACATAATGTATGCACATTCTCAGAACAATTACTGTAACTTATAATAACATTTCAACTTTGAACAAGAATATCTTTTAACTTAAGTATGAAAAGTAACACCTATACATGGAATGACAGTAAATATTCACCTATGTCACAAGTAATAGACAGCATACATATATTGCATAAAGAAGTAAATTCTTGTACATTCTATGTATCCATGCTTTTACCAACTGATACAAGGACAATATCACTAAAGAAGTTTACTGTCTGTTTGCATAGAAACTTTGTAATGAACACATTTATGAAATAAATCAAATTCAATGCCTAATGAAAAATAAATAGAGGCATACATCTAGTGTATATATAAGAAATGCATACACTCAATGTATATACTCTATCTACTCTATTTAACATGGAATCTAAGGACATAAATTTAATAAATTCACATATCTACAATGACATTGAAATACAAAACTTAATCAGGAACATTCTATAATATTTGCCTAAATTTAATTTGAAGATGAATCTAATATCAAATGTACTCTCAGTTAACAGTTATGAAATATGAAACCTCCAAATATCATGATCATTTGTCATGAATATTTCTTGACTTCTGATCATGATAAATGTGACAATACTGATTAAATTTTGTAAGTGTTGTATTAAATGTAAATTTGTCAATATCAGAATACACAATCAAATTATGATTTAAAATTCACTTTCATCAACCCTTTCTCTCACACACACTTACCATAGACGATACAGGTACAATCACATTAATATTTCAACACTTCTTACAATCTGGCTTCTCAATCCAGAAACTGGATAGTTCATATCTCTCACCAGTGTCCAATTGCACCTTTTCAACTTTCTGGATACACAGTAAATTATGTGGGATGAATTTTACCTGTCTGTCCTTCACCCCAGCGCTACGAGCCCGCTCTCTAGCCTGATTAATAATGTCCGGAATGGGTCCAGGCTCGTAGCAGCTGGGGGCACCAAGAAAGAAATAGTTGGGATCGTTTGCGAGTTTGTCATTTTCCTTCTCTCGAGGGTTGGTCATAGGGGCTGGTGGGGTCAATTCTGGGGTGGTATCAACTCGGGGACTATTCGTAGGGTTAATGCTGGAGTGGTTGTCTCCTCAAGGAGGATGTCATCTATATAGTCCAATTCCTTGTCAATCTCCGGAAGGTCAATTACTGGTTCGGTTAGTACATTGACCTTCCGGGTTTCTAAGCTGTCTTCCGTATTGGGTTTCTGTTTTGATGGCACTGGGGTTGGGACTGTTTCAAAGGTTGCTACTTCAATGTCATTAATATCAGAAAAATAATCTTTGCCAAAAATGTCTTCCAGGGGGCCTGGTGTGGCACATTTGATAGGGGTGGGGAATGAATGTTGCTTCCTGATGTGAGAGTCCAACTCCCCCTTCCTAGATCTTGCCACCGAGAATTCACAAAAGTCACAACTCACTCTTGGGCCATGCGCATCTCTAAAATGTCTCCGTAGGGAGGCCATACTACTGCTGGTTTTAGGACACTTCCAACATTGGAACACTGGCCCCATACCAGCAGGTTGTGGTGGTGGCAGGCTATTGTTAGGTGCCCCGAACCTAGTCACGGGGTAGGGGGCAGTCAGCCGGTATGGGGCAATTGGGACCACGGTTCTGAATTGGCTGCTGAAATGAAAAAATGCAAACAATACAGACGTGTTCAATGAATGTAATTCATTGAAGCATTCAAATGAATGATTCAGGTATTCCTGCAGACTATGCTGACACGAATAGAATGTATAGATACTTTAATTTATCTATTACAATACTGAATCCATTAGGTTTGTGCACTTATATTATTGAAAGTTGATATATGCCCAGTATATCAGACTGTGTTTTAAGGTTTTAAGTATAACTGCTTGTTACAGTTTTAGATAAACAATGCAGGGACTCTTAATCCTTTAGGCATTAAAGGCTCCTTTTACATTATGGTTTGATTTAGGAAATACAAACCATCTCAGTAATTAAATAATTATTCCCTATTATTAATAGGTATGATATCAAAATATTGACATGAAAGTTTGTTTTATGGGGGGGGGATGTTTGTTTTAAACTTTCACACTTACAAATAGACATTTAATCATTACTGTCATAACTAACATTAAATTGGTACTCATTTAATCATATAAGAATATGTTAGTTTATTCTATTCAAGATTGTGCAAAATCTTTTACACAAGGCAGTTTGTTTTTTGTTGTTTTTACATTCACAGTAAGTTAAGACTGTGAATTCTTAATAATAACAATATACAGTTTTGTTTTGTCACATTTACTGAAAATTTTACTGAATCATAAAGGTTACTTTCCTTTAAAATGTTTCAGTTTATTTACATGTACCACTTTCATGGTGGTCTTTGCATTTTTCTGAATCTTCACTGTAACATCTGACAACTTTTCAATGACTTTGTAGGGACCCTCCCATCTGAATTGTAATTTAGGGGACTTTCCTACAGTCTTTCTAAATGTTCTTAACCAGACGAGATCACCTACTTCATAAGATGGTTTCTTACTATTGTGATCATAGTAGAATTTTTGCTTTTCACTGGCCTTTAGCATCTTTTCTCGTGCAATGTCATGAACTTTGCACAATTTATCATGAAACTGGTCTATATACTGGTAAATAGGTTTTGCATTCTGATCTGGTGGGGGTGGGTACAGCAAGTCTGCGGGTAAGTTTACTTCACGGCCAAACATAAGCATATTTGGAGTCATTCCAGTACTATCATGCTCTGAAGAACGGTAAGCCATTAACAGCAAGGGAAGTAATTCATCCCAATCTTTCTGTGATGGAGAGATATATTTACTTAACATGTCCTCAAGAGTCCTGTTAAAACGTTCTACAGCTCCATCACTTTGAGGATGAAAAGGTGTTGTTCTAGTCTTTTGAATGTTAAGGTACTGACATAGAGACTGAAATAGCTGAGACTCAAATTGTCTCCCTTGATCTGTATGTATTTCTCTTGGAATGCCAAATCTTGTAACTATATTGTCAATAAATTTACTAGCTACTGATTCTGCAGTCACTGAGGGTAAGGGTACAGCTTCGGTCCATCTGGTAAAGTAATCAGTTATTACAAGAATATACTTGTTCCCTTGTTTAGTTTGAGGTAGCGGACCCAGGATGTCAATAGCTACCCTTTCCATAGGTATACCTACATGATAAGTTTTCATTTCAGCCCTAGAGGTTTGAGGCGGCATTTTACGAGCTTGGCATGCATAACACTGATTACAATGATTAGTTATATCTTCTTTAAAGCCTACCCAATAGAATCTACTTCTGACCCTAGATATTGTCTTGGTAATGCCAAGATGACCAGCACAGATATCATTATGAAGTGAAGTCATGACCTCAGCTCTCCAAATGGCTGGTAAAACTAATTGAATTCTGACAGAACCATCATGGTCATGATATTGCCGGTAAAGAATGCCATCTTGCAATTTTAATCTATCCCATTGTGCAAAATAGTATTTGCTTGATGATCCTAAATGAGAAATGTCTCTCCAGGTGGGCCTTAATGCTTTATGTTCTAACCAGTCTAAAACAGGTTTTATTGAAGGATCATTGTTCTGTGCATCCTTCAATTCCTCCCTGGATTTTGACTGAACCCATTGTAATGCAAGATTAGAATCTTCTGTACTACCATCATCTACTGATTCAGAATCTGACCTTAACTTCATTTTCCGAATGAAAGAAATTGTCTCCCCCTTTTTTGCATTTTGAGCATCTTCAAAATTTTGTTTCTTTTGACAAAAAGCACAGTTATCACAGGGCAGCCTAGACAAACCGTCAGCATTACTGTTCAACCTCCCAGGTCTAAACTGAATTTCAAAATCATAATTTGAAAGTGTTTCTAGCCATCGGGCTAGTTGTGCCTCAGGGTGTTTGAACTTTATAAGCCATGACAAAGCTCCATGGTCAGTTCTAATCAAAACCTTTGTACCAAACAAGTAATTATGAAAGTGTTTAACACTCAGAATGATGGCTAAAAGTTCACGCCTAGTAATGCAATAATTTGTTTCTGGCTTTTGCAAGGCTTTGCTAAAATATGCAATTACTCTCTCTTTGCCATCTTGAATTTGGGAAAGCACACTACCAACAGCACATGAGGAAGCATCTGTGTCAAGAATGTATGGTTCCCCTATAATTGGATAGCTTAGTATAGGTGAACTTGTTAGCAAATGTTTTAACCTATCAAATGATTCTTGACACTCTTGGTTCCAATCTGAAATTTGTTTTGTAATTTTATCACAAAGTCTGTACAAAGGTCTGGCAATGTCTGCAAATGATGGTACAAAGCGCCTATAATAGGAGCAAAACCCTAAGAAACTTTTGAGCTGCTTAACAGTTTTTGGAACAGACCAATTCTTAACAGCTGAAATTTTCTCTGGATCTGTTGACACACCTTCTTCAGATACTACATGCCCTAGAAAGTTGACCTTAGTTTGAAAGAAATGACATTTCTTTGTTGAAATCTTTAAACCTGCATGACTAAGTCTTGAAAGAATTGGATCTAACCGCTCTAAGTGTTCTTCAAAGGTTTTTGAGAAACATATAATGTCATCAAGGTAAAGCAAACATGTGGTCCATTGCAAACCAGACAAAATGTGTTCCATGAGGCGTTCAAAGGTGGGGGGCCCATTGCAGACGCCGAATGGGAGGACCTTGAACTGGAAAAGCCCGGAGGGACATGTAAAGGCGGTTTTCTCTGCATCATTTGGATCCATGGCAACCTGCCAATACCCACTTTGCAGGTCAATAGTGGAGAACCATTTTGTTCCACCCCCTAGTGAATCAAAGCAGTCATTTATATTTGGTAATGGGTATGAATCTTTAATAGTAGCAACATTTATAGCCCTATAATCAACGCAAAAACGGGGAGAGCCATCTTTTTTTGTTACTAAAACAATTGGACTGGCCCACGGGCTAGTAGAGGGTTCAATGATGTCTTGTTCTAACATGGTTTTTATTTCCCTATCAGCAGTTTCACGTTTATTCAGGGGCAGACGCCTCATGGGTTGTTTGATTGGTTTGCAGCTACCAGTGTCTATCTTATGCTTAACAATATCTGTTTTACCCAAATCATATTTTGATTTTGCAAACACATTTTGATGTTTGATCAGCAGATTGAAGAACATGACTTTTTGCTCTTCATTCAAACCTGATGTGTTATTTTCCCAAAGTTGATGCAAATGTTCGGGCAATAATGCTAAAAGATTGCCTGAACTTTGATCAATATTTCTCAATAACAATTGATCTTTGTTCTCAACTTCATTTTCTGTTTTTATATTTTGTACAGGACTAATAGACTCTACAGGGGCTGCAAAGGCAGCTGTAGTTTGGGGATACACTGTTTGAATTTCTTCTGACAAATTCATCAGTCTTAGTGGTACTTTGTCATTTGCCGGATTGATTAAAGTTTTTGCAACTAAAATGCCTTTCTTGAGCAGTGAGTCAGACATATTATCAATAACTGCTGATGTTACAATATCACCAGTTTCGGTTTTACTCCGACAAACATTTGCTCTTACAATCATCTCAGTTTGTGGATGAATAACTACTTTTGAATCAAATACAATACGGAAGACCGAATTGAAATCCTTCTCTAATTTGCATTTTATTGAAAACTCACCTACTTCCACAATGTCTTCTCCTAAGTTCAAATGAAAATGATTTGTCTTCATGAAATCTTTGCCTAATATTACAGGAACCTCAATATTAGCAATTACTACATCATGAGTGAAAGTCAAATCACCTGCTGCCAAAATTTTAATTGGCAAAGTTGATCGGCCAACAGATTGAGACTGCTGTCCATTTGCCATTCTTAAATTTCCTGTACCAGATTTAACTGGTGGCCTAGAAGATGAGTCTATTTTGTCAAATATTTCAGGTTTTATAACAGTTATTGTACTGCCTGAGTCAAGTAATGCATGAGTTTCAATACCACATATCTCTACATCTATAAACATGCCATCACCTTTGGTATGACCAGGTGGGCTACTGAGTGCATCATCAAAATTGTCATTGGGTCTAGTAGTTGATTTTTGTCTAGCTGAAACATGACCCTCTGTCTCAGCTACTTCTAGTTTCCCTGGTACTTGTAAGTGTTAGGATTATGACTTTTAAAACTCTGGGCAAAATTTCCATTACCAGAGAAATGGTGGCTGTTACCTCTGTATCTGTGGGAGGATCCACCATGTGGCTGGTAATTTTGGAACCTACAATCTTTAGCTACATGACCCCTTTCATTACAGTTCCAACAAATTTTATTGCCTGTAAAGTTAGAATTTGGATAGTACATCTGAGTACTTGTGTGAGACCTTTGGGGACTACGGGGTAGTGAGTCTGTATTACTGTTGTGATACCTATTTGAATTATTACCGTTGTGAGACCTAAAAGTATTTGAGTCAGTTCTTGTGTGAGACCTATTTGAATCAGTAATTGTGTGAGGCCTGAAAACATTCGGGTCATTTCTGGTGTGAGACCTACTCTGCGTAGACCCCACACCTTTAATGTCTCGAAGTGTGCCCATTATCTGATCAAGTTTTTGGTCTTGTTCAAGAATTTTGCGCTGCATGGAAGAATCATCGTAAAAATCGTTCTCACATTGCATACGCAGCGCAAATTTATTTTGTTTACTACCCGAGCTCAAAGTTTTCTCACTCTTAAGTCCAGCGCGCACTGCTTCATCTACAGTTTTTGGATCACGTATTTCGATGAATGCGCGCAATGATGAATCATTGACAGAATCTAAGAAGTGATTTACTGCCAATTCGTCTCTTACGTCGCCCGGGACACGGGGATATGCCTTCCGAGATAATCGTTTAATATCTTCACCTAATTCAATCAGGCTTTCATTTTGTTTTCGCAGTCTTTGTCTTAGCTTTTCCCTAGACAACGCACATTGTTCACCTGGTTGAAATCTAGCCCTAAGTTTTTCAACAATAGCATTATAGTCACTGCGAGACACATGGGACATGTCAGTTAAAATTGAAGTTGCAGGACCACGGAGTCTAGTGCTAAGTTGCCTGGCCATGCTTTGGCGACTCCATCGGTTTTCGGCGGCGGCAATTTCGAATTGCACTAAATAATCATCTATATCCTCGGATCCATCGAACGACGCAACTTTACAAAAATTAGTTTTGTCAGGCCTTTCTGCACAAGTGAAATTGTGAGAATTGTCGGCATCATTGTACGTATCTGCCATTCGATCACGACTTCTATCGTTTGCACGTGAAAATGTATTACGATCCAAAAACGTGGTCGGGGAATGAGAACGCGCACGTGCAAGTCTGGGTTGAAAATCATTCATTCTATCATTATGAATATCGCTACGACTGAGCGAGCACGACTCTGTCGCTCTATTCTGATTCCTATTCTGCAAACTGTATAGACCAACGTCTTGCAGATTTGATTTAAGTTTCATATTCTCAGCCCTTAAAGACTGGATTACAGCAAGCAATTCCGTTGAATTAACTGTACGTTCGTCATGTTCTAAATTCTGACCTATTCGCTCACGCGCGAATTCTGTGTCATCTAATTGAGTTTGAGTATTAACTCTAGAAAATGAGGGAATACGGAACTGGACTTGGCCACTCGGGGTTGCATCAAGAGTGCAATAAGATTCCGCGGGGAAGGACGGGAAAGTGGTTCCGGTCGCTACAGTACTGCTGTTACGACCTTCCCCATCGGAGGGACACTCTTCTGCGGTAGTATTATTATCATGGTTCAAACTATTTGAAGCCATTTTTATGTAGGATGAAAATAAACAACACGCATGCACACACAGCGAAAATTACAAAATGTTTTCTGATTACTATGCACCAGTAGATCTAATACGATTACGAAGGGATAGACAGAAAATTAAACGGTAAGGCCACTCCAAGTTAATGTGAGAGCACGTGCTTTTCTCGATCCTAACTACGTAGCCTACAATAATTTCAGAGCTTACTTAAAGATCTAGCCTTGATTTGTAGGTGCAATATAATTTAAAGAACGGGCGCCTAAGTTCGAAAAAGTAATTGCAGCTACATATTACTTCTAAAAATTCTCGTGAGTCTTCCTTCAACAGTTTTAGGAATAAATTTTCTCAAATTTTAATTGAGAAAAATCCGCACCGCTGCCACCAAATGTAACGTCCACGCGTTACGGGTCTACCTTAAAACCCTACTCTGATTCGATCTGGCTCACCTTCCAGATCCGCCGAGCGTATCACTTAAACTCTGTATAACAAAATTAGGCAATTAAAAGACTACATGGGCCAGTTCTACATTTATACCATTTATTCACTTCTATACTGACGAGGGACAACTTACGCGCACGCACTCTCACAATTCACGAACATGGAAGTATGCCTTTAATCTATATGTTTCGGTCCGATAGCAAAGCGATAAGTAGCGTGGTTAAACCTAATAGAGGATAGAGGTTAAGAAGGAGGGAGCTAGAAATATTAGTTAGATTTCGGGTCTAGATCAGTGGTGACGTTATACCTTTAAAGACGAGATTCGCTGTCTCAACAACCGTTACTGCTGCACACAGCTTACACTTGGGTGAAGAATGCAACTGATTTGCTTGAAGCACCCTTGGTCCCGTGCAGTATCTGCTACTTGCAGGGCCCAGGCGGACTCCAGGGCAATATCCCGTAGATATTCCCAAATAACGGGGGTTCCCGGCGCACCCCAACAGTACCTGCGTCCAGGTACAAATCTAAAATACTCTATAAAAATCTCTCTCTCTAATATCTAGAAATACTCTGAAAACACAATCCAGCGAATCAGGTATTTAATCGTGAACCCTTACCCGGACACCCAATTTAATGCGGCTACAATTACAAGCGGTTGTCACCACGGAGCTATACCCTTAGAAAGCAACTAAAGATGGCGTCTAATCCGTTGATAAGAACTTACTTCATTCTCTTAAATATCTGGCGTAGATTCTAGTAGACTAAATAGATATAACACAGTAGGATCTATGTAAGTATTACTACAGTAGTGATGAGTGATTTATAATAGTACTATAGAATAGCTGTTAAAAGTATTAGTAGATAATTCAAAGCGAGGTTTGCTCTAGACGACTGGTGCATACGCGACCGGAATCAAATTCAGCGCGCCTAGAACTCTGACTTGTATTTATAGACTTCGCTGGACGAACGGTCCAGTTCTAAGAACTTTCATTGGTTGAAGTGGACGTTAGAAGAACCAGAACCAATGAACTATATTCGTCCGGACTATCGTCCAAAATGACGTGATATGATTAGCTAATAATACTTACTCACCGATAACGAAGACATCCGAAGCTCACCAAAGATCCCAAAGTACAGAATGGCGGCGTTGATAGATAAATGTCGACAAGTGTTAAACAGTCGCGGATTAAGGCTTTATACGAACCTTTCAAGTAAAAACATTAATAAGATCAGATTACCAAATATTCACACTATATGGTGATACCGGGATCAATTCATAAGGGACCGGATATTAGTGTGTAGACAGGAAGTTATAGCATCTCGGTAGATGGTGAAACAGAAAGAGATGGAAAATAAGCATGTAAATGACCGATCTGGAGGCTGAATACGGACTACTTATGATCAAGGTACTGAAGTATATTAATTAGGCATCTCTGAAGGATACTTCCATGTACGCAATAATTATATGACAGATAGTACAGTTACAAATATCATGTTAGTTTTGCATGTAAACATGTGACCAGAATTTCTCCCCCGATCGCTACAATATATTAAAGAGATATCTGGTAAAATATGCATTAAAGAGGAGGATTTGAAAAATGAACATATCAGTCACAGAACACTCTTTATTTTACCATGGATTTATAAAATTTGTTGTTTTGTTTAGCAGGCTAACTAATCAAAATCTACATGTATGTACAGTAAACCCCCTCTAGTGCGACCACCAAAAAGGGGCATAATTCACAGTGCCAAAGGCAGGTGGTAGCTTAATGCAGGACAATAGTTATGCAGAAAGCTCCCAGATTAAGCAACCACCTGCTTATGAAGACAGCCATGTTTGTTCATTAAGTGGTCGAATTAGAGGGTTTTTACTGTATAAAGGAAGGTAATTTAATATTCTGTCGTGAGATAGTAAACTTTGTCTAGTTGTACTTAAAAATGTACTTTAGGCATTAATTTCTGTAAGAGTTTCGTAATAATATTCAATTTAATTAATAAAAGGTAACTTTGTTTGAAAATACTGTTTAATGTTATCTATATGTATGTATAAACAGGTACATATTGTTAAGAAAAGCAAGGTTTACTGACGATAACTTGAAATATTCCTCATGAACTCATATTCGACTCATATTTGACTCGTGACGCGTCCAACATAGACTATGTTGGACTGCCATGCGGTGCAAATGCGTGGCAGCTATTGGTTTACGTACCTATAAGGTGTATAATGAATAAAATCATTAATCTTTAGCCTGTTGAACAAATCATTTTACATATTTTTTCACTCACTACAGTTTCAAAGTTATAATCAGTTTGTATCTACCAACAATGCATGCAGGCATCAAACAGACACAAATTTGACGAGACGCCGAGTTACTCGTCATCTCTGCTGGATCCAAACTGTTTGCAAAGGTAATCGTGTATACACGACAGCAGTTAAGGTTAGTTAACCCTTCGCTTGCTGAATTTTAAAACACATTTCTCCTTCTTTACCCATGTCCTGTTGTATAATTACATACATCTTCACTGTGTACAAGTATATCGCTGTGTAATCACTGCTCTGGAGTGCATTGGTTGCACAATCAACTTGTAAATAGTGCAGACCCTGATGAGACAGCTCCTGCAGGAGCTGTCTCATCTGGGTCTTCACTATTTACAGGTAGGTATATTGACGTGAATAGCAAGCGAAGGGTTAACCCTTTCCTTCATATAAATGTGTTTTCACGCATTTGCAAACAGAGTAAACCCAGATCAGATCAGAGTATGCTGTTTGCTGATGAAATTTGATAGATCTGTGTCTTTACTTTCTAATATGGCTACATTGTTCTGCCTTACATGTGTCATTATCACTATTTTGTCTATAAATATTCAATAGCTACTGAAATTTGGAATAATCGTAGAACAGGGAAAGGGTTAGAACAACTCTATAGTACAAGTAAATATACTCGTCCAAACGTTGTCGAAAGTAAAAGAAAATATGTACCGAACGACTTTTCCCAAGTTTATTTCTTAAATAGCATTTGAGCTACATCAAAGCACCGAGTTAACCTAGACAAACTGAAAGACCGTTACTAATTTCCCATAAGAATATTCTTTGACAAGAATGAACCCGATTAAAACTTTGAGCTTAAATTCAAGATTTGGTTTGATAATGCATGTTGTTGAAAACGAACTCAAGGAGGATTGATGCAGTGATGACATTATTATTTCAGAGACAGATAATCTTTTCGAATAAAAACGACCTATTCTGGCACAAAATCTTATTTGTTGTAATTAACTAACCCTTACAGATCAATAAGATGCTCATTATTCAGTACTCAAGCTTTAAAGCGAAAGGTACTTGACTGTGATTAGGCAAGTACCATTACTGGCCAGTAAATATCAAGGGTATAAGAATACTCGCTTGTACTTTTAAATTGTCATACTCACGGGGAACTTGTTATGGGTTGAATTGCTTTGGGTTAAACTATCCAAATTGATTATTAGCACGATGTAAGCGAATTAATGGCATCAAAGAGTCAAACGCAAACGAGTTGGACCCATAAAATATGCCGAGTAACTTCACGCAGCATTGGGAGCCAACGTTTCTGACATCCTGATTTTTCATGTAAACAGGGATTTTTCTGCCCACTTGCTTCCTTTAGCATACTAGATTTTAGATACCCGTATGTGGCCAAACCTGTCTAATGGATTACAATAAAAAGAATTATTTTTCAAAATACAATTTTAAAAATATGAATAAATAAGGATACATTTGACTAAGTCTTTACTCCATGAATATTTATGTTAGAAATAATCACAGGATGAATATTAGTTAGCTGTTTTTTATAATGCAAATGAGCTCAGGAGTGGCATGTCTCAGCAGAAACCGTAGAATCGGATCAATATAATTGCTTAAGCAAACATAGCTCTTACAGGGGCCGTCTGATTTTTGATCTACTCTATTTGCAGAGGCGTTAAAAGGCGTATTTATGAAGTAACTGGTTAATATTGATAATGGTAATTGAAAGGAGTTATAATAATAATTAATTATGATTCATATAAGAAATAATGACATTATGAGTATAAAATCAAATTATTTGTTACAATAGAACATTGACACAGGAATTTTTGACCATGGCAGAAACTGTATAATCGTACCAATATTATATAACAATCAAGTAGACCTGAACCCTAACAGCCGGCTACTAAACAAAATGCAAATAGAAGGATGGGATATAACCAATTAATACCACATGATACAATAAGACTATTTTTCAGACACGAACTGTTTTCTATTCAATGTACCGACTATTGTCTCCCTCACACACAATTATATTAGTTGGTCTGAAAGCTGAAAACTGGTGTGTTTTTTAGGACAGGTGGTACATGTAGCTTAATGCAGGACGAAAGTTATGCAGAAATTTCATCTTAGAGATTCCTGTAATACTTTCGTCCAGCATTAAGCAACCACCTGCTCTTGTCGACCCCATATCCATTCATATTATGATCACTATAGGTAGTCTCTACTGTGTTTTTGCATTTCGTATCCTGTTACAGTAAAACCTCTCTATAAAGGTCACTAAATTACATCAAGTATTTTGTCTTAAAAGCAGGTGACTGCTTTAAGCAAGGTGAAAGAAAAATAGAACGCTCCTATAGGAGCGTCCTGTTTTACTTTTACCTTGTTTTAAGCAGCCACATGCCCTAAATACCAACTAATTAACACAATTTAGTGGCAGTTGTAGAGATGTTTTAATGTATAGTCCCGATATTAAAGAATTCGGTTCATAAATATGTTTTAATAAATACCCATTGAAACATGTGTCCTTGAACTGAGTCATTGAAATGACATTTTGGAAATTATTAAAACAGGTTTATCGCAAGACAGTGGTCTAAGTATTGCTAAGACTAAGATGCAGATAGACTGTAAGATTGTGTCTATATTTCGTTTAATATTGATTATATAATTTATCTGAAACTTCATATATAGTTGCATTTATTTGCCGACACGATAATTTAAATATTGATTGAGTCGTATTCACAAATCGCTACCTCACATACATTTAAAGTATTTGCATTAATGTAATCTTAACCAATACAAGGAATAAGGTCTAATAACACCATAAAGAAGCTTTCGGACAGTGTCTTATTTATCCTAAGTCACTCTAAGACAACAGCTTATTATACTCCTAGAGAGTTTGTAATTACATTTCTAAGCACTGTAGATTGAAATTAGAAGAGGGGGATAATGGCCATGCCATTTACACTGTCGGTCGTAAATTAGTAATTTGACAATATTCGTTACAGGAGCAGCATGAGGCTTCCAAATTTAAATACAAATGCACACATCATCTGTAAGTACTAAAACATTTACCTAAGAGAAAATGGCATAGTTTCAAGAAATCTAAATATCAATGACCGAAAATTGCTATATCAGTTACATTCACGAGAAATCTAAATACGTTTAACTGATTCCCTGTTCTATATTTAGCCCAATTTCAATACCTACTGAATAGTATAGACAAAATAATTGTAATGAAATATTGAATGTAGAACGTTGTAGCCATCTTAGAAACTAAAGAAACAGATCTTCCAAATTCCACTAGCAAACAGAGCAGACCCTGGCCAGACGGCTCCTATTGAAACTGTTTGATCTGGGTCTACTCTTTTGCAAATGCGTGAAAATATGTTTATATGAAGGAAAGGTTAAATATTACTTTTTCGTCATTAGAATGTATATTATGAAATGTAAGTGTTATAATTATCTGCATACAAATATTTGACTTTGTGTTTGGTCTCGGCCAACAATTCACGGGCGGTAAAAAAATGATAAATCGTTTATATACGTCGCGTGACCAAAACCCCAAACAGTTGATAACTGGTACCCCTAGAGGGGCATAATGTACCATTTGTTTTTATTTTCTATATCAAATTAGTTGGTAATAAAACTAGTGCAGAGAGGGAAGAGGCAGCTTCATGCCGTTGACCTATTTATTGCATGTTACCTTTTTAAATGGCTGTACAGTTTATCCAACAATTAGTGGACGAGCTTTCATGCTCAAACATATTAAAAATAATTTGTGTAATGTCATTACCATTAAAGCATGGAAAGAGATATATCTGTACACATGTTTCAACAGTTGCAGTATCCTTCATATAGAGTTTGTCAGAGGATTTACGCATTTCTAACATACATTAGAACCCCTCTACACCGGAATTTTATTGCAGAACATATTATGTCTTTTAGGCAGGTGGCTCCTTTCGGAGCTTTTTGCATGACGCTCAACCTGCAATATTTACATTCGCCCTGCAACGTCCTTATATAACCTTATTCTAAAAAGAAAGTTGCATTTTCCCATGAACGTTCATTTCAATACCGGTTTGAGGCGGTTCTCCTTTTCTAAGAATTCCGCTGTGTAAGCGCGGAGTAATACTTTACTGACCCAGTTATGACATATTTTAAGATTTATCAATGGGGAATCGATACGTGACAATGTAAACATAAACACTCCACTTACTGAAACGTCAGCGATTAACGACGCCTTATTTCAGTGTAGATTCTGATCAGACTTATGTGGAAATGTTTATTTTGCAATGCACGAATAAAAATGAAATAAATAAATCTAAATCAATGCTCTAGTGGTATAAATAAATACTAAACATATATTATCCGTAAGGTTTGAACTGGCACTCATTACTTTCCGCCGTCTTTTGTCGATGAAAAATCGGGATAGTGACGCATGTTTCACGTGTGTGTTTGGAAGGATAAAAACAGTTTACGGAAAAAGGCGGAATATTCATGCAGTGCCAGGTCAAACCTTATCGACAATATATGTTTTTGTGTGTTTATGTTTACCTTCAGATCGATACAAAATAATTATACACGTTCGTCTGCAATAAACAATGGCTGAATTCGACGACGATTTCCTTCAGGCAATTGATTTCGAGGCAATTGATGTGGTCTGCTCGTCAAAACAGACCCAGTTGAAAATGGAAAATTTGAAATGTGGCATCTTCTTACTGAGAATTATCGCTTGGGTACATAATATTGCCAACTTTAACAGCCGTGGTGTATCAAAATATATTATCAAGTAATGAGTGAAGCATAAATAAGTCAATGTCCTTACCCGTAACAAAGAAAAATCCGAGAATAAAATCCAACGTTGTGACCCGCTTTCGAACAAGCATGGCGGGTGAGTAAATTGGCTTCGACACCGCGACCTACATTTAAGGAGATGCTTTAATACCAACATTTCGTAAATATATATGATTTGAAATATCTCGATAATCTTTTCTTTAAACATAGCTGGACAATTTACTGATTAAAATCTTGTATTCATTCTATATTTATAATATGTGTTTGGGACTATTTTTCATACCATATATAGAGATCCTATAGAGATCCTACTACGTTAGAAACGAACCTGGCAACGACCTAGATAGCGGCTATTACGTGACCGGTATACCGTTGAAATATAAGAAATACAATGGAATATAAATATAAGAAATAAATTACGTGCTCCCGGTGTTCATGAGGTTAGCCTTACGAGCAAAGATTCACGTGAAGCACTTCGGGCTTCACTAACTTTGCTCGTAAAGCTATGCGTTGCATAACCTCATGAACACCGGAAGCACGTCATTCATTTCTTAATTAAACTACCACCTGTCTGAAAGACCGAGGAGGTTTACAGTATATAATTATATAATTTCAATGTCAAACAACATACATGTAGCAGGGAAATATCACACTCTATCTCTGTTTCAATGATATAAGAGTTTCGTGTATATTACATGAGGTATTCAAACCTTATCAAACATATGTGTCTATCCCCTCTTGTGACAAACTTTAAGGGTCTCGCTTATATCATATATAGACGATGTTGAGTTTCATGTCATATTTAAAACCCTTTAATTGTTTACCGAGACGTAAATTAAAGAGTCAAATATTAGTATACATATTTATTTGTGTATCAAAAATTTAATAAAAAATATGTTCTGTTCTGATATTCACGGAAAGTCAATATGTCAATTCCACTTTTTGCTTGTTAACATCTTATAAATATCTGCTTTGGAATATCTGCATCGCGATATAGATTTTTCGAAAATATGAAAAGTAACTATACTACTGACATTTACTCACTAGGACCGCTTCGTTAATAAAACACAAAAGACGACAGTACATGACATTGAAAACGTTAGATGATGATATTGATGTTGCGTAGAGTCAACAAGAGCAGACATGGTGCTACATACTTTAAATGCAAATCACCCCTGCTATACGAGATTAAAACTAAGTCCTTATCCTGCTCTACACTATTTGCATTCGCATAGCCCGCGGCGTCCAATCAGGATCCAAGCTGAGTGGCACTCGTCCAATAGTTTCTCATTAGCCTAATGGAATCGGGTTTAACTTTTATTCCAAATTTGAGTATTTTTACAGCAGTATAATGGTTAACGGTGTTGAATGGTCAGATCCTTCGCAGTTCATCATCTGGAAAAAATGAAACATGATTATTTGATATTCTTAGGCTGCTATGGCGCCGTTATGGTAAAATAGCATTCGTATCGTTTAGGTATTATAAAGACCCAATTTCGTGAAATAGGATAATGGAATGTTTCTGAAAATAAGGTCAGATGTAAATTAGGTACAGGGTAATACAATCATTAAATGTTGTTCCCATTTATCTGCTGTATAATTAAAACTAGCTCCACCATTTCTGAATATTAATTAAACAAAATATTGTTCCTAATGGTATCATTGAAAAACTGATTTTATGACAAACAGTGCAGTGCAGGCTCCCTCAGGAACCCTTTGATCGGGATATGCACTGTTTGAAATCGTCGTATATACTCGGCTCCGTTCATTACAGGTTAAGAGTAAGGCATAAGATGGTTATCATTCCAACAGGAAAGCTAAAGATGACTGGGGACATGAAATCAGAAATATGAAAATTTTATTCTCAAAATCTCATGAAAACGAAAGGGATTTACATTTTAGCGAATCAAGATATGGAATCTTGGATATAGAATACGGCGATTCTAATGAAATCAAACAAACCGCGCAAAAGCATTTTCTGCGTTTCTAACTCGTATTCTTCTAGTTGACCAACTGTCAATAAAAATCGACTCTCTAATTTTACGTTAGTATGACTACTAAAACAGACAACATTTTATTATTGCCTTCTTTAACTAAAATTAAAATCAAGCATATATTAATGTCATTAACTACTTTGCATAAGCACTTGGTTAAGAAGTAATGTTTGCTTGCATCATAAAACAAAAATGATCGCACCGCAGTACTAGTGATAACGGAAATAAATGTTTAAGTATAACGCCGTTAGACATTCATGTGATTTGAGAGTAAATGTTAAACTGTGCAGTTAATAATAGACGATAACATTAAAAAAAACGTTGCGTTTTCGTAAAATCACAAAAAGAATCATGTGTGCATGTGTATATTTATATGGACATTGCAAGGGCATGCCTGTGGTGTGTGCGTCCCCGGGTCTGATTTCATTGTCTGACATTTGATTGATTTTCATACCAATGCGACATTGAACAATTAGTATTCATATCAAATTAAATTTGCATATTTAATTAATATGAATATTAATTGGAAATGACTATTGAATTAATATTAGTATTAATTGGTATGAGTACTAATTAATATGAATTTTTGATTAATATAGATAAATTATTTATTGTGTAGGGCCAGTAGGCAAATATATGTGCAATATTTCTTCGAAACTGACCCAAGCATAATACTCCAAATAACTTGAATACATAGAGATATCATTATACCATATACACTATATACATACATGCATGGTCTCATAAGGTTTTACTTCTGTGTGACATTGACCTTGAAGGAATATCGCTTCCAATTGATAAATATATGTCTTTTTCAAAATCGTCCAATGCAAGATAAAGTTTCAGCTCGAACAAAACTATTAGCATACTGTATGCATATATGCAGCATCCTATAATGTTAACCTACATGAGGGTCATTGACCTTTAAGACAGGGACCAGTGCCATCTGCGGGGCACGTCGTTTTAATGTGGTGAACATCTGTACCAAAATATGGTGCATTTTTGTGCCTTTGCCGGACACACTTTCTACCCAAACACGGAACAAGTAGTTTGATGGACGCATGTGCACACACAAATACACACAGGCGAACGGACGGACAGATAGATGGACGAAAGTTCTATTCTAATATACTTCCTTTTGAGAGCATAAAGCTAAATATCAGACAATACAACTTTTTATAAATCGACCCAGTACTGGACTGATGGCTTAATTGACACCAGTCTCAGTTTGAAACAGACATGGTATATTATCGTTATTGACAAGACTGAATGGAATACTGTATGCTTAGACAATATGCCAATATTTATTTGCGATAACCCCAACTTTGATCAATTCTAATATTTAAAGACGTGACAAAATAATCTTAACCATTATCTTGTTGGCCGCGACCTAATCGTCATTCGCAAACAGTTTTGACCGACATCATTAACCTATTCTCTCATAGGTTATTTTTAGACCCAGCCTCTTTGAATAAATCTACCAAACAGGAGCTAAAGAAAGGGAACATTTTAGAATTATGTAGTTTTGAAAACATTGTGATAAAAAGAGCATTTGCTCCATAGGTTTTAAAAAGTGGCATTTTCAGAGGCGTCAAAAGGCGTAAATTTACGGTAATGGGTTGAGACAAAAGCTGTTTGATACTGGGTAAGTAGTTTCCCCAAAACTTTCTTAATATCAGAGTTCGAATAGACACCAGTTTTCGGCAGGATGACTTAAAGTTCGAATTGCAAATTGGGCTGCTGACTGCTGTCTGAAATATGAATGGGATATTCATTTGTCAATGATAGAATCAATGTAGCAATGAATGGCATTGGACGCCAACGGTATTTACAGGTTGTTGCAGTGTAGTTACGCTGTCTATCTCAGGGGGTCGATATTTCCTATTATCTCCTATCATCAATGTAACTTGAAATAAGTAGTCATACCTAGTATGATAGCAGTTCAATAATCAAATCTCCATACCGGATTACCTTATATATCTTCTACGAATTGAAGAAAGAAATTTAAAATACTATTGTAGTGCTTTATGTTAGGTTTGTTATTTTCGGATTGAAATCGTTTTAAAAAATGAATAATCAAATCCTCTAAATGACGTCATGTTTTGTATTAGACTAAATGGGTCAAATGACATTTAATTATTAAGTTGATTTCGAGACACTGCCTCCCTGTCCTATCAGTTAATGACTTTGAGAGTACATTAAGATTGTATTTCCCGTCTAGACAATATTATCTCATGGCTACGACATCGCACAGATGTTGAAACTTTGATTAAGACATCTGTTAATCCGCTTCGTTAACAATCTGCCATTCAAAGCCCTTTGTAGAAGTTCTTAGTAATATCAGTTTTTACCATGGCATCGTAGCTTGTATAGGCAACTTTCATTATAAACATTCATTAATGGAACAGCGGCAGAATTCCACGAAAACTAATATTTGTTTCCTCCAGAGTATCCATTTCCCTACAATGTCACGATACCCTTTGCAACTGATCGACAACTTTAACCCTTTCCGCCATAGGCTATTTTTTGATCCAACCTCTTTCAATGAATCTACCCAAAAGGAGCATTTACTAGAGAAAAGGAAAATTTGAGATTTTTGTAGTTTGAAACCATTGTGAAATACAATTGTAAATATAGGAGCAAATGCTCTGTTTATCACAATGGTTTCAAGAAGTGACTATTACAGAGACGTAGAAAGGCGTATTTATAGAGGAAAGGGCTTAACCGATTTATCACCATATTATGTAAAGAAAACCCGCCAAAATAGTACTTTGGTTGCCGTCCATTCTTTATAATAAGGAACCCAAAACAACAAAATTGCTGGTATAAGTCATTGACATTGATGGGTTCAGCAAACGGTGCAGACCCTAATCAGACAGCTAATCCATAAACCCCCTGATATGGGTATACACTGCCTACATATGTTCCTTTAACCCATTACCTCATAGGCCAATATTCGGTTACAATGTACAACGTCTTTGAATAAATCTACCGAAAAGGAGCATTAACTAGAGAAAAGGAAACTTTTAGAATTTTGTAGTTTGAAACCATTGTGATAAATAGAGCATTTGCTCCTATAGGAGCAAATGCTATATTTATCACAATGGTTTCACAAAGTGCTTTTTACAGAGTCGTCAAAAGTCGTCAATATGAGGGAATGGGTTAAGGGACACTGAGCATCAATGGGTTAATAAAGATACATAATGAAAGCAACCTTTAGAAGAAACCTCGCATGTCATGGCATTATATGTGGATTGCAGTTAACTGGCTTTCATACAATTTGACCATCCTCTCTGTGATAAACGAATTATTACACGCCGATCAAGGTCGCGTAGACCGTATTCATTTCCAGCGCTCTTTGAGGAGTGAGTGTGATTAATGGTTCTAGTGAAAATATTGTCTCTTTGAAGGACTTTTACCTTTAAATGCGGAAACATGCACCAACTACGAACTTATTCTGATGTTGTAACCCTTTCCATGATATACCAGGGTCCATGCTTATAAAACTTTTAGTTGAGTCTGAGTTCGTTCTCAAGTTTTTGATTGGTCATATGTGAGCCTTTGGCTCAAATCTGACCAATCAAAAGCTTGAGAACGAACTCAGACTCAACTAAAAAGCTTTATAAGCATGGACCCTGATAGAGACGCATATCGATGCATTTATAAACAGAGTAGACCCAGATCAGACACATCTTGTAGGAGCCTTGAGTATCAGTATCTACTCTGTTTACTTATAGTATTACATAGATCTAATATATTAACATTATGTCATTATTTCTTACATGCATAATCATCAGGTAAAGGTATGAATACGTTAGCGTATATTGCGATGTACACTTTTAGTCGGTTAATTCAGTTGATAGGACTAGATAGTTACCTGAGTTTTCTTGCAATCCTCCGCCTTCATTTTAGTTATCCTTTAGATAATATATCACGTGGTGTTTCGTTTCTTGAAACAGTGTTATTATCGCTTTACATACTGTATTCATTGAAGTACAAACTGAAGAATGGATGCTATAATACACTTATATTTTCTTATATATGTTAACATATTTTCAAATATTCTACTTCCTTGTAATCGAGTACAGAAACGTCTCGCTTATACGATCACTCAGAAGAAGTCTAAATCTGGATTCTTAACCCATTCCCTCATAGGCTATTTTTAGATCCAACTTATTTGAATAAATCTACCGAAAAGGAGCATTAACTAGAGAAAATGAAACTATCAGAATTTTGTAGTTTGAAACAATTGTGATACATAGAGCATTTGCTCCTATAGGAGCAAATGCTCTATTTATCACAATGGTTTTACATAGTGACTTTTACAGAGTCGTCAAAAGTGATCAATATGATGGAATGTGTTAAAACAGGTGGTAGCTTAATTCAGGTCGAATGTGATACAGAAGGCTCCCATAGGAGTTTTCAGTATCACATTTGCCCTGTATTTAGTAACCACCTGCTTTCACATTATCCTTTGTTAACCCATTTGCTCCCACGATCCCATATATGGGACATAGGCAAACAGTGTAGACTCTGATCAGACGCCGCACAATGCGGCGTCTGGTCAGAGTCTACACTGTTTGCTGATAGGAATTTCAATATAAAACAAAATGAAATTGAAATTTTAGGCCAGATACCCCTTAGATAAAAAAAAAAATGGACTAATCCAATATATAAGCATGGAAGAATCCACTGGAAGCAAATGGGTTAATAAACCATGTGGTCGTTGTAGCGAGACGTTACTGTAGTTGCAACTGAGACACTAACGTCGTCAAACGTTAAACTCAAACTGACCTATCATATACACTTCTTGGCGTAAATTGTAAAATTAAATAAGTGCACCTTTACCTTCGGGAACACGATAAGGAAATTTATTGTATTGTCTCGGAAAGATCGCCCGATAATGATAACAATACCAACAATAATTTTGTAAACAGTATATCATCGGAAACTCCCCCGGGATACACTAGTAAAAGTTATCTTTGAATAAATTTTCAATCTTGAATAGGAGAACGCCGAGGGATCGTTTCCAGGACGTCTTTATCGAACTTGATTTCTCTAACAAACGCTGAGCGAAATGCCTCTTCTCAGACATGCAGTTCTCTGGTTATACTCTCTAACTCTGTCCCCTCCCCTCCAGTCACTTCCCCTCCCACCCTCCCTTTCCCCCCCCTCTCTCTCTCTCTCTCTCTCTCTCTCTCTCTGTCTCTATCTCTGTCTCTCTCTCTGTCTCTGTCTGTCTCTCTCTCTGGCTCTGTCTCTCTCTCTCTCTCTCTCTCTCTCTCTCTCTCTCTGTCTCTCTCTCTCTATGTCTCTCTGTCTCTCTCTCTGTCTCTCTCTCTCTCTCAGATTATTCGTGTCTTTATTATTTGCGTGTCTATTCCGTTGTTTTGCCATGTCTTTTCTGGCGCTGTGATACACAATGACATGTGATACATGTCATTTTTGCTAATCCCTCTATTCACTTAACCCTTACCCCACTTTTCAATTAACCCTCACCCCACTATTCAATTGACCATTATCCCACTATTTAATTAACCCTTAACCCACTATTCAATTAACCCTTATCCCATTATTCAATTAACCCTTACCTCACTATTCAATTAACCCTCACCCCACTATTCAATTAACCCTTATCCCATTATTCAATTAACCCTTATCCCACTATTCAATTAACCCTTTTCCCGATATTCAATTAACCATTATCCCACTATTCAATTAACCCTTATTCCACTATTGAATTAACCCTTATCCCGCTATTCAGTTAACCCTTAACCTACTTTTTAATTAACCATTATCACATTATAAAAAAGTACCTAGTTATAGTCTACTTTCAGTCCGAATGACCGCTCAGCCGACTGTACATTTACTCAATTATTATTCAATTAACGATTATCCCATCATTCAATTAACCCTTATCCCGCATTTCGCGACGTGGCTCGCGATTGCAAACATTTTGGACCAAAATAATACGCCGAGTAACTCCGCATCTCTTCCGGACCCAATCGTTTGGTTCTCCGTCAATTATTCCTCAAATGCTTAAAAATCCGTTCATTTTAGTTGTTATGCATCAAAAAATCATCAATAATCGTGTGCTGCCTTTAAACTATCAATTCTCTTCTATGATGAAGTATGGGTGATTATGCATAAAAATCCGTATTTTCCCAGTTCTGTTTGTAATCCTGGCAATACATCTCTGTCAATCCAAATGCCAAGAGAGTTGCATTACAGAATACTTTGATTACGTCTACGATCCCAATACTAGGGTTAAATATTTCGAGGAAACTTTGATTGCAATGTTCGCACAAATAGTTATAACAGCATATCTGACATGCGTTATGTTACACAATTCTCTCATCGTTTTTCGCTCGAAGACATTTTAATTGGCAAAACAGTATAGGAAATATTGATGTCATGTATCATCACCAACACGTTTGTGACATCTGCTATTTATCATTTTCTGGGAACACTCATGTTATATTTTATATTGATACGTGTTTGCAAGATTGTTGTTAATGTTATCGTAGACAATACAGAAAAGATGCACGAACTGTCAGAAACGTGATTGCTGTTTTAATCAAATTGTTATGAAATGTATTTGTAACACTATGCACGGTATAAGCTAATTTCTAAGCTTTATAATTATCTTCAATGTAGTTTATAATATAAATATGTCAATACGGTATGAACTCTCATAACATGAAGCAACTATATTTCGTGTCACTCATTGAATGCATACAGTTCATGTATGCATCCATTTACCGTTCAGCTGATGAATATGCATGTTAGACACAAATGCACCATCAGTATTAAATAAGTGAATACTAACATCTACATAATTTCATAAGCAAACAGAGTAGACCAAGATATGAGGGTTCCAACTCTGTTTGAAAATGCTCGTAATGGTGTCTCCAATAGGCACGGGCTTGGTCGTGCGTGCTTATCTGAGTCTTTTTAACCAATTCCCTCATACTGACGCTTTTTGACGCCTCTGTAAAAATCACGTTTTGAATAAATTTCCTTTTCTCCAGTAAATGCTTCCTTTCGGTAGATTTATTCAAATAGATTGGATCTAAACATAGCCCATGAGGTAATATGTTATAGTATTATACATTACCCTTGTCTGGGCATTAACAACTGATACCATACTGCTACCCAGCATTAGTTCAAGCGAAGTATATTAGGACATATCACCACAGACTGCAAGCGGTTATAGGGTAACATGTTTAGTTAGAGTAAAACCCACTGTGAAAAACTGTACCATCATAACTCTGGGAAAAAGTATTCAACCGCACCGATATCCGCACCTAAGCTGCAACTTAATCTACATTTAGCCTTATGCCAAAAATAAAGTTAAAATCTCAAACAACTTCAGTCCAAACAACTGATTGATGCGGAATGCCGGACGGACGGACGGACGGGTGGTTTGGATTGGTTTGTTTTTATCGGGATTTACGTCGTTTTAACAGTTGTTCAGTCATATCACGACGTCCGGCTAATTAAAGGTGGAGGAAGACCACAGAGGTTCTTCAGTGCACAGAACAAATAACATTGTTTCGTGCACAAAAGAACATCCAGGTAGAACCACCGACCTACCGCCAGCCAGCTGGAAGGCTTCCTCACACGAAATGCCAAGACCGGGAGTCGAACCCATAGCGGCGAGGGGCTAAGTGATTGTCAGTCGAAGACAATAACCACTCGGCCACGGAGCTCCCACGGACGGACGGGCAGACGAAACCAAAACCTATAGTCCCCTTTCGCTTTCGCCAGCAGCAGACTAATAAACCACACTGTATATGCATATAAAATACCAGAGATACGTGTGAGTGTGTCTAACAGTGCATACCCAGATCAGATATATCATCGGAGACGAGGCGATCTAGGTCTACACTGTTTTAATATCACTAAGGTTGGTTAAGTTATGGCACGTCACAATATATAAAGATAGGACGTTTACACACTTGGGATTGATTTGGTTATACATGTACAGTAAAACCCCTCTATGTCTGAATTCTAGCAGAGAACAATTTAGACACTTCAAGGTAGGTGACTGCTTAATGCAGGGTGAACTTCACGCAGAAAGCTCCTCTAGAAGCATTCTGTGTGACTTTCACCCTACATTAACCCTTCGCTTGCTGAATTTTAAAAATACATTTCTCCTTCTTTACCCATGCCCTGTTCTATAATTACATATATCTTCACTGTGTACAAGTATTTCGCTGTGCAATCACTGCTCTAGAGTGCACTGGTTGCACAATCAACTTGTAAATAGTGCAGACCCTGATGAGACAGCTCCTGCAGGAGCTGTCTCATCTGGGTCTTCACTATTTACAAGTAGGTATATTGACGTGAATAGCAAGCGAAGGGTTAAGCTATTACCTATCTTCAAGACCGATACTTTTACTAAATTTAACGTGTGGTTTAGAGGGGTTTGGCTGTGTTCAGTAGGTACACATGGTTGATAAACTGTGTCCCTTCACACAGGTCACAAAGTGTGTTGAATTATGTCAGTAATGGCGTTATTGGTGACAAATATATTTCCAAATGAATCGACGATACGCTTTATCGATATTTTTACTATTTGGACATAAAACAACTATTCGTCGGTGATTTGAAAATAGACGATATTCTTATGGGAACATGTGTAGACTAAGCTTCTTGAAACAAGATAATTGTCCTATGTAAACATTCTTAACCGTTACCCCGCTATCCGCGACCGGACTCACATTACTGTAAGGACTCAGATAAGGCGCCGAGTTACTCGGCGTCTCATCAGGATCCAAACCGTTTGACACTCGGTCAACAAGTTCACAAAGTAACGTTTGTTCCAATCGGAAGAAGTGCATCTTACACCATGTTTAGATCTAAGAAGACATTAGTTTGATTCACAGCAGGTGAGTATGGCTAACCCATTCCTTCATATAAACTGCATTTTCACGCATTTGCAAACAGAGAAGACCCAGATCAGACGGCTCCTATAGGAGCCGTCTGATCAGGGTCTGCTGTGTTTGCTAATGAAATTTGATAGATTTTGTTTCTTTAGATTCTAAAATGGCTACAAATGTTCCACCTTTCATTTTT
This sequence comes from Azorinus chamasolen, assembly GCA_963576725.1. NCBI lineage: Eukaryota > Metazoa > Mollusca > Bivalvia > Cardiida > Solecurtidae > Azorinus > Azorinus chamasolen. The sequence goes on along the minus strand of OY755243.1, from coordinate 55,970,189 downwards.
TATTATAACTATTTTGTTAATGGATATTCTGTTGGTATTGGATTTTGTAAAAAGAAATATAGTACAGGGAAAAGGTTAATATGCGTCTTAAGTTGTAAGTCAAATTAATGGATCAAAACCATTTTATTCCGGTAGCTAGTTCATTGATCTTTGGGAGAAACACAGATACGGGGTCATCATGGGACCACAAGTTCAAATTTATCAACTTTAAGAGGCAACTGGTGTATTATAGCAAACGTGATAAATGCCAAAATGATATTAGCTAACATAACTCCCAAACGACTCAGGCGCCTGCGAGTTACATTCAAAATTCAAAGAATATACGAACACGTTTAGTACAAGTGTGCTCATGTGTATTCGAAGATCCACGTGCACTTTAACCCATTACCTCATAGGCTATTTTTAGATCCAATTAATTTGAATAAATCTACCGAAAAGGAGCATTAACTGGAGAAAAGGAATTTTTTAGAATTTTGTTAGAAACCATTGTGATAAATAGAGCATTTGCTCTATTTATCACAATGGTTTCGCAAAGTGACTTTTACAGAGTCGTCAAAAGTCGTCAATATGAGGGAAAGGGTTAACCCAACAAGGCATTCACTAGTAAAGACATTCATCAAGAATTTATGTATTATTTAAATTTACAAAGCATGTATATGCAATTCGATAGTCATCACAGGTCTCAACGTTGATAGCTTATAATGTTGTTTAAATATAACCTGAACGAAACATCTGTTCTGGTCAAGGTTTCAAAAGAATGTAGTATGCAACGAAACAGATTGGTGTTACTATGCAGTATTATTTCAAGATTTGTAAAATTATTCTCCACGAAAGACTAAACAGTTGTACTTTTAAAGGCCTTAAAGAGCTCAAGTTAAATAATGCAAATAGTTCTGATATATATGCAGCCTTTTTAGATTTACATGTATCTATAAATAATGTAGAAATGTCTTCTAGAATTTATAACAAAAGAGATGACTTTGATCTTAACATAGTAAACTATTCCCATTGGATGGGGTGAAATCCGTGCTATATCTTATGAGGCTGATTGGTGTTGCTAGAAGAACATTCTATTGATGATTTTAACAACCACAACCTTATTTTCACTGGAAAACTGCAGAAATAGGGCTACAGATACGACAACCTTCGAAAGACCTTTTCCAAATTGTATCACCATAATTTTCTGCTCATTAGCATATTCATTTGTAGTTACAATGTAACGTAATTTGATTCCTTTATTTGGGTGTTTCAATTCCAGAGTTTTACGGCGATGTCATTTACAAGCTTCGGAACACTGTTCCATACATGGAGGAAACTAATAATAAACTAAACACATATTTTGATACTCGTACTTTATTTTCCAGAGGTATCAAAATAATTTAAAAAGGACTATAACCCAACTATACCGCAGCGCAATGCATGCTTGGTTAGTCAGCCTTTTTACAGTTAGGCATTATGCTTCTCTCTTTGCTTGAGCGACACAGCAAAGTGGCGTCCTCTAAACCCTTCACTTCATAAATATGCATGTAAGATTAGATTAGTTGTTACAATAGCTCATGGACACATGCATGTTTTGCACTGGCAGAAACTTTATAATCATATTTATATTATATCCTAAACAAACAGGACAGACCCAGATCAGACGGCTCCTATAGGAGCCGTCTGACCTGGGTCTACTCTGTTTGCAAAGGTGACTAGAAATGCGTAATTATGGAGTAAAGGGTTAAACCCATTACGGAGGGAGGAAACTGGATATTTTAATTTAGCCATTTCTGTCGTACCCAAAATGACGTCACAATTGATCTGACCTCTGACCGGCCATCGAGTACATGTTATCGATTTTTCCCAGTAATACATGTAAATAGTTATATTGTAAGAATTATTTTGTATTTATGCCCATATTTATTAAATTAGTTTATGTTTTCAAGAGTATGACTAAATATTTGCAATACACATGAGAACTGTATTAAAGGTTAAAGAATATGCGATTACATCTATCCATTATATCAACCTTCTCCCAGATCGGGCACCTTTTGGTGTATTTACATGGTAGACCTATAGTTCAGACGGCCCCTAGATGAGCCAACTGATGAAGGACTGCTGTTTACTGCTCGAAATCATACTGATCTGATCCACAGTTTTTGTCATGGACAAACTCTGGGTTCAAATACCATTATATAACAATATGTATGACGTCAAAAGTTTCCCCGCAATCCTTATTCAAACAAGCTTGCTGTCATTACGCCTTAGATGTAGCAATATGCAGATGAAATTACATGTATTACACACTGATCTTTTACACATTCCATGTATTTAGATGGTATACGATTCGCTATGACACAACACGAAGACGTTAATCATATCTTGATATTAGTACCAAGAAGAGAGTTATTTAACGGTCTAGTATCTCCTTTGATAGATAAACGTTTTTACACAAGGGAAATTGTTCAATTACCAATAGAATATTAGCAGATGTCTGAGGATGATCGCCATTGGTCAGACTTAATATAATTATATCAGACAAAAGCATTAGAGGGACAAAGACAAAGACCTCTGTTTATATCTTTAAAATAACTACCTTCCCGAGCACGAGATGTCGTAAGTTATATTACAAGCTTAGAAGAGATAATTGGAAAGCTATTTGCTAGGTTTTGTTTAATCACGGTAAGTTCTGTTTGATCATGGAATAATACAAGATCTGACTCTACAATATCAGTCATTAGCAAACAATTCTGTATCCATATGCCATTTTAACCCTTTCGTTGACAAATTTTGTTGTCTGCAACCTTTAGCGTCTGCTACAATTTTCCATTTTATTTTAGTGCATGTTTGTTTCAAGAAACAGTTCCAGTAACAAACAGTTTGGATCCTGATGAGACGCAGAGTTACTCGGCGTCTCATCTGGATCCAAACTGTTTGCATAGGTCATCACAGATTAGAAATATTGCAGGGACCGTAAATATCAATATAAATAAGGAAATTGAAATGTCAATGCCATGCATGATTTCTGACCACAACGCATGACAGTTATTTAGTTATATCTGTTCTTCCAAATGTCTAACGTATGTAGAATTCAATCATAGTGTTTTATGTTGTCTGGTCCTTCGGGATCATGAATGTCAATGCTTTAAGTTAGGAAAATTAGATATATCTTAAGCCGGTTCTTGGATTGTGTAGTTGTGCATCTATGATTACTGCTCATGGACAGACTCAATAAAACGAAGAATGCAATTGTCTCCTTTCGCATCGCTGCTTTTGCTTTCGAAGTATCTCCTACTTTCAAAATATGTGTATTTCATAAGAAAAGTGTTAAAGTCGTGTTAGTCGCTCCGTACATCATTCTCAATGTTGTTATGTTTTCTGGTCCTTGGGGATCATGGATGTCAATGTTTTAGTTATGGAAATTGAGTACCGCTTATGAAAGTGCTAGGGGCACTAGGTTTGCACGTTTAATTACTGCTCGTGACCAAATTCAATATATTCTGAAAATCGAGTGTGCATTTTCTCTTTTCGCATTGCTGCTTTTGGTTACGAAGGATTTCATACTTTCAAAAGTTCTACCGTGTGTTATACTACGGCTACTAAATGCAGTAAATAACATGCAGACACTGTTTACTGATATGATCGTTTAAATGACACCACTTTGAGTATCTTAGAATTATTACTCTCCTCATAATGTTAATGCAAGGACAATCATCAATCTTAATCCTGATATCCACCCATTGCATGTGCTCCCTACGATATATCTTTGTCACTTCGGGCGCCTAGGCTATAACATGATTATTTTCAAATGATTCATTCATAAAGATGTTGTTGGCGTTAAAGGATTCTGATGTTATTATTCTTTTCATGTTCGTATAAATACTAATAATTTGGCAGGCGCTATATTAAACAATGCATCCATTCTTGGCTTCTATCTTCAAATAATATTCAACTGGACGAAACACACCAGAAAACATCGGTGCCAATTTGAATCAATGATTGTAATAATTTGCACTAGTTTGTGTTACAAAAACTCTAAACATTAAAACTTCATTTCATTTTATTACAGGCAGCTTCTTTGTCTGATACATTATTGCACAAATTGCACTTCAGCAAATGATTCCATTTAAGATCAGACCATTTGTAGACGCATTGTCGCATTCATTGTCAATATTGTGGGCAGCATTCTGAAGACGTTAATGAGTATTAGATTGACACTACCACGAAAGAAAAGAGAACAAATGGAATATAGTCGATGTATGGACACAAGAACGTTGTTACTTTCACATATATATGTGTACATGTATATGCACTGAGAGCACAAACTCAACCCGTTGCTGATGAATATTGATACAAAATTCCACCTATCGTAAAAATAAATTGATTAGGAAATGTATTAGCATAGGAAACTGTAGAGAATGAGATTGGTAACAAATTACCAAGCACAGCGGACCCTGATCAAAATGTCCATATAGCAGCGGTCTTATTTGGGTATATACCCTTTGCAAAGTCGTGAATACGAATCATCAGGTAAAAGGGTCAACTGTACGTTTCCTGAGTAAATGAGTAAAATTATATTGATTACATGAAGCTGATAATTTCCACTTTGATTAGGACGAACAATCATGCAACGACTTTTATTTTTGAATTTTCTCTCATATTTCAATCCGATTGCACTTAAACGAATTCAAGATCTATGATTTAGTTATGTCTTGCTCTGATGAAATTTGGTTACTATTATTTTCACAAATTTCATTCCAACGTCAGTCTTACTTCGTATCAAACGACTGCATGCCAGTACGTTTTATATTAGATCAGTAGACCCCGTTTATCACATGATATTATGCTTTGCTTATTTAAGGTCAAAGGACTTTATCCCAATGACATAAACCATTCGCTTACTATTCACGTCAATATACCTACCTGTAAATAGTGAAAACCCAGATGAGACAGCTCCTACGGGAGCTGTCTCATCAGGGTCTGCACTATTTACAAATTGATTGTGCAACCAGTGCACTCCACAGCAGTGATTGCACAGCGAAATACTTTTACACAGTGAAGATATATGTTATTATACAACAGGGCATGGGTAAAGAAGGAGAAATGTATTTCAAAATTCAGCAAGCGAAGGGTTAAATTGTGGAGTGCACTGGTTGCACAATCAACTTGTAAATAATGCAGTCCCTGCTGAGACAGCTCCTGCAGGAGCTGTCTCATCTGGGTCTCCACTATTTACAGATAGGTATATTGACGTGAATAGAAAGCGAAGGGTTAAATTACTCGTTCAGGATCAGCTTATAGCGCAGCTAACCCAAAGTATCATTACCGACTTTCGTTTATGCTGCACCATATAACATAATTGACAATCGCTTAGAAGTTAGAATGCAGAAAGCATTCGAATGTCGAATTGAATGTGTGTATGTAAAAAACTAAGCTAAAACTTTTAAGTTTGCATTCGTGCTTCGTTAATTGTTTTACGCAGTTTATATTCATTTATATTATAATAAAATATATTGTATTATTGTATACTACATGTATTTATATTCATACATAACGTTTGGATAGCGCTTCGAGAACTCCAATTAGATTGTTTAAAATGAAATGTATCGACATTAGCGGATGGTGTAGAATAATTCTGTTTGACATTACTCGTAGTAGTTCAGTTTTAGTTTCGACTGATTAAGCAATCCAAAGTAGTATATGCAGTATGAGATATTTGGTCAAGGCATCTGGAATGAATTAACTGTAGACGAACTAATGATGCAAAACTACTAAGTACTTGAATTGTGTTATTGTTTTGGAAATAAAGAATTTAATCTTGTAATGAAAGGATCTATAGATATTTTCATGAGAGAAAATGACTTTCTATGGTTACAGAATAAACAGAATAACAGGTCAGCGCAGCATATTGAAAGGTTTATCTGATTTGACTATGCAAAAATTTGACTATGCTCGACGTGCTTGGTTGTAGTAGCAACAACCAATTCTTCTTAGATGTGAACTTGACACCAATTGCCATTCACGCGTCTGTTGAGTTCAAATATGTGACAAGGGTGCAAAAATATTGGACAAATATATAACAGAAATGGTATAAATGTAACTCTAGGTACAAATGACTATTACGGCCACTACCACAATTATCATCATCATTATTATCGTCGTGATCATTATGAAACCACCATCATCAATAACAACAGCGCCATCAGCAGCGTCATTATCGTTGTAAATCATACTATTTGTCATCATCACAATCATCATTAACCCTTTTTTTAATGGCATATGAACACATGGCATACTTGTAGAATCAGAGCTATATTACACCATATACAAACAGAGCAGATCCTGGTCAGAAGACTGTATGCCTCTAATACATAGGCCTTGACGGCGGACACCCGGAACCGGTTCCGATGCAATGATCTAGCCATGATCTTCTGGATCTGCAACGTCAAGGCAACGGATGATGTCAGCTCTGACTCAGTTTTCGCAAAGATTGGCATCCAGGATGTGAATGTGGTGCTCAACAGACCAAAGAAGACATAGGGGGAAGTAGTGAGGAGTGTCTAGGTTGAGCGCGGTATGCATTTTAAAGACCCTCAAAACTGCTTTGAGTGGAGGGCGTCTTCGAGGATGTCACGACAGACAGGACCAACTTCGAGAGGGGATTAATTCTCGGCGTCTCATCAGGATCTAATTTCGAGTCAGGTTGCACTTAGCGTGATAAGTGTGAACAAGAATTGTATTGTCATATACAGTAAAATCTCCCTCAATCGACCATCAAAAAAATATAATTCTTGGTCTTAACCCTTCGCTTGCTATTCACGTCAATATACCTACCTGTAAATAGTGTAGACCCAGATGAGACAGCTCCTGCAGGAGCTGTCTCATCAGGGTCTGCACTATTTACAAGTTAATTGTGCAACCAATGTACTCAACAGCAGTGATTGCACAGCGAAATACTTGTACACAGTGAAGATATATGTAATTATACAACAGGTAATGGGTAAATAAGGAGAAATGTGTTTTAAAATTCAGCAAGAGAAGGGTTAAAGGCATGTGGTAGCTTATTGCAGGACAAAATATGCAGAAAGTTCCCATAAAAACTTTCTGCATTACTTGCGCCCTGCATTAATCAAACACATGCTTTTAAAGACGTCCATGTTACTGTATCACGTTGTCGCTTTAGAAGAGCTATGCATTATCAATACCTATCAATTACTATTGTCTAGCAAAATAAAGAATCTATTTCCGATCAAAATTGAGGAAACAGATGTGTGGCGAAACACGCCCCCACGCGCGTGATCGATTCGTCTCGGCAAAGACATCTACCAACGTTTTCTGCACAACTCAGTTATATAAGCAGACAACCTTGAACGCACCCCATCACGACATATAAAACAACAACCGGATAATGTCAACGGGGAATTGATTTCAATGTTCGAGAACGTTTTGTTGCCATTAAAATACGTGCGGTCAGAGATTTGTCACATTCAGAGCTGTTTCGTTATGAGATATTCTCCGAGGAGGATTCTATTGTTTTTCAAAACAAACAAAGCTTACCAAAGCTAGAAAAACTCTGATCGATGTTAAACATGTTTAAAACTGTTGTCAAATGTATGGTCCTGAATTAATATCATTTCACTTATCTTTCTAAATCAAAGAACTTTTTTAAATACTTAAGAAAGTATTCATACCGTATCACGAAATATCCACATATTTTACATGTTCTCTCGGTTGTGTTAAATACGCACGTGTATTTTAAACCCTTAGTCTGCTATGCGCTACCTGACTCGTACTTGCAAACAGCTTTGATCTAAATTGGACGCCGAGTAACTCGGCATCTCATCAATTGCCAAGCTGTTTGACACCCGGTCAACAGCTTCTCTAAGGCTTTTACGAATCAGATGTAATTACAGAAAAAACCCTCTAATGCGATCACCTAAAAGCGGTATAATTCTGGGTGGTAGATGCAGATGGTAGCTTACTGCAGGGGAAAAGTAATGCAGAAAGCTCCTAGAGGAGCTTTCTGCATTACTTTTGTCCTGCATTAAGCAACCACCTGCTTGTAACGATACCATGTTTATTCATTAAGTGGTCGAATTAGAGGTGTTCTACTGTATATACAAATGCTACAGATCACGAGTATGGCAGCTATATATGTTTCATTACGATAACGGTAAGTTACATATTCAATGGCATCAAACTGAGTACCCGTGTTAAAGTTATTTTGATTATTCAACTCAAGCGACCCTGGCGCCAGTGCAATCAAATTTAAATGCAAATAAGACATTATGGATTATCTTGCTTTATTCATTGAATCCAAAAACGTTTTAGAATATATAATTCAAATGAAACACTTGTATTGTTCATCGGAAGTAACCTGTGAGTTATCCATTCAAAGGGATGGAAGGTATTTTGGTTTTGCAAGAATTCATCGAGAAACAGTCAGACGTGCAGATTATTATATTCACTTGAGTTTCACTTGAGTTTCTGTTCTGTGGTGCCTATCTACCTGTACATCTTTCCGTGTCAGCATTTTGTATTTAACGATCTGTTTACATATCATTAGCAGCTAATTTAAATTATGTCACGTCAGTTCCAGGTCAATAACAACCATATTGAAATGAATATACACTTGTGTTGTATTGTGGTGTAAGTTTAGGCGTTTGGTGCTCCTGTGATGAAATACTTACTTTTTAATTTTTTTCATCTTGGCTGAGACAAAACAAAATAATCTTATCCCTTTACTGAATGACATTATGCATATTAATTGCTAGATTGTTTTTATATATGTGGACACATGAATGTTTGGTCATCGTAGAACCTAAAATCATATCTACATTATTTCACAATCAAAGAGAGCAGACCCTGATCAGTCGGCTCAAACATGCATGTGCCTGGTCAAAACTTGCCAAGTGACTAACGGTGGAATCAGCCATTATCAATATACAGTAAAACCTCTCTATAACGGCCACTAAATTGTGTTAATTAGTATTTAGGGCAGGTTGCTGCTTAAAGCAAGGTGAAAGTTAAACAGAACGCTCCTATAGGAGCGTTCTGTTTTACTTTCACCTTGCTTTAAGCAACCACATGCCTTTAACACAAAATACTTGATGTAACTTAGTGGCCGTTATAGAGAGATTTTACTGCACATCGGTCAGGTTTACGAGCACTGAGGTGTATGTAACACACATTTTGGTTTATACAATTATATTCAGTTATACAGACTAACTAATGTAGGCATTGTTATCATGTATGAAGGAAATTACAGAATGTATACCTCAGTTTATGATTTGCCACAATGATATCACTTAAAATATGTTGAACGTTTTAATGTGGATCTTTTTTCTTTTCAGTGTTCAATAGAAATAACATTGTTTGATGTTTTCCTTGCATAGTTTATACGTGACATATGATAATGTTTCCAACGCATTCGCTGCCTGTGCCATAATCCACGTAAATTGTCGTGTTCATTCGTACGGAAGAGAGAGAGAGAGAGAGAAGCACCAGGGACGCCGACGCAGGTGATGATGGGTTCTGCAGAAATCAGTGCACACAACGTGCGTGAAAACTGCGGAGCACGTGCTTACTCGGTGCGGTCCACGTGAGTTCTGCGTGCTCATTGGACAGTAGATCTTGGGAAGTGCCGAGTAAGCACAGACCACGGACTTACCACGTACGGGATTCCCAAATTTCGCCAACGGTTTTGCAAGTAGACAGTACGCATTTGCAAGTACGGCGGGATGGGTCTATCCGAGTCTAGGACTTTATCCGGTTCGTTCAAGCTTTTAAGAAATTATAAACCGAATGCCAAATGTGTTTGAAATTGTTCTAAGGACACGCCGAGTGATTGGCGTTACATAATAAAGAATAGAATATAGCGTTTTGTTATCATCTCTCCCAAATTACTTCAGTTAACCATTTACTTGTTCTATGTTTATTTCAAATTTCAATACGTACTAAAGACGCAGGGACAAAACAGTTACAATGAAATATGGAATGTGAAACATTGTAGCCATTTTAGAAAGTAAAGAAACAGATCTATCAAATTCCGTTGGCAAACAGAGCAGACCCTGACCAGGCGGTTCGTAAAGGAGTCGTCTGATCTGGGTCTACTGTGTTTGGAAATGCGTGAAAACACGTTTATATGAAGGAAAGGGTTAAGACATGTGGTCATATTACATTTTGAAAACATTCAACTTGTCTGAAATTTGCCCTGTATATTTGACAACAAAAGACAGAAAGGCTGTAGACAAATCCCAGTGTTTATAGCCGTGTTCATGCTGAAAACGTATGCCTGTTTAATCTGCTGATGATTTTACTGATTCGTTCAAGCCTTTAAGAAACTATTGCCCGAATATGTCAAACAACTTGGATCCTGAAGAGACACCCAGTTACACGGTGTCTATTCAGGAGCCAAGCTGTTTGCAAATGCGAGCCATGTCGCGCTTAGCATAAATGTGAACCCATTTGCTCCCACGATCCCATATATGGGACGTAGGCAAACAGTGTAGACTCTGATCAGACACCACATAATTGAAAGTTTTGACCAGGCACTCCTGAGATAAAAAATGGACTAATCCAATATATAAGCATAAAAGAATCCACTGGGAGCAAATGGGTTAATGTAGTTGACCAAGGGACCATTTTGTTTGTTTACATACGCACTCTAGACATATTACCGAAGGAGATGTATTTCCAAAGTAATCAACCCGTAAATGCATCACAGTAAAATTCCTTTAAAGCGACAACTAAAACCAGGTCTAAATCCGGACCTTAATGGCTTGTTGAAGCTTAATGCAAGATGAAAGTTGCGCAGAAATATCTTGCAGGAAGCTTCTTTCATTACTTTCGACCTGCAGTTAGCAACTACGAGCCTTAAGGACCTTTCTCTTTGCTCATAAAGTGGTCATCTTGCAAGGGTTTACTGTACATAATTTGTGTCTGGTGAAGAATAGACGGTGAACTATTTGCAACTGTGTCCTCGTCTGTCTAAGGAGTGTAGTTTCACCAAATAGTAGTTTTAAAGGCAAATAAGACCAGATAATTGACAAGAAACCATGGCATACAGATTCATGTTGGCCAACCCGCGTATCCTTGGTGATAAAAGAAAACAATATTCACACCAATCAGACATCTATCACAGTCGGTAAGGATGCCCGCTGGGATTATTTCGAGTTTTCAACCAAGTACAGTAAAGATTCGCCAGGGTGACTACATTATTTATTTACTCGGGTGTCTGTAACACCATGTGATTGCAGAGGTCCAGACAGGATGAGTAAATTAACTCTTCTCTTGCTGAATTTTAAAATACATGTCTCCTTCTTTACCCATACCCTGTTGTATAACTACATATATCTTCACTGTGTACACGTACACGTCTATACCCTTTGCAAAGTCGTGAATACGAATCATCAAGTAAAAGGGTCAACTGTACGTTTCCTGAGTAAATGAGTAAAATTATATTGATTACACGAAGCTGATAATTTCCACTTTGATTAGGTCGAACACTCATGCAACGACTTTTATTTTTGAATTTTCTCTCATATTTCAATCCGATTGCACTTACACGAATTCAAGATCTATGATTTAGTCATGTCTTGCTCTAATGAAATTTGGTTACTATTATTTTCACAAATTTCATTCAAACGTCTGTCTTACTTCGTATCAAACGACTGCATGCCAGTACGTTTTATATTAGATCAGTAGACACTGTTCATCCCATGACATTATGCTTGCTTATTTAAGTTCAAAGAACGTTATCTCAATGACATAAATTCTTAAATTACTCATTCCGGTTCAGCTTATAGCACAGCTAACCCAAAGTATCATTACCGACTTTCGTTTATGTTGGACCATATAACATAATTGACAGTCGCTTAGAAGTTAGAATGCAGAAAGCTTTCTAATGTCGGATTGAATGTGCGTATGTAAACACTAAGCTAAAACTTTTAAGTTTGCATTCGTGCGTCGTTAATTGTTTTACGCAGTTTATATTCATTTATAATATAATATAATATATTGTAGTATTATATACTATTTATATTCATGTGGTTATGCATAACGTTTGGATAGCGCTTCGAGAACTCCAATTAGATTGTTTAAAATGAAATGTATCAACATTAGCGGATGGTGTAGAATAATTATTCTGTTTTACATTACTAGTAGTACAGATGAACTTCGATAAGTCGAACTTTAAGGAACCGTACAAATTAGTTCGAGATAACCGATGTTCGAGTCATCCGATTTCTAATCTGATCGATTTGTCAAGACCACAGCTTAATTCAGGTCTAAAGAAATGCTGAAAGCTCCTGTAGGAGCTTTCAGCATTACTTTAGACTTGTATTAAGCTGCCACATGTGTTTCTAGATATCAGTAGCGATGTATTTTAGAGCAATTCTGTAGTGTTAGTTTTGGAAGGACTGGACTTTTTGTTCGAGTTATCCCGAAGTTCGAGTTGTCCGAGTTCGAGGTATCGAAGTTCAACTGTAGTTATCGTTCATTTTTAGTTTTGACTGATCTTAAGTAATCTAAAGTAGGATATGTAGTATGCGCTATTTGGCCAGAACATCTAGAATGAATTAACTGAAGACTAAGTACTTGAATGTTATTATTGTTTTTTAAATAAAGAAATTAGTCTTGTAATGAAAGGATCTATAGATATTTTTATGAGAGAAAATGACTTTCTATGGTTACAGAATAAACAGAATAACACGTCAGAGCAGTATATTGAAATGTTTATCTGATTTGACTATGCAAAACGGTTGGTCTCACTAAAGCTCGACCTGCTTAGTAGTATTAACAACAATCAATTCTTCTTAGATGTGAACTTGACACCAATTGCCATTCACGCGTCTGTTTATTTCAAATATGTGACAACGGCACAACAACATTAGAGACATATATAACAGAAATAGTATAAATGTAACTCTATGTACAAATGGTTATTACTGCCACTACCACAAATATCATCATCACTATTATCGTTGTGATCATTATGAAACCACCATCATCAATAACAACTGCGTCATCATTATCGTTGTAAATCATAATATTTGTTATCATTACAATCATCATTAACCCTATCATTGTTGCATATTAATGTTAGAAATGATGACATCATGCACTGTTTTAGTGGAACTTTTATAATGGCATATGAACACATGGCATACTTGTAGAATCAGATCTATATTACACCATATACAAACAGAGCAGATCCTGGTCAGAAGACTGTATGCCTCTGATACATAGGCCTTGACGGCGGACCAGTTCCGATGCAATGACCGAGCCATGATCTTCTGGATCTGCAACGTCAAGGCAACGGATGATGTCACCTCAGACTCAGTTTTCGCAAAGATTGGCATCCAGGGTGTGGATGTGGTGCTCCGCACTAGTATGATAAGGTAGCTTTGACATGTAGGGCTTCATCGCAAGAGCGCGCAAACTCGAGATGGACATCCAGAAGAGACCCAACAGACCAAAGAAACACATGGGAGGAAGTGGTGAGGAGTGTCTAGGTTGAGCGCGGTCTGTATTTTAAAGACACGACAGACAGGGCCAACATCGAGAGGGGATTAATTCTCGGCGTCTCATCAGGATCTAATTTCGAGTCAGGTTGCACTTAGCGTGATAAGTGTTAACAAGAATTGTATTGTCATATACAGTAAAATCTCCCTCAATCGACCATCAAAAGAATATAATTCTTGGTCTGAACCCTTCGCTAGCTATTCACGTCAATATACCTACCTGTAAATAGTAAAGACCCAGATGAGACAGCTCCTGCAGGAGCTGTCTCATCAGGGTCTGCACTATTTACAAGTTAATTGTGCAACCAATGTACTCAACAGCAGTGATTGCACAGCGAAATACTTGTACACAGTGAAGATATATGTAATTATACAACAGGGAATGGGTAAAAAAGGAGAAATGTGTTTTAAAATTCAGCAAGAGAATGGTTAAAGGCATGTGGTAGCTTATTGCAGGACAAAATATGCAGAAAGTTCCCATAGACTACTTGCGCCCTGCATTAATCAAACACATGCTTTTAAAGACGTCCATGTTACTGTATCACGTTGTCGCTTTAGAAGAGCTATGCATTATCAATACTTATCAATTACTATTGTCTAGCAAAATAGAGAATCTATTTCCGATCAAAATTGAGGAAACAGATGTGTGGCGAAACACGCCCCCACGCGCGTGATCGATTCGTCTCGGCAAAGACATCTACCAAAGTTGTCTGCACAACTCAGTTATATAAGCAGACAACCTTGAACGCATCCCATCACGACATATAAAACAACAACTGGATAATGTCAACGGGGAATTGATTTCAATGCTCGAGAACGTTTTGTTGCCATTAAAATACGTGCGATCAGAGATTTGTCACATTCAGAGCTGTTTCGTTATAAGATATTTTCCGAGGAGGATTCTATTGTTTTTCAAAACAAACAAAGCTAACCAAAGTTAGAAACACTCTGAACGATGTTAAACATGTTTAAAACTGTTGTCAAATGTATGGTCCTGAATTAATATCATTTCACTTATCTTTCTAAATCAAAGAACGTTTTTAGATACTTAAGAAAGTATTCATACCGTATCACGAAATATCCACATATTTTACATGTTCTCTCGGTTGTGTTAAATACGCACGTGTATTTTAAACCCTTGGTCTGCTAAGCGCTACCTGACCCGTACTTGCAAACAACTTGGATCTAAATTGGACGCCGAGTAACTCGGCATCTCATCAATTGCCAAGCTGTTTGACACCCGGTCAACAGCTTCTCTAATGCTTTTACGAATCAGATGCAACTACAGTAAAACACCTCTAATGCGACCACCTAAAAGAGGTATAATTCTGGGTGGTAGATGCAGATGGTAGCTTAATGCAGGGTTAAAGTAATGCAGAAAGCTCCTAGAGGAGTTTTCTGCATTACTTTTGTCCCTGCATTAAGCAACCACCGGCTTGTAACGATACCCATGTTTATTCATTAAGTGGTCGAATTAGAGATGTTCTACTGTATATACAAATGCTACAGATCACGAGTATGGCAGATATATATATATATTTAACGGTTAGTTACATATTCAATGGTAAGTTACATATTCAACGGTAAGTTACATATTCATTGGCATCAAACTGAGTAGCAGTGTTAAAGTTATTTTGATTATTCAACTCAAGCGACCCTGGCGCCAGTGCAATCAAATTTAAATGCCAATAAGACATTATGGATTATCTTGCTTTATTCATTGAATCCAAAAACGTTTTAGAATATATAATTCAAATGAAACGCTTGCATTGTTCATCGGAAGTAACCTGTGAGTTTTCCATTCAAAGGAATGGAGGGTATTTTGGTTTTGCAAGAATTCAGCGAGAAACAGTCAGACGGGCAGATTATTATATTCACTTGAGTTTCACTTGAGTTTCTGTTCTGTGGTGCCTATCTACCTGTACATCTTTCCGTATCAGCATTTTGTATTTAACGATCTGTTTACATATCATTAGCAGCTAATTTAAATTATGTCACGTCAGTTCCAGGTCAATAACAACCATATTGAAATGAATATACATTTGTGTTGTATTGTGGTGTAAGTTTAGGCGTTTGGTGCTCCTGTGATGAAATACTTACTTTTTTTTTTTTTCATCTTGGCTGAGACAAAACAAAATAATCTTATCCCTTTACTGAATGAACCTTCATTAAGAAAATGACATTATGCATATTAATTACTAGATTGTTTTTATATATGTGGACACATGAATGTTTGGTCACAGTAGAAACTAAAATCATATCTACATTAGTTCACAATCAACGAGAGCAGACCCTGATCAGACGGCTCAAACATGCATGTGCCTTTGGCCTTGCCAAGTGACTAACGGTGGAATCAGACATTATCAATATACAGTAAAACCTCTCTATAACGGCCACTAAATTGTGTTAATTAGTATTTAGGGCAGGTTGCTGCTTAAAGCAAGGTGAAAGTTAAACAGAACGCTCCTGTAGGAGCGTTCTGTTTTACTTTCACCTTGCTTTAAGCAACCACATGCCTTTAACACAAAATACTTGATGTAACTTAGTGGCCGTTATAGAGAGATTTTACTGCACATCGATCAGGTTTACGAGCACTGAGGTGTATGTAACACACATTTTGGTTTATACAATTATATTCAGTTATACAGACTAACTAATGTAAGCATTGTTATCATGTATGAAGGAAATTACAGAATGTATACCTCAGTTTATGATTTGCCACAATGATATCACTTAAAATATGTTGAACGTTTTAATGTGGATCTTTTTTCTTTTCAGTGTTCAATAGAAATAACATTGTTTGATGTTTTCCTTGCATAGTTTATACGTGACATATGATAATGTTTCCAACGCATTCGCTGCCTGTGCCATAATCCACGTAAATTGTCGTGTTCATTCGTACGGAAGAGAGAGAGAGAGAGAGAGAGAAGCACCAGGGACGCCGACGCAGGTGATGATGGGTTCTGCAGAAATCAGTGCACACAACGTGCGTGAAAACTGCGGAGCACGTGCTTACTCGGTGCGGTCCACGTGAGTTCTGCGTGCTCATTGGACAGTAGAACTGGGGAAGTGCCGAGTAAGCACAGGCCACGGACTTACCACGTACGGATTCCCAAATTTCGCCAACGTTTTTGCAAGTAGACAGTACGCATTTGCAAGTACGGCGGGATGAGTCTATCCGAGTCTAGGACTTTATCCGGTTCGTTCAAGCTTTTAAGAAATTATAAACCGAATGCCAAATATGTTTGAGATTGTTCTAAGGACACGCCGAGTGATTGGCGTTACATAATAAAGAATAGAATATAGAGTTTTGTTATCATCTCTCCCAAATTACTTCAGGTAACCATTTACTTGTTCTATGTTTATTTCAAATGTCAATACGTACTAAATATGCAGGGACAAAACAGTTACAATGAAATATGGAATGTGAAACATTGTAGCCATTTTAGAAAGTAAAGAAACAGATCTATCAAATTCCGTTGGCAAACAGAGCAGACCCTGGCCAGGCGGTTCGTAAAGGTGTCGTCTGATCTGGGTCTACTGTGTTTGGAAATGCGTGAAAACACGTTTATCATGAAGGAATATGAAGGAAAGGGTTAAGACGTGTGGTCATGTTACATTTTAAAAACGTTCAATTTGTCTGAAATTTGCCCTGTATATTTGACAACAAAATACAGAAAGGCTGTAGACAAATCCCAGTGTTTATAACCGTGTTCATGCTGAAAACGTATGCCTGTTTAATCTGCTGATGATTTTACTGATTCGTTCAAGCCTTTAAGAAACTATTGCCCGGATATGTCACCAAGTTACACGGTGTCTATTCAGGAGCCAAGCTGTTTGCAAATGCGAGCCATGTCGCGCTTAGCATAAATGTTAACCCATTTGCTCCCACGGTCCCATATATGGGACGTAGGCAAACAGTGTAGACTCTGATCAGACGCCACATAATTGAAAGTTTTGACCAGGCACCCCTGAGATAAAAAAAAAATGGACTAATCCAATATATAAGCATAGAAGAATCCACTGGGAGCAAATGGGTTAATGTAGTTGATCAAGGGACCACTTTGTTTGTTTACATACGCACTCTAGACATATTACCGAAGGAGATGTATTTCCAAAGTAATCAACCCGTAAATGCATCACAGTAAAATTCCTTTAAAGCGACAACTAAAACCAGGTCTAAATCCGGACCTTAATGGCTTGTTGAAGCTTAATGCAAGATGAAAGTTGCGCAGAAATATCTTGCAGGAAGCTTCTTTCATTACTTTCGACCTGCAGTTAGCAACTACGAGCCTTAAGGACCTTTCTCTTTGCTCATAAAGTGGTCATCTTGCAAGGGTTTACTGTACATAATTTGTGTCTGGTGAAGAATAGACGGAACGCATAGCAGACAGTTTGAGCAATATCTGCAGGACCTGGTAGGTGTCCTGGCACTAAACAAATACAGAACATTTTAAATAGCACTAGGTGAACTATTTGCAACTGTGTCCTCGTATGTCTAAGGAGTGTAGTTTCACCAAATAGTAGTTTTAAAGGCAAATAAGACCAGATAATTGACAAGAAACCATGGCATACAGATTCATGTTGGCCAACCCGCGTATCCTTGGTGATAAAAGAAAACAATATTCACACCAATTTTATTCGATATACTCAATAATAATCTACAAACTGCTACATTATCACTTTATGAACAATCATACATAGTTTAATATTTGCACCAATAACAAGTATGAATACCTACATGTATGCTTCAATGTTTGTTTTTTATATTTCATTATTTTTTATATTTTATAAATGTTTCAGAAACTTGCGCAAAGGTGTTTTTGCTATTCTGAAATACCACTTTCCTTTTCTCGACATATATAATTGTGTTACTGTGTACATGTTTACATGAATAGAGAAAGTAATTCTGATATTTCATAGTTCAATTTGATTGGCTACAAAGACAACATAGTTCAATCTGATTGGCTACATAGACAACATAGTTCAATCAGATTGGCTATATAGACAACATAGATCAATCTGATTGGCTACATAGACAACATGTTCATTCTTCTGAATAAAATTATGTTCTGTTCTGTTCTGTTCATTCTTCTGCAGAGGGAGGGATTATGAATAAACCTAACCATTTCCATCATAACTCATATCGCCTTCGTTTACAAAGTAGACCCAGATCAGACAGTTCCTACGGGGACCGCCTGACTAGGGTCTGCTTTGTTTGCCTATGGAATAATATAGATCGGATCCTACAAGTTTTGTCTGAGTCAAAACTTCTCAAAAGTTTACATTATAAAAAAGAAATAAAGTGTTCATTTCACGCATAAATGTTCATTGGGGACATGATTAAAGAAAATTCCAATCTACAAAATATCTTCGGACTCAACAGTATTTGTAGATGCATGTGCATCTTCGATGGGACAGTGACCGTCATAAAATACTATAGTGGTAGAATGTGTCCACATTGTTGGGACGTTTTCATTTTATACTAATTAAACACGTTCGATATACTTTTGCCACAATTTGAGATATGGTTTGAAGAAGTGTTTAATGTAATATTAACAAAACACATAGATGAATTGCACCCGTACATTTTAATTGGAGACTGATATCATGCTATGTGAAATGTGAATATTTAATGCAGAATTCAATTGCGCATTCTATGATTGATGCGTTTTATGATTTTAATTCCATTTCATCTTCATCTTGTTTTCAAAATAACGACTTTATACATTGAAAGTGCATGGCATATCAAAATGCACAGAATTATAACGATGCTACCTTTATACCATACAGGAATTGATACTTTTCCCCGTTCTATGTGTATTACAAATTTCAATACCTACTGAATATTCATGGACAAAATTGTTTTAATGAAATATGAAAGGTGGAGCATTATAACCCTTTTAAAAAGCAAAGAAACAGATATATAAAATTCCTACAGGGACCGTCTGATCTGGGTCTTATCTGTTTGCAAGTGCGTGAAAACACGTTTATATGAAGGAACGGGTTAAATTGCAAATCAAGCACATCATTGCTTTCTATGATTGATGCGTTTTAGGATTTAAAATTCCATTTCATCTTTATCTTTATCTTGTTTACGATCAGCATGTCATCGCAAAATGCACAGCGTGTAACTATTTTGATCTATATTCCCTACATAATTGCGAATACTTAATGACAGAGACTCCAGAACGAGCCGAATTTGTGCCTGGATCGGCGTAAACTTCAATAGTATCTATATACTTCGTGAGTCAATTCCTCACTCACTTTTCTACCTACAGTAAAACCTCTCTATAACGGGCACTAAATTGTGTTAATTAGTTGGTATTTTGGGCAAGTGACTACTTAAAGCAAGGTGAAAGTTAAACAGAACGCTCCTATATAGGAGCGTTCTGTTTTACTTTAACCTTGAGTTAAGCAACTACCTGCCTTTAACACAAAATGTTTTATGTATTTTAGTGGTCGTTATAGAGAGGTTTTACTGTAATAGAGGATTAATTCCTGAGAGAGCCTGTTTTTGTCCGGAGCCCTAAGGAGTGGGGGACAACACCAGTCCCAAGGAATACTGCAGATGTTATTGTCCGAAATAAACGTGTATTATCGCCGTTTTTGCATAAAACCTTGTTTAGAGGGGTTATACTGTACAACAATCAAATTTTTTGTTTCTTTAGTTTTGTAGATTGTGCATAGATTGAGAATTATGCATTATTAAATAAAGCAATCAAAAGATAATGGTAACGTGAAGATACTGTTTTTGTAAAAGAAAATGATAACTTGCTATCCCATAAAACAAATTACGCAGTGGACGTTTTGTATTAAAATATGTATAGAACTAGTCATGTTCTGGAGATTGCGGCTTCCACGTTATTATAGTGTCTCCTCGAATATGACAGAAACAAATACTGCAGTCTTATCTCGTTAATACGCTCACATTAACATTTAATGATGATGATAACACAGTGAAACAATATCCACCTACCATTTACCCTTATAGTTCGGTACACGAGTCACTAATGTTCTTTGCAAACAGTGTAGACCCAGATGAGAGGGCTCCTCTAGGAGCCCTCTCATCAGGCTCTACATTGTTTGCCATGTTTCACTTTTCTTTAGAAAATTCCCTAAATATTCACCATAAGCTTGACCTGTTTTAAATTTTGGAATAGTCCATTTGAAAATTCAGCGTTGTAAGGTTTAATCACTCTAACCCTTTACTCGATAGTGACGCATTATGACGTCATTGCAAACAAAGTAAATCCGGATCAGACGACTCCTGTTAGAGTCGTCTGATCAGGGTCTGCATTGCTTGTTTATCTATATTACTAAATAAATGGATTCGAGTTTTGCCGGATTTGTCATGGATACTAACAATATTTCAAAGATAAGATTGCTAACGCTATTTGGTATATATATCGTCATTAGTTATTTTGCATTTTAAACTCAATAATAACATAGCGTTCTTTTTAGAATTAGAGGAAATCTACAAAGAAATATATTTTAGATTGGAAAAACACTTATACTATAGTTCGATTTTGACCCGTGAGCTGTGACCTTTAAGACGAGTCCACCCGTGGAGGTAAAACGCGTCACAAACCATGTATTTGTTCCAGAGTAAGCTGTGGTTATACAGACCTGAAATAAGCATATACAGTAGGACCCCTCTAATGCGACCACTTTATGAATAAACATGGGTGTCTTTATAATCAGGTGGTTGCTTAATGCAGGGCAAAAGTAATGCAAAAAGCTCCTCTAGGAGCTTTCTGCATTACTTTTTCCTGCATTAAGCTACAACCTGCATCTAGCACCCATAATTATATACCTCTTTTAGATGGTCGTATTAGTGGGGTTTTACTGTAAATACTATTTCTACATGATTACTTCGAGCTTCGTGTAACAATCTTTGTCCACTTACCCATAAATTAGAATGATTGCAACTTATATAAATAGAAAAGTGCAGTCACGGCTCAGAGCTCGAAATCGAACTATAGCAAAGGACATTATCATTCTTTTTTAAAAAAAAATTATTTTAAACTTTCTCTTTTTTTATCGTCACATGAATACATGTGTAGTTCATAAGGTAGCAAATTATACCTAATTTTAATAAAGAAGACTGTATGTCTCTGGGCACACGGCTGCTTAATGCAAGATGAAATCCGAGCATTAATCTGCCATCTGTGGGATTTCTGCACGACGCTCATCCTGCATTCAGCTTTCACCTGTCTTAAAGACAGGCATTGATACTAATTTAAATGTCTGATTTTAATGTATTTAACCCATTCCCTCATATGCTATTTTAGATCCAGCCTCTTTTAAGTCTGCCGAAATGGAGCATTAACTAGAGAAAAGGACACTTTTAGAAACTTGTAGTTTGAAACAATTGTGATAAATAGAGCATTTGCTCCTATAGGAGCAAATGCTCTATTTATCACAATGGTTTCAACAGGCGACTGTTACAGAGGCTAATTTGATATTAATTTGAATGTCTGGTTTAGACGGCTTTTACGGTACTCGTTTCTTTATATCCCTGTTTGTCCCTTAGACACTCAAACTGACATTGCGAGTAGCGTTAACTGTATTTAATTGTAAATAAACATACAAGTCAATACTTAAGAGAAATACTTGGTGAATTTGGTGGGAAGTGGGTCAATTTATATATAACGTATCTACAATACGTTGATAATCTACAATATATATCAATGGCCAATTCAATTTTTGTAACTGATGAATATTGCTTCGTTGATTATATCAACCCATTGCCTCATAGGCTATTTTTAGATCCAACCTCTTTGAATAAATCCACCAAAAAGGAGCATTTACTAGAAAAAAGGAGAAGTTTAGAATTCTGTAGTTTTTAAACCATTGTGATAAATAGAGCATTTGATCCTATAGGAGCAAATGCTCTATTCATCACAATGGTTTCAATACTACACAATTCTAACATTTTCTTTTTCTCTAGTAACTGCTCCTATTTGGTAGATTTATTCAAAGAGGTTGGGTCTACGAATAGCCTAAGGATTAAAGGGTTAACGCACTCGAAGTGTTAAAACCACTCAGGGTCACTAAAATAGTCTACATTATTCTTAATATGTTACATTGTAATGTTTGTCTTACCGATACTTGATACATTTTTATCTAATAAAGCAAACGATACAATAAGAAACATATGTGCAGCGAACTTATTATGCTAAATGGTTTGCTAATAAACCAAAGAATGCCGACGTTAGTATTCAAAATTGATGCATTGCTCACAATACACAGACTGTGAAATGATGGTGAATTGTTCTGGTACGACGGACATGTTTGACGCATTTTTGATACATTTGGGCGAATGCACATAACCCTTTCCTTCATATAAAACGCCTTTTCACGCATTTGCAAACAGAGTAGACTCAGATCAGACGGCTCCTATAGGAGCCGTCTCATCAGACTCTACTCTGTTTGCTAATGACAATGGATATATCTGTTTCTTTCAGATTGGTTTCTAAAATGGCTACAATATGCCAGCTTCCATTTTTCATTATAACGTTTTTGTCTATGAATATTCTGTAGGTTCAATTTTGGAATAAATATATACAGTGAAGGGTTAAGACAATTTATGGTTCTGCAACAAAAGGCAACAACGAAAATGATACAAAACAAACAGACGCAGTATCAACAATCCATGCTCGATCCATGTACTGGCTCATAGGTAGGTAGTCGAAATAACTTTAGAAAAACGATATTTGTTTCGTAGTTTCATAGTTTTCATAAAGAGAAATGATCCAGAAACCAAACGCTTTGTAGACAAGATACTGTTATGTTCTCCACATTGCTGCACCCTTTCTGGTAATAAGTTCTGCGATTACTACAAGGACATCGATAAAACCCGGCAATCCATGACCTGACTCACATTTATAAACATCCTGATGAGACCCGGACTAACTCGGCGTCTCATCAGAACCAAGCTGTTTGACACTACAGTAAAACCTCTCTATAACGACCACTTAATTGCATCAAGTATTTTATGTTAAAGGCAGGTGGTTGTTAAAGCAAGGTGAAAGTAAAACAGGACACTCCTATAGGAGCGTTCTGTTTTACTTTCACCTTGCTTTAAGCTGCCACCTGCCTTAAATACCAACTAATTAACACAATTTAGTGGCCGTGATAGAGAGGTTTACTGTAGTCAATAGTTTCTCAAAAACTTGATCGAATCGGATGTAGTAGTCAAAACTGCACCAGATCCAATTTTGAGCAGACTTCATTTTTCACAACAGGGTAATGATTAACAGGGACTGTGCATATACGGGCTGAATAGAAGACGAACGGAAATGGTTCTAGATAAAACACATGTTCTTTAAAAGAATGGTGCTTTCTGGTTTACAGCAAACATTAACCTCTGGGTTATCATATAACAATCAGTGTCGAAATGTCAGTCATTTCACGCCAACGCTGTTAATAGTATTCTACCGTATAGTTTCACAGTTTATTTTAGTTTGATTGTCCTCGTTTAAACGAAGGCAAACTGAATATGTTTTATTGGATTTACGTGGGATATAAGCAGCGCTTGCTGTCCGCACTTGAATATTTTGTTATATATATATCGATAATGGAGTTAAATCCTCCCGTGGACAAAGATATAGTTTTATCATTTAGTCACATCGTACACTCTTATGAGTCAATTTTATATTTCCTGAACCCTTTATTCCATAAATACGCCGTCCTACGCCGTTGCAAACAGAGGTGACCGAGATAAGACGGCTCCTATAGGAACTGTCTGCGCTGTTTGCTTATAAAATAATATAAAATATGATTCTACAGTGTCTGCCATTTCCAAAACCGTCTGTGTCCATGTACTGTTATAACAATTAATATAAATGGTGTCATTTTTTCTTATACAGTAAAACCTCTCTATAACGGCCACTAAATTACATCAAGTATATTGTGTTAAAGGCAGGTGGTTGCTTAAAGCAAGATGAAAGTAAAACAGAACGCTCCCGTAGGAGCGTTCTGTTTTACTTTCACCTTGCTTTAAGCAACCGCATGCCCTAATTACCAACTAATTAGCATAATTTAGTGGCCGTAATAGAGAGGTTTTACTGTATGTATATTCATTCATGAAAGGGCTAAAGTGCGCCTTTTAAAAGCTCCACTGTGTCATGTTTAAGTATCTTTTGATCAATGTTGATAATCGTGGTTTTACGCAAGAGTACAGACACTGCCTAATAAAATGTTGCATGAAACATTTATAGGTTTCAGCACAAGATTGTATGTCTCATAGGTCACTTGTTCTTTAATTTTCTACAAAAGTGCGATGATACAACAGTATGAAATTGTGCAATCGATTAACTGAAATAAGCAAGTCTTTGATATGCTGTCATTTGTGGCAAAGACAGACGAAAATATAATAGTTTGTGAGAAATCAAAACCTCGATTGTAATAGTTTTGATAGATACTTCACTCTGGTGTTAACTACAAGTTTTTGTCGCACGCAACTAATACCATGTTACATGTATTCAAACTCACACAACTGTCAAAAGAATAGAATTATAATTATCATACCATTGTCTTAAGGTTTAGAATATAACGATAAAACTGCATATCAGATTGTATTAAAGTTTTTTAGAACTTTCAAGTAAACATTTGAATATGGAGGGAAACAATGTAACAATGCATCGCTCACAGGAAGATGAATATCACCAATAGCAGAGGTCCATATAAAATGCGTAAATTAAAACCTTTTTCACGAATAATTTCTTTATTTCTCTACCAAACCCTATATTGTGACTATTCTTTAGAATTGTCTCAAAGATACGATTCTAAAGAGTCATCACAACACAGCGTTTGGAGGAGAAATGGCATAGTTATTCTTGAAATGTTTTAATTTCCGCATCATATATGGAAAAGGACGATTTTAGTATTTGAGGATGCACTTTTATCTATTGCTCTGAATAGAATACAGCATTGCAACAACTAACAAAAATACCACTCTCTGACGTGATGTGTTATGCAGGAATTTACATTGACAAAAAAAACTTTATTCATAAAGTATGTTTGGTCGAGTTCATTCTTAACTCTTTCGGCGCCAATGTCGCCTGTTGGCACCATTGAAAACAATGCAGTCCCAGGTTAGATGCCGCCTTTTCAAGGCGGCATCTGACCTGGGACTTCACTGTTTTCTGTATTATTTTAGCCCAAGCATACAGGTTTTCAACAACAAATGTTTTACTAATATATCTTTATTCTTTAGTTGAGAATTATATTTAATCTGAAATTATTATTGCAGACGATACTTTTGAATTTGGTGCCTGGTGCCAAAAGGGTTAACCCTTTGGGTATTGAATAATTAAAGGAGTACTGCCCAGCACTCTTACACAATAGAATCCAATCAGTTTCAAGAGATTAAATTTGCTACAATGTTTTGAAAACCTTTGAACAACAAACAACGCAGACGCCGATCAGAAGATTCCTCTCGAATCCCTCTGATCCACACCGTCTGGTCTACACCGTTTGCAAATACAAATATACTTGTTTCACACATTCAAAACCTTAATTGTTGCACATCTTTAAAACGTCGTATTAACTCTAATTAAATATATCCTTTATTTAGAATAAACCCCATATAATTCCGACCAGTGCGTAACTCTCCTCTGGATCCAAAATGTTTGATTCTTTGTTTAACCCATTCCATCATATTGACGACTTTTGACGAGTCTGTAAAACTCACTTAGTGAAACCATTGTGATAAATAGAGCATTTGTTCCTATAGGAGCAAATGCTCTATTTATCACAATGGTTTCAAACTACAAAATTCTAAAACTTTCCTTTTCTCTAGTTAATGCTCCTTTTCGGTAGATTTATTCAAAGAGGCTGTATCTAAAATAGCCAATGAGATAATGGGTTAACTTTTATACTAAAACATGAAAAAGCGTCCACTCTAAGACTTGAAGCAGATGAAAAATGTGTCCGTCAAACGTCATGGCTGGCACTTAAACTGGTTGATAGAAACTGTAGAGGTAGAATCACTATAAGTTAATTATTAAACAGAACAGACCCTGATCAGATTGCTCCTACATAAGACAAAAAGTACCTAGTTATAGTCTTATCTACTTTCAGTCCGAAGGACCGCTCAGCCGACTATACATTTACTCCCCTGGTCATTGAGTCATTCGCCTACAATATTAAGCACTGCTAACAAATGGCGCAATCAGGCAGTCGCAGTACCGGCTAGTGTCCCGCACAGATACCCATTTTAACCCCTTGATGAAGAGGAAGTGCGGGTGGGAAACACTGAAAAGCGTCTCTGAAATTTCCGGGAGTTACCGGATTTGAGCCCCGTACCTCCGCATTGGTAGTCAATCGCGTCACCACTAGACCACCGCACATCACAAAGACGCCTTGTCTGGATCTACTTTGTTTTCAAATGCATGAATATGCGTTTATATGAAGGAAAGAGTTGAAAGAATGTCACCAATTTACCAATACGCCGCGCTAGAAAGCAAAGCAAAGTGCTATGCCACTTATTCTATAAGTCACGTGGCGAGATGAGATAAAAAGCAAAACTCTGAAGGGATTGTAACAGGTAAAAAATTGCTTACCCTTTATACTGATAAAGACGCCTTTTGACACCTTTGCAGACATAGTAGACCAAGATCAGACATATTCTGTAGGGGTCGTCTGATAAGGGCCGGTACTGTTCGCTTATAGAATAATACAGATCTAATTCCACAGCTTGTGCCATGGCAAAAGTTGAATGTGTTCATATGCCATTATATAAAAACTCATCATATTAATATTAATACATTCATTATTTCTAACATGAATATTTATCCGGTAAAGGGTAAAAAAACGAAATGGCTAGAACAGACAAACAAACGAAATGGCTTGAACATTTATTTGGTTTACGATCATTAACAGACATCTATCACAGTCGGTAAGGATGCCCGCTGGGATTATTTCGAGTTTTCAACCAAGTACAGTAAAGATTCGCCAGCGTGACTACATTATTTATTTACTCTGGTGTCTGTAACACCATGTGATTGCAGAGGTCCAGACAGGATGAGTAAATTAACTCTTCTCTTGCTGAATTTTAAAATACATGTCTCCTTCTTTACCCATACCCTGTTGTATAACTACATATATCTTCACTGTGTACACGTATTTCGCTGTGCAATCACTGCTGTGGACTGCACTGGTTGCACAATCAACTTATAAATAGTGCAGACCCTGATGAGACAGCTCCTGCAGGAGCTGTCTCATCTGGGTCTTCACTATTTACAGGTAGGTATATTAACGTGAATAGCAAGCGAAGGGTTAAAGCATTTTCAAGAATAACTTCTTTATTTCTCCACCAAACCCTATACTGTGACCACTCTTTAGAATCGTCTCGAAGAGACGATTCTAAACAGTGGTCACAGTATAGGGTTTGGTGGGAAAATAACGATTTTAGTGTTTGGGTACGCAACTTTATTTGTAGCTGTGCGGTTGCATAATGTAGGTCAAGGGTAATACAGGAATCTCCAACAGGCACATTCTGTGAAACGCTTGACCTGCAGTTACTTTCCACCTGTTTTAACCCATTTGCTCCCACGATCCCATATATGTGACTTTAACAAACAGTGTCGACTTTGATCAGACGCCGCATAATGCGGCGTCTGATCAGAATCTACACTGTTTGCTGATAGGAATTTCAATATAAAACAAAACGATATTGAAATTTTTGACCATGCACCACTTAGATAAAAAAAAATGGACTAATCCAATATATAAACATGGAAGAATCCACTGGGAGCAAATGGGTTAAGAATCCAGAATTTTACTTCTGTTGAGTGGTTGCATTAACGGTACTTAACTGTACAAGATTACGGCCAATAAATAATACAACATAAGCATGACCAGTAATCTGCAAAAGTTTTTTCATCTTCTTTTGTATCACTGACCACATAACATACTTCGATGTTATTTCCGAGTGTATTATATTGAAATATAAGACTTTCTGAAAGTCGTGTCGGCAGCAGACCCCCGAAAAATCCTGTTTTATGTAGCTTTCCATTCTGTACTTTTTTCATTTTTTGGCTGTTGAGCCAGTTGTAACCTATTTGAGATACTATATATAGTATCTAAATTTTAACTCCAGTTGAGAAATGATTTATCTTCCCTGCTGTGTCACCATGTCTGCCTGAGTTAATCTGATTCTGAAATTGAATTTAAAAAAGTGCTGTAATCTCAAGATGGCCCTTTGTGTTATGAATCTATCATTCAACAGCAGCCGAAATTGCTGTAACTGGAGTATTATCTTCGTAAAATGTATTAACTTCCATTTTAATGACTGTTAAATGTATCAGTCTTTTAAAAGTATGTTTTATAGTTTTGTATGTAGGGTGAATTTAATGACTTTCAGTCATTATCAAAACGCCTCGTGCTTGTTATTTTAGGTATCTAGTTAGTGTAGGATTTCTCTTCCAGTAATTTACATGGTATCTGTTGCATTCGAGAGACATGTACACAAGATTTATTTTCTTACTGTAGTTAACCCTTCCCTTGCTGAGTTTTAACATACAATTTCTCCTTCTTTACCCATGCCCTGTTGTATAATTACATATATCTTCACTGTGTACAAGTATTTCGCTGTGCAATCACTGCTGTGGAGTGCACTGGTTGCACAATCAACTTGTAAATAGTGCAGAACCTGATGAGACAGCTCCTGCAGTAGCTGTCTCATCTGGTTCTTCACTATTTACAGGTGGGTATATTGACGTGAATAGCAAGCGGAGGGTTAAAGTACATTCTGTTGTTTTACCTCATTTGTCACATTGTCACTAAACGTTGCAAGTCTTACCATATCTTAAATTGTGAATATAAAATATTTTGTATGATCATTATGCGTTATGAAACTTTCTCTGTTTTTTCCTTATTCAGTGTTCACTATTAACCCATTCCCTCATAGGCTATTTTTGGATCCAACCACTTTAAATAAATCTACCGAAAAGGAGCATTAACTAGAGGAAAGGAAAATTTTAGAATTTTGCAAATGCTATATTTATCACAATGGTTTCAATAGGTGTTTTTACAGAGACGTAGAAAGGCGTATTTATGGAGGAAAGGGTCAACACAGTCTGTATTGTACCAATAAGAAATATTAACCATCTGAATGCTGAAAACGAGTGAACTGACATTTGAAAACAGTGTAGAGCTAGATCGGAGTGTTCCTAAGTAAGAATTATATGTTCATGGTATGCATTGTGTATAAGTCAAAGTCTCTCGCAAACTTTACCTTTTTATACAGAAAGGTCCCTATTAAACACTGATGGGCCACTCCGCTTTGTGTATTCAGTATTCAAATAGTCAACCTATCAACCAAGGCACGGTTAAACACGACTGAAGAGAAAATAAAGTAATTCAATATAATGTCATTGGAGACGTTTTCTCTGATTAAAAACTGTAATTTATGTGACATTGTGGTGTTTTCTGATAACTAAGCTTAGCCATTATCCCGCTGTCTGCTTAAATTCTGAGCAGGTGCATTTTGTCTACTTCCAGTCCGGTCAAGCTTTAGAGAAACGATTGATCAAATAGCTTTATGCAGAGCTACTCGACGTCTCATAAGGAGTCAAGACGCTTGGAAAATGCGTTTCAGTTCGTCATTAACAGAATTACCGTTACTATATTAGTATTTACGTATTCTCTAGCGTCCAATTTGGTTTTATCAAATCAATTTAGCAGCATTCTGTCTGAGTTACTTTTGTAGTTGATATGTTCGTGCGAAGTACCTATTTGTTTCACATGGTCTAGTTATGGTCTTCGCCGTGTCATTTGCTTCCGAAATTTACAGACTTACAATGCACGATCGGAAACGTGTGAGACGAAAAATTCTCCCTTAACCCTTTCGCTGCCAAACTCTGTCGTCTGCTAACTTTGTCGTCTGCTACAAAACTTCATTTTTGTTTCAAAAACATAGTAACAGTAACAAACAGTTTAGATCCTGATGAGACGCCGAGTTACTCGGCGTCTCATCTGGATCCAAACTGTTTGCATAGGTAATCACAGATCCGGCATTGGCAGCGAAAGGGTTAAATGTTATACTTTACTTTCTGTAAATTATTAATGAAACTAGTTAGCTACTTTCTACTTACAAAATAACACATGGTGTTTCTGTTTAAATCCGTGTAATTAAGCAAGATATCCATAATTTGAATAAAGGTCAGTTTATCAGTACCTTTACCAAATGTTCTAACTGAATACATACTTTTGAAAGTATGATTTTTGCAACAAAGCAGTGTGTCTTCAATAAGCGAAGAATCGTGTAAATCAATAGTTCCATATTTGTGTTAGGCACTTGGACCTTATACCATTTCAAGAGTATGACCCCATCACAGGTCGTGATGTATTTTGCAATTATTTTGGTAACGAAGCAGGCGTTTTAGTGGCGATGCATGACGATCTGCCTTTCATACAAGCAAGCTTAGATGTGGTCACAGCAAGTGAACACGTGATGGTGTTATAGAAGACAACAGTCACTGAATGTTCCGTGGCCAGCTTGGGAGCGTCCCAAAATGATCAGCGATCGGACGACGTATGCCGAGAACTGTTTGCCATGTATCATTTCGCCAAATATTCGCAAGAATTTTTGAGATGCTCTTGCTATATCTAATTAAAAATGTTATTAACAGTAAATTATATTGGAAAACCTTTGCGTTTCAATTAAAGAATAAAAGGCATTAAACTAATTACGTTTTGAGGGAATCACAGTTTGGTAAGGGATGCTTGCCCAAAACATGCTTTCTTTGTATATGGTCATTTCAATAATATATGTATGGCCACGAAAGTGACACCTTGGTCATATTCAGCAGACACTCTTCGACATGTGTTAGTCATAAGCTGAATGTCATGCGCCCGAAATTCGATGAACTTTGCAAAATAATCGGCGACCATTCATAGATATTTCAAGTGTCTGTCTTCTGTGTAACTAAAATGTTCAGCACGAATATCACATCGCTAAACATCGCCATCAAACGCCTCATATTCATTGCCAACCTACTGTAAAGCACCATGGGTTGTACTGATACATGTACCAGTGCTTAGACATATATAGAGCAACAGATAAAGTTGAATGTTCATATACTAAAAGCGTCATCAAGACAATTCTAAACATTGGTGAAGAGACGAACATTGTCATAAATAGAGCATTTGCTCCATGGGAGCAAATGCTCTAATTATCACAATTGTTTCAAAAAGTGACTTTTACAGAGGTGTAGAAAGACGTATTTATAGAGGAAAGGGTAAACAGTTAATAGACCTGAACAAATCGTTCTTGATAATTCTGGTTTACCTAAAATGAAAACATATTTACAGTTGTTCCTCTACCTGCAATCAAGGTGAAAATTGGTGATACCTAGAGAATGCCAGATGCAATACCCGTGTGCTATTAACTTTGAGTAAATGTACATTACAGGATATATCCGTGGAGAAAATCTCAGTATCATATCTACATTGATATACAGTTGAACTTCGATATCTCGAACTCGGATAACTCGAACTTCGGGATAACTCGAACTAAAAGTTCGGTCCTTCCAAAATCTTACAATACAGAATTGCTCTAAAATGCATCACTACGCATATCTAGAAACACATTTCACAGCTTAATGCAGTTCTACAGTAATGCTGAAAGCTCCTGCAGGAGCTTTCAGCATTACTGTAGACCTGCATTTAGCTATGAACTTGAGAAATTGGCCAGATTACAAATCGGATAACTCGAACTTCTGTTATCTCGAACTAATGTATATAGTCCCTTGAAGTCCGAGATATCGACGTTCAACTGTATCTGAATTGATCATGCTTGGCCCATAAGCAGGCACATAAGGCACTCTAGAAGACTTATCTATTTCGCTGCATTCGTGATACACCGAGTAACTTAGCGTCTCATCAGGACCAAAACTGTTGGTTTTTGTGACTATGTTTTTCAAAAATAAAATATTTACAGACGACAAAATTTGGCAGCGAAAGAGTTTTTTCTGCACATAGCGTTGTCAACGGCTTTTCTGCAGATAGTGTTATTATGAAATAAAGTTACATACTTTAGTATGATGAAAAGGGTTTTACACGGCTTGTTAGTTCATATATACTTTAGTATAATGAAAATGGTTTTACTAAGGAAGCTTAAATGGACCCCCTTATATGCAATAATATGGCTAAAAAATTAAAAGAGTTCCATATCTTTAATATATTTAAGACATCGTTTTCTGTGTAGTTATATAAAGAATAATATATATTTGAACCGATTTTTTTAATTTAACGTATCTGTAATTATTGTAAGCTAATGTTTTCTGTGCATTTACATGAACATTAATATGTATGTAAAGAAGTTTTTATGAATTAAAAATGTGCAATAAGATATATATTTGTAAAAGACAGGTGGTTTATATTAAACAAAATATATTTATTTGTGATTTTTTAAGTTATACTTAAAAATTAATTATAAAGTACTGAAAAGAACACATTGTATATTAACTAGAATAAAGTTCATTTTACATACTATTTAAGTAAGTATTTTATATACTTAATGACTATATTGCTGAATATATTTTTACGAAATATATCCCTTTGAAATCAGAGGATTGTGTTAAATAAATGTTGTACAAATGTGCGAAACAAATATAATTAGTTTTCATATAGTTCAAGAAATATGAACTATTTATATTCCAAGGCTTAATATAAGACAGTCAAAATATACATGTTATGTTATGTCTAACTTATAACGTTATCGTTTCAAAGCATTTTCATACCATATAACTACAAGATTTTTTACACATATATTCTTTATATGAGGGGGGTTCCATTTAAGCTTCCGTAGTTTTACACATCTCGCTACTATATACAAAATGTATATATTAGTATAACAGAAATAGTTTTATACATCATGTTATTTAATATACTTTTGTATAATGTAAAAAGTTTTACACATCTTGTTAGTTTTTATATATACTTTAGTATAATAGAAAGAGTGTTACACATTTTGTTAGTTAATATATACTTTAGTATAATGCAAAGGGTTTTACACATTTTGTTAGTTTTATATATAACAGTACAACCTCTCTATAACGGCCACTAAATTACATCAATTATTTTGTGTTAAAGGCAGGTGGCTGCTTAAAGCAAGGTGAAAGTAAAACAGAACGCTCCTAAATACCAACTAATTAACACAATTTAGTGGTCGATATAGAGAGGTTTTCCTGTACTTTAGTATAATGTAAAGGGTTTTAAACATTTTGTTAGTTATAATATTTCTAATTACTAACGTATTTACTTGTGGCTACACGGTTTGTATGAGTCCTGACAAGCAAGTGACTGATTTATGGACAGGCGGAGGAGCAACTTCATTACAATAGTCATTGCTTTCGACAGCAGATTCAAACAAGTTGATTGCACGTAAGGATGGGATCATTGCCTATGGTGATGTCGGGTTTCCAAGTATAGAATCGCATAATTGTGTTTCAAATTTAAGATTCAACCTGCAGTATAATTTCAATATAAGTCCTAAATTAGATACAGCATGTGGCCTTCAAAGGAACTGTGATTACTAGTCAATGACAGTGATTTGTGATTTCTCGCACCACAATCAGTCTGGAAAAGAAATCCATTTGACGTCAGAAATATTTAACTCTTTCGTTGCCAATATCGCATCTATCGATTACCTATGTAAACAGTTTGGACCATGATGAGACACCGAGTAACTCGACGTCTCATCAGGGTCAAAAACAGTTTGTTACACATATAAAGAAAAATGAAAAATAAGAATTGTAGCGGACGACACACTTTGCAGACGATAAAATTTAGCAGCGAAAGAGTTATAAATTAGCATACGTGGCAAACGTTTTTTGCACAACTTGTCATCCTCTTCATATTCAGATTACAAGTTATCTTCAATTATATTTAACCCTTCGCTTGCTATTCACGTCAATATACCTACCTGTAAATAGTGAAGACCCAGATGAGACAGCTCCTGCAGAAGCTGTCTCATCAGGGTCTGCACTATTTACAAGTTGATTGTGCAACCAGTGCACTCCACAGCAGTGATTGCACAGCGAAATACATGTACACAGTGAAGATATATGTATTTATACAAAAGGGCATAGGTAAAGAAGGAGAAATGTATTTTAAAATTCAGCAAGAGAAGGGTTAAGGCTACTAGTAGGGTGTCAAACGGTTTTGATCTTGGTATGAGGCCGATTTATTCGGTGTCTCATCTGGATCCAAACTGTTTGCAAAGGTAATGAACGATTTGCCAGTGGCATCCTTAAGGTTACGAAATGCCATCGGGTCGTTATACTGTCTGCTTTGATTTGTACTTTACCGAATATGTTCACGTAGTTACTGTGTCTTCGGCGAAAAGCTGACAATAAAATATTTGATTGACTTTACGTAAAACAATATTTGCCTGTAATATTGCTTTGTATGTGATGTTATCCTAACTCGCATGGTGTTTTAAACTGTTGCCAGGAACTGACGTAAGAATGTTAACCTATGCGAACAGTTTGGATCCAGATTAGACGCCGAGTAAATCGGTGACTCATCAAGGATTGCATTTTGGTAGACATGCTGATTACAGCTTGAATTTTGAAAGTGAAGAGAGTGATACTAAGGTTTAAGAATAGATTGTCATATTCATGGTAGAATTTTCCATATTTTATTTGTCTTCGAAACGTATTCATAATGTATCTCAATGTTTGACTGACACTTTCCTGTCTATAATCCAACACTTTCTAACATCAGTTTTCATCAAAATATCCTCTAGCGCAAAGTTAACTACATGTACATGTATTCATGGCGGACGCTATCCATTACGTATATTAATTAACAGATGTTCGTGCATTACATAGACCTATTCAAATGAAATTGTGTTTCCCGGTGACTGTTGAAATGATGTATGTTTTTGTGTATGTGTAAATTCTGAGGAAATAAGAGGGTCTTATACGAATTGATAATAAAAGTTCGGTCCTACAGATAGACCACATGTATAGCAGAATCTAGCATTTAGAACTTCAGATATTATAATCCACACCAGGGAAAACCGGGATGAGACATTTCGTATGTCCTTCTATCAGTGTGTCAGTCTTCACGTTACACTTAAGTTTCCAAACTAAATGTTGGTTCTCCGTATACAAAATACCCAAAATGGAGTTTCCTGTTTTAACTCTTTCAACTCAGGACATACACACACTGTCAGTTGCAAACACTGTAGACCCAGAACAGAGGGCTCCTAGAGGATCCCTCTGACCAGGGTATGCACTGTTCGCCATTCAAAAATCCTCTAGTACGTTTAAGCATATCCTACTGAATGAACGATGTAATTAAACACTGATTGACTATTCAACTCTGATCATTCTAGGTTGAAAGGATTAGATAAACAACTGATTTTAACACATTTTTTCATACAATGACTGTTATAAAGAGATTCTACTTTAACAGCACATGGAATGTTCTTTACTCGCCGAATATTGAACTTTCACAGTAGAGTGGCCCATCATTGTTTAACGGTTGAGTCATTTTACTATGGAAGGATATAGTTTGCAAGAGAAATTTGAATGGCAAACAGTGCAGACCCAGATAAGAAGGCCTCTGGGAAAACTCTTATCTGAATCTCGAGGAAACCATTCGCAAAAACCAATATATTCCCATCCTGCGATCAAAGGGATGAGATCTGATTTTGGTCGTATTACCAACACTAATCTTATTATATGTTTCATGAAAATGTGACAAAACAGATGCTTCGGATGATGTTATAATGAATACCAGAACAGAATGCATCATCTCAGTTTGACGAGGTGTTATGTGTGACAATTACGATGCCGAAAACATTTAACCCATTTGCTCCCACGATCCCATAAATTGGGCGTAGGCAAACAGTGTAGATTCTGATCAGACGCCGCATAATGCGGCGTCTGATCAGAGTCTACACTATTTGCTGATAGGAATTTCAATATAAAACAAAACGCAATTGAAAATTTAGGCCATGCACCCCTTAGATAAAAAATGAACTAATCCAATATATAAACATGGAAGAATCCACTGGGAGCAAATGGGTTAACACTTTCTCTCATATAAACGCCAACGCCTTTGCTAACACAGTATAAAAAACCATACGACTCCTATGGGAGCCGTCTGATCAGGGTCTGCTCTGTCTACTTATGAAATTATAATTCATCTGATTCTACAGTTTCTACCCATGCTACACGCTGTCTATATATGCCATTATAAAACATTAACTAATACATAGTCATGATGTCATTAATTATTACATACATATTCAACATGGAAATGTTTATAACATGTTAAGCTTACATTTTGAAAGCATTTCTATAGATAGATCTTTTGTAATTATTGCTTCTAGATATGATTATTTTGAGAAAATCCTCAGCGGATACTAGGACTCTGTGACCCCACTTGCGTAGTAAAAACAGACACGATGATGAGCATCTTTGACTTAATCATCTTTTCGGATCATGTCGCACAAATTACTAGTTCACCAAGGAATAAGTTTGACATTCAGATGAAATTGATATTTTATTGGTAGTTTCTTAATGGTCGAAACCGTACAAGTATAAGAATGATATTTAACCCTTAACTTCAATAATAAACGTATTTTCACGTAATTGCAAACAGAATAGAGCCAGATCAGACGGCTCCTTTAGGAGCCCTCTTATCAGGGTATACTCTGTTTGCTAATGGAATTTAAAAGATATATGTCTTTACTTTCTTCAATAGCTACAAAGTCTCTCCTTTTATATTTCGTTGTAACAATTTTTTCCATGAATATTCAGTAGATATTGAAATTTGGAAAAAACCGTGGAACATGGAGAGGGTTATGCGGTATACGCTGTCGATTATTCTCATAAATGTTTACATTTATAGGCATTTATCTATATTGCGTCAACCATTGCACAATGGTGAAGGGTGGGGTTCAATCCAGTTTATATCTTATTCAAAGTTTTTACCAATTTGGTTAATTGTAATTAGTTCAACTCTTTATGTAGTGGTTTAATTCAGTCTCCTTCCTTTTCTTTCAGAAACATATCCACAGCATCTAAAAAAGTTTGGACCTTGATGAGATTCTGTTTTCATGCATTTACAAACAGAGTAGACCCAAACTGGGTCTGCTCTGTTTGCTAATGGGATTTGTTAGATCTGGTTCTTTACGTTTCTAAAATGGTTACAATAGTTCGGCTTCCATATTTCATTATATCTATTTTGTTCATGAATATCCAGTAGGTAATGAACTTTGAAATAAATACAAAAGATGGAAACTAGGAAAGGTTTGCTGATTTTACACAAACTTATAACAATGGGTAATTAACGAAACAATTCTCTTTTTTTATTTCTTTTAGTTTATATTTCTTTTGGTTGTACACACTTGTTTTCGGTTGTTTGTGCTTTAATCACACTGGATCGCAAATTTAAAGTATTCAATCTTTTACAGATCGTATTAATAAGCAATATGTCTCAAGCCAAATGGTGTTTAAAGGTGCTTAAGAAATCGTATATTTTATCTAAGGAATCCCTCTTCTATGTTCGATGTTACTAAACTCATTGCGGTATTACAAACATTGCCTTAAAAATGTTTCAGTGAATAAATATATTGAATAGAGAAATTACCAGCGAACATTTTGCACCAGCGGCGTCTCTTGCTAAGAGGTATAGCAGTAGAGTCTCGTTGATGAAAACATATAATTAATTAACATAAAGTCTGTATAAAGCAGGTGTTTGTTAATGCAGGGCAATGATAATGCAGAGTGCCCCTACAGGATACCGTCTGTTTTAAAAATAAACATAATTATACTTATTTTGTCGTATTAGCGAACCTTTACTGTACTGTATAGAAATATACAGAAAGGCATTATGGATTTCTTGGTTTAAGCATAAAATGGAAACAAATTCATCAAAGATGCTGAATCAGAAAGCATAGTTTTAGCCAGTAATAAAACAAAACTGCCACAAGACTTGTTATACCATAACCACTATAACCAGACTCTGAACCATCAAAATCTAACAACATAGTTAATTATAATACCTCATGTACCAAGGGATATTATTTGTTGAACAATTTTGAATGACAAACGGTGCAGACTCTGACCAGAGGGTCTCATAATAGTCATTTGATCTAGGTCTATTTACGATGTTTGTAAATAGTAGGTCACTCACTTCCCACATTCAAACGCTTAAGGAGGTTTGAGATCAGTGTAGCAAATACTACTTCTTCTACAGAACGCCTGACAATGGTGTATCATTACAAGAACGTCATTTATCTCATTACAATAAGATGATACTTTAATAGTGTGACCTTATTCATTCAATAAACAAGTAAAAAATTGCTGTAAATTTACAGCAAAGGGAAGAAGGGCTGCGCCAGTAAAAAGCTGGTCATAATCTGATTGGAAAGGAATTGGGAGATATAACAAACTAATGTGGAATGATATAAAAGTTTTAATGTGTAATGAACAAAAGAGTATATACAGTAAAACCCCTCTGTTAACCTTTCCCTCATAGAAACGTGTTGTCACGCATTTGCAAACAGAGTAGACCCAGATCAGACGGCTCCTAGAGGAGCCGTCTGATCAGGGTCTGCTCTGTTTGCTTATGAAATTAAATAGATGTTTCTTTAGTTTGTAAAATGGCTACAATGTTCTACCTTCCATATTTCATTATAACAATTTTGGCCATGAATATTAAGTAGGTATTAAAATTTGAAATAAACTTAGAACAGGGAAAGGGTTAAGACTACTTAACAAAGGCTAAGTGATTGTGAGAAAGAGACGTGGCAGCTTAACTCAAGGAGCAAGTAAAACAGAAAGCCACTGAAGGAGCTCTCCGGTTTTCTTTATGCTTGTTTTAAGCAGTCACCTTTCTTAAACATCCAATAATTAATGCAACTGAGTGGTCATAATAGAGGATTTTATATGTAAATTACATGATAGAAACATTGGTGGCATTATAACAAACATTGTAATGAACAAAAGGGTATATACAGTAAAAACCTCTGTTAAGACCACTTAAACTGTAAATTACATGATAGAAACATTGGTGGCATTTTAAGTTACAAACATATTAAAATAGCATACATGTGGGTGAAAGTTTGCAGGCTCTAAAACATTATGAGGTAGTAAGTTGTTCAATGGGGGGAGAAGGAGTACGAAAAGTTAAAATGGCTCTAAAACGCTCACCTGAGTAGACCATGAGGAACAGTGAATCTGAGGGCATATGGAAAGACAGAAAGTGTTATTTTGAGTGGTAAAAACATTTTTCTGTGATAAACTTGAAGTAGTAATTTAAAACCGGTATGCTTTCATCAAATCCTATGTTGGGACCACTCAGTAGAAGCATAGTAAAGCAAATATTCTAATGAGTGGAAACTACATAGGGTTTGATGTAGCATTTTAAACACACGGCAGAAAAAATGTGTTTACACACTCTTATCTGGAGCTCTGTTGTTAGGACCGGACAACAGTGGCAATCATTATTGTAAAGAGGGTGCACTATAGTACAGAAAATAGTAATACATGAGCAAAAATATCAGTTAACGAGGAAGCACAGCAACAACTGAAATGCACACCTCTGTTAAGCATTAACCTGCTACGACTTTCTCGTCTGTTGCATTTTAAACTGTATCCCATTTTTATTAAAATTTTGCTAATCTTTTGCCGACTATCTGACAAAATATTTCCGAGACAGTGTCAAGTTAAGTGATTCAAACTATTTTCTATCCATGGTGTATGTTGGCAGGATAAGGCTCATCTGTTGCACTGTTAAATCTAATCGTCTATATAAAACAAAAATAAGTCGTCTGCATCAATATTTTGAATATTCTTCCTGTTGGTTTCAAAATCATATTCATAAAGTCAAACAATTTTGGATTCTGATGAGGAGCCGAGTTACTCGGCGTCTTATATGGGACCAAACGGTTTGCATGTGTAATCACAGATTCGCCACTGGCACTAAACCAGTTAGGAACAGTTGAGAATTTGAAAGTCAAGGTCACGCTCTTCCACTCCTATACCAATCAGAACTGTAAACAAAATGCACGAGCCCTTGTCTAACAAATAACATAATTGGCGGTTGTCAAATTGATCGCTTGCCACAAAAAGGTGGATTTCAAACGACCAGGGTCTCGAGCGAGTTGGATCCTGATGAAAATCGTCGCTAACTCACAAAGAGCTATACAAAACGAAACGTCTACCTGTTTAGCAATTATCTGGTAACATTTAACACTCTTCTGGGGACTGTGTGCATGGTAACATTTTCAAACAGTTTGGATCCAGATGGGACCTCGAGAAACTCGGGTGCTCATCGGGATCCAAACCGTTTTGTCACACTGACACAGTTTTTAGGGGAAGACAAAATACTTTCAGAACTGAGGCAGACTGCAATATGTGCAGACGACAATTGCTCAGAGTACAGACGGTTAATTTAAATTAACAAACTAATAACAAGAAACATCGTCGAGTTTCTAAGTTCCCCGGTAGGTTAACCCATTTTTCCTGTTTAATATTCATGTAAGAAACATCAGATATATTTTATCGAATAGATTTTTAAAATAGAATATGAACACATTAAATTTTGGCCATGACAGATATTGTAGAATCAAATGTATATTATTCCACAAGGAAACAGAGCAGACCCTGTTTTTTCCTGTTTAGAATATGAACACATTAAATTTTGGACATGACAGATATTGTAGAATCAAATGTATATTATTCCACAAGGAAACAGAGCAGACCCTGATTAGACAACGTTTATATGATCCGTCTGATCTAGGTCTATTCTGTTTGCAAAAGCTATTTATACAATTAGTGTCATTGGAAGTGTTCGTTTACTTGCCTATGGCTGACCGTCTATGGCGTTCATTTATCTCTTTCAGGACGATATATTGCCTCTGACTCACTTTTAAATTATATATATTACATTCATAATCTTTTGAATATTGATGGAACGTTTAATTAGTTCCCTGTGTTCATTAGTATTTGTAGATAGTGTAGTTCCATACAGTTAGGATGTGACCATTTCTCTCATATAAACGTCCATTCACGCCTTTGCAAACAGAGTAGACCCAAATCAGACGAATTCTGTTGGAACTGTCTTAACCCTTTCCCTAATATAAACGTGTTTTCACGCATTTGCAAACAGAATAGACCCAGATCAGACGGCTCTTATAGGAGCCGTCTGATCAGGGTCTGCTCTATTTGCCAATGGAATTTGATAAATGTTTCTTTACTTTCTAAAATGGGTACAATGTTCTACCCTCCATAGTTCATAACTATTTTGTCCATGGATATTTAGTAGGTATTGAAATTTGAAATAAATATATAACAGGGAAAAGGTTAACGGGATATTGTCTGGTTGCTTATAGATTTGTATAGATATGAGCATACGGTTTCATTAGAATCAACAGTGACGGCTTCATATACATATTATATATATAGAAGCTATATCGTGTGTTGTTGACTAATAGAGTATTGCACTCATTAAGTTAAAAGCAAGCGAATATCTTGGTTGCTTGGAGCGACATACTTTGTGTAGTGCCTGTTCTTTTGAGCTGGCTAAGTAACTGTCCCTGAGCTTGCTCCTTGGGCATTAATGTACACATGTAGACTTCCACTAACCTTACTATACATTCATGCTGCTAGTTTCATAGGGGTCTCAGATTAGCTAAGGCAATGAAATAGTGTTGCTTAGACGGATATACCCAGGAAATATTCGATCTGAAGCAGGTTTGGAGACAAGCACCAACACATAGTGCTTAGGGTTCGGAGTGTTGCTCAACCATTTACCTGAGGTAGTGCTTCGAGCCTGGACTCGGAACATGCTCCAAGCAGGCTTCAACACATTAGGTTTTATAAAATACCTCAAGCTGGTTCCATACAAGTAGGTTTCATACTCTGTTCACGATAGGTTTCAAAGCTAAGGGTTCCTTACATGCATCGAGACGTGTTTCAAGCATAATATAGACACTAAGGTCTGAGACACAGCTTTGAAGTCACGATATTTTCAAACCACAAGTTTCAACAGATAGTTTGATGTTTAGGGTCTCATGCACAATCGTATATACTAGGGTTATGGCTAACATTTATACAGTTTCATGACATAGCTTGAGAATTGTGTTCCAAGCACCATTATGTAGTTTGAAGTATTGGCCTGTTGTCTCGATGGCTTTGGGCTGTAGTAGTTTTCCACATTTGTAGTTTATTGTTTTATTGTTGACCCCAACGCTGGGCTATCATTGATCATCATAACATAGGTATTTGTACAAAGTTTATATTTCATGTTTTCATGGTGTTCGTCTCAGGTAAAATGGCCTCGGAACAGTATACTGTTATCATCGGGTAGTATAACCTAGCCACATTAATTTTATAGCTTCAAACCGTGTGCTGTGTTTGGCTCAAGACATTGTCATCTCAAAGAACGCCCGAAACATTTAAAAAATGTTTGAGGTTAGTATTGTCATTGGGGCATCACCCATCATCCTGACACCCTTGAGCATTTTGCGTTATAACAATTAAGTATGAAG
This sequence comes from Azorinus chamasolen, assembly GCA_963576725.1. Taxonomy (NCBI): domain Eukaryota; kingdom Metazoa; phylum Mollusca; class Bivalvia; order Cardiida; family Solecurtidae; genus Azorinus; species Azorinus chamasolen. Next base: position 55,927,157 of record OY755243.1, on the reverse strand, counting down.
TAACTAATTTACGCATAAATGTCCGTTATGGAAAGCGTTTTCTCTGCACATTTGTGCAAACATTCCACACACAATAGCTCGCTTATAAAAACTCATTAAAGCTGAATCTTCAAATGGACTTTTCCAAACTTGAAACAGGACAAGCTTAACGTGAATACTCGGGGGTATTTTTTTTAAAGAAACGTGTAACATGAAAAAGTGCATACCTTTAAAAGAGGGGGTCAGCTTTTAGGGAAAGCGTTTTCTCTGCACATTTGTGCAAACATTCCACACACAATAGCTCGCTTATTAAACACATTAAAGCTGAATTTTCAAATGGAGTTTTCCAAAATTAAAACAGGTCAAGCTTACCATGAATATTCAGGGATATTCTTAAAGAAACGTGTAACATGACAACAGTGCAGATCTTTTAAAGAGGGGTAATCTTGGAGCCATCTTATCTTAGTCTACACTGTTTGCAAAATACATTTCTGACTCGTTTCCCGTGCTGCAAGGGGTTAAAATCGATCTAGATCAAAACTAATTAAATCTAATTTTACTGGGCTGACCAAAGGTAAATTGACTCTTGTTTGGCGCCTTGTGCAATTTGCGTATTGCATGGACCTCTCGCTTTGTTATGCACCAATATAACGATCCAGTTTGTCAATCTAGCATTTGTCTTTTAGAATTACACCTCTCACAAGCTGTCTAGTACAGACATTGAATACGGCAACTGAACAATTATCCTTAATGTTAACAGATGGGTTCCTAATACAATAGTTTTCTCACGCGTTCAAATGGTTCTCGAAAATGTTTTCCAGATTTTGAGACATATTCATTCAAGCAGGAAGATATATGTTCATCATTAACTTTTAGCCTTCTGAGTTAATTATTGTTAGTAGGAATGTCGTTTCTTCATTTTAACCCTTTACTCCAATAATATTAATGAAAGAATAATGACGTCATGGATAATTAGATTAATTTTATAATGGCACATGTACACATGAATATTTAGCCATGGCAAAAACTGTAGAATCATATCTATATTATTTCATAAGCAAACAGAGCAGGCCCTGATCAGACGACCCTATAGGATCCGTCTGATCTTGGTCTACTCTGTTTGCGAAACCGTAGAAAGGCGTATTTATTGAGTAAATAGTTAAAATGATTTATCTTGCATTTACTTTTAAAAACAATTCTATTAGTTTGGATCCAAATAGGACGCCTGGTTACCCGGCGTCTTATCTAGATCCAAACTTCTTGCAGAGCTAATCACGGATCCACCCACAGCAGGCTAAATGTTAGTGACACGACATAAGGAGAATTGTGTTTCGTTATGAGGTTGCTTAAGTATTTCAAACTTATGAAGTCATGTATAATATAGTATATATACAAACTAACATTACATGTTTATACAGTAATATCTCCCTAATACGACCACTCCAAAAAGATTAAATCTTCATGTTTGTTTAAATCAGTTTGTTTAAATCAGTTTGTAGCTAAAATCAGGACAAAGGTTATGCAGAAAGTTTCTATTTGAACTTTCTGCATTACTTTTGTCTTTTATCCTCCATTTTTTAAGGACCGCAATGTTAATAAATTATGTAGTGGCTTTAGCGAGACTCTTTTGTACTTTAACCCTTTCCCTGATGAATATTCATGTAGGAAATAATGACGTCATTATTTTTATAATGGCATATGAACACTTTGCATTTTGTCTCTGTAGAAAGAGATCTATATTACACCATAAGCAAACAGAGCAGACCCTGATCAGACGACTCCTATAGGAGCCATCTGATCTGGGTCTACTCTGTCTGCAGATGCGTCAAAATGAGCTTACATAAGGGAAAGGGTTAATATTTAACCAATTCCTTCATATTGACGCCTTTTGACGCCTCTGTAAAAAACATTTTTGAAACCATTGCGATAAATATAAAGCATTTGCTTCATAAGAGACAATGCTGTATTTATCACAATGGTTTTAAAAAAAATACACAATTCTAACTTTTTCCTTTTCTCTAGTAAATGCTCCTTTTCAGTAGATTTATTCAAAGAGGTTGGGACTAAAATAGCCTATGAGGCAATGGGTTAATTAGAAAGCTTAATGTAATGTACCTCTCCAACAAGTTTGCATCAACATGACAAACAAATTGAAAGAAAATGTATCCGTTAGAAAATATGAACTATCATTGTAAGGTCAAGACACAATAACTTGCACCCAAATTACATGCAAAATTATACAAATTGGACCGTTAGAAAATGTTGAAAGCTAGCATGCATATTTCATACTGAGGAATTCAAAGCAGTAACATTTTAGCAATATGTTTGTGAAATTTAAACAAGCCCTTTGTAGTTCTAATAAAATGTGTGAATGGGTTACTTGGTTTAAACTTGAAAAAGCTATCATAACTCTATCACAGTGTCGCATCTGTGATAACCTGTGGAAACATTTTATATCCAGATAATTTCGGCATCTCATCAGGATCCAAACTGTTTGTCACTGTTGGATAAAGCAATGCCACATACATATACCTTTATATAAACTTTATGCCAGTATTACAGCACACTGTAGGGTAGTAATATAGCTACTAAAATAAGTGTAATAAGTCATTGATGCCAAACATTGAGTGGTATTTCCCACCAATATTAACAAAATTTTACTTCTTTTTACATTTTACAGTAAAACCTCTCTAAACCGGACGTTCAATTTAGTATACACATCGGTCTTTGAGACATTTGGCAGCTTAATGTAGGGGTGAAAGTTATGCAGCTTTCTGGATTACTTTCACCCTGCAGTAAGCAGCCACCTGCCTAAAAGTATCTAAATTCTTCTCTACAACAATTCCGGTTTAGAGAGGTGTTGCTGTATTAATAAATTTGACTTTTTACACTTTACTTGATAGAGACGCCCTTTTACGCATTTTTATTAATACACCTGACCCAGATCAGACAGCGCATGTAGAAACTGTCTGATTAGGTTCAGTATCCACGCTTATAAAACTTTTTAGTTGAGTCTGAGTTTGTTCTCAAGCTTTTGATTGGTCAGATTTGAGCCACAGGCTCAAATCTGACCAATCAAAAACTTGAGAACGAACTCAGACTCAACTAAAAAGTTTTATAAGCGTGGATACTGATATGTTTGGTTATAAAATGATATAGTCTCATTGCACAGATTGTGTCATTAGCAAATCTTCTCTTGTTTATAATTACAAAAGTTCGGCTAATATTTATCATTTCACACCGTTATTTCTTACATGAATTTGCATCAAGTAAATTGTAAACAATGATGTTGGAGATGCATGGTTGTCCAAATTGTAAACAACTCTTTGAATGCTGGACACTCATGCACTGTCACACAGGGGGTTCCCAAAGAAGCTGTGTGATCTTGGTCTGCACTGTTTGTCAACAAAAATCATCTAGCACGTTTAACCCTTCCATACTGGGTGGACTCTATAGTTAACCCTTTCACCACCGATGTCACATAAATGCACCACGACAAATAGTGCAGTCCCAGATCAGACGCCGCTTTTTCAAGGCGCCGTCTGATCAGGGACTTCACTGTTTGTCCCAAACTCTATTTCTATAGATGTGCTTTATTCCTTTGAAGTTTGCATTTATTTATCTTATTTCCTTATTATACTGAATTATTTAACAAAATTGGATTGCAGACGGCAATTAGAAATTTGGCGCCGAAAGGGTTAAACACTGGTGAGGCATTGTACTCTGAAATTCATCGCTGAAAGGGTCAATTGTTTCCCTTTGATGCTATACGTAATTAAATAGCGACAGTATGTTTGGTCCACCAGAATTGAACCTGTCCTCATTCAACGTACATGTATATTTATTACAACGATTTTTCTTCATATGCTTGAAGAGACATGGTACTCATCCGTTCGTAACATCACTGTGCAACTATTATACACGTCTGTATCACAGGGGAAAGACACGTTTGAGTCAGTGTATGTATATATGTACATGTATATGTATTTCTATATTAACATATACTGACTCAAACGTGTCTTGCCCCTGTGGTCTGTATAACATCTAGATGTTTTGTCTTTGCTATTCTAGTGTTACACAATTGATAACGTCTCATCTGAGTCTACTTTATTTGCAAATGCGTGAAAAGGTATTTATACGAGGGAAAGGGTATTTGATAATCAATGTAAAGACGTGATGCTACATATACAGACTATAATGCAATCACGAAACTAAAAGGTAAATCGGCAGAATGTTAGCATGAAGTACGAGAGACATGGCACAATATAATCAAAAGATGACTTCATACGTTCACAAGCAGACACAATTCTCTGCAATGTTGGCATATAATAATGACATCTCCACAAACGTTATTGATGAAATCACTTAAATGATTAAGTTTTCACGCTATGGAAAAGAAAATTTGACAAGATGAAAACTACAGTAGAAATTGTCTTAAACGGCCATCAAAAAGGTCTAATTATGGTTCTGTAAATAGGAGCTTTCTGTATTTCTTCTGCCCTGCATTAAGCACCCACCTGCTTTTTAAGGCGTCTATGTTCAATAAATGAATGGCGCCATGACATGTTTACTGTATAGATGACCTATCGAATTCTGTGCAAAACGAAAACCGAGATCAGATCTAATAGATGACAGACTGCAAGAACAACACGAAACCACAGGAAGAATGTGTGTTTTAAAGAGATAGCATTGGTAGTCCATATCAATAACCGATTTTGTTTCAACTCTGTTACAACACGATAGTTTGTTAGATTTTCAAATCATTAATCCATTGTTAATCTTTAGATGAAAATTGTCGGTGCGTTTCTCCTTATTAACCATTCTCTTGCTGAATTTTAAAATACATTTCTCCTTCTTTACCCATGCCCTGTTGTATATTTACATATATCTTCACTGTGTACAAGTCTTTCGCTGTGAAATCACTGCTGTGGAGTGCACTGGTTGCACAATCAACTTGTAAATAGTGCAGACCCTGATTAGACAGCTCCTGCAGGAGCTGTCTCATCTGGGTCTTCACTATTTACATGTAGGTAGATTGACGCGAATAGCAAGCGAAGGGTTAAACTTAAACATATGGCTTAATTTGGAATAACCGACAGGCTCTGGGTGAATCATATATGAGCCACCTACGCCATACAAGAAATCATTTCTAATGTGACCACCAAAAGGAGATATAAATCTGGGTCTTAAAGGCATGTGGTAGCTTAATGTATGACGAAAGTAATGCAAATAGCTCCCATATGAGTTTTCTGCGTCGCTTTCGTCCTGCATTAAGCAATCATCTGCTTTTAAATCACCTCATTTTATTTCTAATGTGGTCGTCTTAGAAAGATGCTACTGTATATGACTGGACAAATACTGGAAAAGCCATTAATTGACGAAAAATAATTTGAATTCATTTTAAAATATAGAGTGGATAAAACTGCTCTTTCGCCTAGAAATGATACAGATGGGTCTATACCGTACCGGCAAATACAATCTGTCTATGTGCCATTCCAATACTACTGTTGTTATGGACATCCATTAGATAGCTTAGGGCAATGTTCTGTTAACATATTGTTCGGATTATTAGTCAAGTCACGTTTTAGATGTGGCACGAATATCATTACCCCATCGGATAATAGGATAGTTTGTTAACCCTTATCATAACGTACAATTTGATATCTACTCAAACTCCGATATTTTGCATTGTTTTGCTTACTTCCCATTCTTACAAGGTTTTGAGAAGCTTCTGACTGAGTGTCAAACGAGTGTCTCGTGATGTGATGCCCTGTTACTCGGTGTCCCAACTGCATCCAGACTGTTTGAAAATGCCTGTCAGGCTGAGCTTAGCATAATAATGATTACAGTAGCTGCTCAAGCACGAAATGACCAAATTATGTTATAAGCTAAGTAGAGATAATTGATAACCGACTTCCGTGGTTGTGTATTAATGTAAATGCATATTAAAGCATTCTGTTTGTAGGTTCTTATAAGCCCAACTAGATTATATTGGATTAACCCTTCTCTTGCTGAATTTTAAAATACATTTCTCCTTCTTTACCCATGTCCTGTTGTATAATTACATATATCTTCACTGTGTACAAGTATTTCGCTGTGCAATCACTGCTGTGGAGTGCACTGTTTGCACAATCAACTTGTAAATAGTGCAGACCCTGATGAGACGGCTCCTGCAGGAGCTGTCTCATCTGGGTCTTCACTATTTACAGGTAGGTATATTCACGTGAATAGCAAGCGAAGGGTTAATTAAAACATTTCTGCAAAGCTCCGTGACATTTAACCCTGATCCGGTTATATCTTCTTACCATGTGCAACAGTCTGAATCCAGACAAGACGCTGACGTCTCATCAGGGTCCAAACTGTTTGTCACTCTGCCAATAGTTTCTCAAACCTAAAATGAACCGTAAGTCAAACCAAATACAATGCATTTGACCAGTCTTAGCAGACAGAATATGTTCACCGTTGTACAGGTTAAGGTATACGAGTTACAAACACTTGACTGAAACAAAAAAGTACGAGTTATAAACAAGTGATTGGTACGGGTTAAGGTTTACGAGTTATAAACACTTGACTGAAACAGGTTAAAGTACGAGTTATAAACAACTGATTGGTACGGGTTACGGTTTACGAGTTATAAACACTTGACTGAAACAGGTTAAAGTATAAGACTTATAAATGATTGACTGGTACATGATAAAGTATACGAGCTGTAAATACATGACTGATACATGTTAAAGTATACGAGCTGTAAATACATGTTATAAACACTTGGCTGGTACAGGTTAAAGTATAGGAGTTATAAACAATTGACTGGTACAGGTTAAATTATACGAGTTATAAACACTTTAATGGTACTGGTTAAAGTATACGAGTTATAAACAATTGACTGATACAGGTTCAAGTACATGTATACGAGTTATACACTTAACTGGTACAGGTTAGAGTATGTATACGAGTTATAAACACTTGACTAGTACAGGTTAAGGGATAAGAATTATAAACAATTGACTGGTACAGGTTAAGTTTGTTCGCAAAACACTTTTACAGCCTTGTTAACATCATGAAGGCAGACACACGGCCGTCGTCCGAGAATAGTATCTGCTGCTTCATTGCCATTCACCAAATTCAGTCACAAAGTTTAGTGGCATATTATCTCGGGCAGGAATTATACTCAACAAGTGTTCCTATTATGCTGTTTAACCCTTTCCCTGTTCTATGTTTAATCCAGCTTTCAATACCTTCTGAATATTCATTAACAAAATAGTTGTAAATAAATGTAGAAGGTGGAGCATTGTAGACATTTTAGAAAGCAAAGACACAGGTCTGTCAAATTATATTAGCAAACAGAGCAGACCCTGATCATACGGCTCCTCTAGGAGCCGTCTGATCTGGGTCTTCTCTGTTTGCAAATGCGTGAAAACACGTTTATATGAGGGAAAGGGTTAATTATTTTACCTGGTGACAAGGCATAAACGAAATAATCATGAAAATGAGTGAGGTTTATTTTCAAAATGGCATATGAACAAAAGAAGTATTGCCTATAGCAGAAACTATATTATCAGATGTATTATTCCATTTCGCAAACAGAGCAGACCCTGATATGGGCCTAGTCTGCTAGCAAAGACGTTAAAGGCTTATATGTGAGTTAAATGGTTTAAACGCGTGGTTATTAAACTTTGATGACATTTACATTGTCTACTCTCCTGCATTAACCTACAGATAAAGCTGCGTACCCAAATACTAAAACCGTACTTTCTCCACCAAACCCTATACTGTGACCACTCTTTAGAATCGTCTCTTCGAGACGATTCTAAAAAGTGGCCACAGTATAGAGTTTGGTTGAAAATGTTTGAATTAACGCATCTTACTCTGGACATCTGGTCCTTCTTTATTATAAATTCTTCACCACTATTTGCATCCACGGTATGGGCGTATTAGATGGGAATACCTCGGAGATTGTTACGTTAATCCCCTCAGAAACAATACAGGGGCCACCACTTGAATGGACTACTTTCAACATGACGTCACAGAGTCAGGAATATTGGTTCAATCATTCAGTCTACTATTCATATAAGAAATAATGACATGTGCATATGAATTAGTTTAATTTTGATAATGGCCCATGAACGCGGGAATGTTTGGCCGCGAAAGAAAGAGTAAAATTATATCGAGATTATGCCTATGTCAATATCATGGAGAGCAGTCCTTGGCACAGGAGCCGTCTTAACCCATTCCCTCATATTGACGACTTTTGACGACTCTGTAAAGGTCACTTTGTGAAACCATTGTGATAAATAGAGCATTTGCTCCTATAGGACCAAATGCTCTATTTATCACAATGGTTTCAAACTAAAAAATTCTAAAATTTTCCTTTTCTCTAGTTAGTGCTCCTTTTCGGTAGATTTATTCAAAGAGGTTGTGTCTAAAAATAGCCTATGAGGTAATGGGTTAAATGGGGCTTCTCCGTCTGCAAAGGCGTAGAAAGGCATATTTATGGAGTAGAAACGAATAACTGTAATATTTGAGAATATTAATAAAGTATAATGAAACATAATATTATTGAAACGTTATAAATTGTTTCAGCTTCGTTATTGTCCTGGATGTGGATGATGAATAATCATTGAGACACATTCATGCCTCACATATGTACATCAAATAACGCGTGCATCGCGGGGACAAAGCATACAAGTCAAATGGATGTACTATCCCTTTACTCCATGAATATTCATGTAAGAAGTAATTACATCATGCATATTAATTAGCCGCGTACTTAAATAACAAATAGACACACACTACTATTTAACGAAGACAGAAAGTGTAGAATTAGATCTATATTATGTCGTAAGCAAACAGAGCAGACCCTGATCAGACAGCTCATACAGGAGCCCTCTGATCTGGGTCTACTCTGTTTGCAAAGGCGTAAAAACGTATTTATGGGATAAATAGTTATACGAGCTAATGTATCCCAGGTACTGCTCCAACCAGGTCACCTATGCGCTGCAAATTCAAATTCAAATTCACTTTATTTATCTCAGTTCACATTACATGAATACATGAGGATATATAAATACCCAGATTAAACTTGTTCAATTTCAACAAGGCTTAATTTTTTTATTCGATAATGAGAAGAGCAGGACAGTAATAAATCACTACAGAAAAAGAGGAAATGTATAATTTCCGAGTTGATCATGGAAAAGTCACGTCGAATATAAATAAGCGAGTTTTCTTTTATGAATGACAAACAGTTTGGATTCTGATCCGACATCCCATTACGCGATGTTTGATCTGGATCTTAACTGTTTGCGAACGTCAATGCCGTCGTACAAAAGGGACAAAAGGGGTTAATCTGACCGTTATCATTGTTTATGAGGAGAACCGTGACAGCATATGCTACAAAATCTCGTACAAAGCTCGTTATAGGTCAGGTAGAGTTATGAGCATATTCTAAATAGCCATATGTTATATAATTAACCCTTCAACTTTCAAACCAGACCAACTTATGACAAACAGATTGCATTCTGCTCGAACACCGCGTTAAGCGGTGTCTGATCTGGATCATGACTGTTTGCGAATGTCAGTTCTGACGAACTTTGAAGTGAAGGGTTAATTAGTTGGCTGTTACTGTTTCTCTGAGGAATCTACCTCTTTTCGCCGCTCCCTATCGAAAGGAAACACAAGGAGTAGCTGCGGTAATAATGTTGGGAGTGTTGCAATCAAATTACAGGTTTGCTTTTTACAATCTATAACAGTTAGCTATCTGACAGATGACGGTCAATGGCCCGTAATCGCATTCATTGAATTTCAATGACCGGCCACGTAAAAAGCGTGCGCCTTTACTTAGCCCGTTCTTAACCAGTCTGAAGATATAGGCGTGCCGCTTCTATTTCCCATTAGAGGTCTTTGCATCACAAGGTTGAGCAATATCTGCACTTTTGAGACTGTTGATGACTGATTTCGTGTCAGTTTGACACGCTTCGATTGTTTTAATAACTACAACTGGTTCCGTTAGTCGTAGTCTCAGTCTACGTCTGTACATTAGAATTGCTGCAGCCCTTCGTCTACTACGCCCGACCTGACAGTTATTTGCAAGCAGCCAAATCCAAATAAGACGCCCGAGTAACTCGACGTTCTTATCAGGATCCACGCTGTTTGTCACTCCTTCAATGATTTCAATAATTTCTAAAAACCTTGAACGAATGAGGGAACATGCAACAGATCAGTTTTAGCAGATAGGGGAAGGGTTATTGCTCAGTGATGATGTCTGGAGGTTGTAGCCACATTGATCGACGTTAGAGACACCCTTCACTGAACACACGAATGCTGTCTACTATAAACCATTTATGATATGTTATAATACCTTACATATTGTAGATACCTTCGAGACCGACCATGTTGTAAATAAACCTAGATGTCTTCTTGCCCTTCCAATGCTGATTATTGTGAAAGGAAGATTCTACTTAACCCATTTGTTCCCACATTATTTGAAGAAAACTCGTCCAAATTTCACTGTGGAAAGCCTCCATTTCTCATGTTGATTGGAGCACAGCTAACAACACATTTGTTGAAATAAGCCATTGACATCGGTGGATTCAACAAACGTTGCAGACCCTGATCAGAGGGCTCCTTCAGGAGCCCTCTGATCTGGGTCTACACTGTTTGTCTATGTCACTTTTAAGGGACACATGGCACAAATGGGTTAGTGTGAAAGGCTTAAAACTTGCTAGAGGATGTTTAATGATATACGGTACAGACCCTAATCAGAGGGCTCCTCCTCTAGAAACCCTCTGATATGGGTAGCTGCAATGTTTGCAAATGACAGTACATACGTAGTCGCTTTGGTGTTGGTTTTGTTTATATTCCTAGTTCACTTGTTCTTGTATGATGTAGAAGAAACCATCAATAAATGAGTGGTGTGAGCTAGTGAATAAAACTAGCAAAGTACTAGTGAATAAAACTATAAATTCCTAAAACAATACCTAATTGTAGCTATTGTGTATGTAATTATGCCTGGTTTAAACTAATCGAGCAAATTACCCAAATGAAGTAAAAAAAAAAGTTCAACGCTGTTACCATTTTACAAGTTTATACATTAATTAAGTCTTAACCGTTCTCTTGCTGAATTTTAGAATACATTTCTTCTTCTTTACCCATGCCCCGTTGCATAATTACATATATCGTTACTGTGTACAAGTATTTCGCTGTGAAATCACTGCTGTGGAGTGCAATGATTGCACAATCAATTTGTAAATAGTGCAGACCCTGATGAGACAGCTCCTGTAGAAACTGTCTCGTCTTGGTCTTCACTATTTACAGGTAGGTATATTGACGTGAATAGCAAGCGAAGGGTTAAACTTTCTCTCGCTTTACGCGAATTGAGTCCTGATGAGGCGCCGAGTAATTTCAAGGTTCCCACAAATTATGGAAAGTAGAATTCCCCGTCTTTCCCCTTACTTAATTTCCAATTTTCTTGACTATAAGCATTGGTATTTGCCAAGCCTAACTGGTCATTTATAAGCATGATGATGAATTATTGCCCCCGTCCTCACCATCAGCCAACCCTTACCACCTTATAATGAGTATATTATGTTTAACGTAAGTGGAATATCAAACTATTATTCAATGTGTGTGTTTTGGGTTTTTTGCATTGTTTTAATGCTCCAAATATCACAATTAATCTAAAGGTTTGGACATCCCTAGAATTTAGACACACTGATATATTTAAGAACTGAATTTATCTTTATTCAAAACTATGAAAACAATACTGCTGAAGTAAACCCAAATCAAACTGCACCTAAAGGTGCTGTTTGAGCAGGATATATGCTGTTTGCCTAAAGTTTGTTTGTACAAACTTTTAACCCTTCGCTTGCTGAATTTTAAAGTACATTTCTCCTTCTTTACCCATGCCCTGTTGTATAATTATATATATATTCACTGTGTCCACGTATTTCGCTGTGCAATCACTGCTGTGGAGTGCACTGGTTGCACAATCAACTTGTAAATAGTGCAGACCCTGATGAGACAGCTCCTGCAGGAGCTGTCTCATCTGGGTCTTCACTATTTACAGGTAGGTATATTGACGTGAATAGCAAGCGAAGGGTTAACCATTACCAGTATTTTCATACAAATGCATTGTCTTGACATTGCAAATAGATCGATGTTCATATACCATTATAAACATTTAAAAATGTAGCCAATACATGTCAGTGCACTACTCATGATGTCATTATTTCTTACATGAATATTAAACAGACAAATGGTTGAACAATCCCTCTCTACATTTGCCTGAAACTTGACCAGAAACTGACAACATTGGCTTGTTTGCAATTTGCTCAAGTGTTTGAGAAACAACTGACAGAGTGCAAAAACCCCAAAACACACACATTGAATAATAAGTTGATTGTGCAAACAGTGCACTCCACAGCAGTGATTGCACAGCGATATGCTTGTACACAGTGAAGATATATGTAATTATACAACAGGGCATGGGTAAAGAAGGAGAAATGTATTTTAAAATTCAGCAAGAGAAGGGTTAACCTTTTCCCTGTTCTATGTTTATTTCAAATTTCAGTACCCTTGACTGATTATTCATGGACAAAATAGTTATAATGAAATATGGAAGATGGAGCATTGTAGCCATTTTAGAAACTAAAGACACAGGTTTATCAAATTCAATAGCAAACAGAGTAGACCCTGATCAGATGGCTCCTTTAAGAGCCGTCTGATCTGGGTCTACTCTGCGAATGCTTGAAAACATGTTTGTATGAGGAAAAGGGTTAAATGAATTAACTATGTACAGCAAGGGCAATATAAAAAGACACTTGTCATAATGTGCAACTTTATATTGTTGTCAGATTTTCATGTCTTTTGTCAATGGATTTTAGACTGAGGCTTGCATATATCTGAAAACAAGTCTTGCCATTATTTGCCTTATGTACACATATCATTATTTATAAATTATTATACATGTAATAGTGTTAGCTTCATTAAATAATTATACCCCCTGCATTAACATGGTTTAGTCCTTATTATGGACAGACCATACATGTCTGTTTTAGAGGAATGTCTTTCCTCATTGCATATGTCTGTTTTTAACCCATTCCCGCATATTGACGCTTTTTGACGCTTCTGTAAAAGTCACTTTGTGAAACCATTGCGATAAATAGAGCATTTGCTCCACAGGAGCAAATGCTCTATTTATCACAATGGTTTCAAAACTACACAAATCTGAAAATTTCCTTTTCTCTAGTTGATGCTCCTTTTTGATAGATTTAATGAAAGAAGTTAGGTCTAAAAATAGCCTAAGTGGGAATGGGTTAAAGGAATGTTTTTTTGCCCTCTGTCATGCTAGCAATGGTACTCTGAAATACAAGACAATAATCATTTAAATAAAAAGAATTTCTAAACAGAATAGGGCTTATATTCAGGTTTGTTTTCACAAGTGATCTGCACTTCTATCACATTTGGATCGCAGAATGTCTTATTGATCTTTAAATGCTGGTATTATGCAATGTATAGTGTTATCTATTTCCCTCATATAAATGCCTTTTCATGCATATACAAATGACTCCTATATTAGCCATCTGATCAGAGTATGCTCTGTTTGCTTTTGGCATGATACAAGTCTAATTCTACAGTTTCTGTCAAAGCAAAACAACCCTTGAAACTTTACATTATAAAACTTGAGCTAATGAATATTTATATTGTCATTATTTTTACATGAATAATGAACAGGGAAAAGTGTTGACATGTTTCTTGTTCCTTTTTATCTTAGTTGCTACTTTCTTTTCATCTTTCATAAAGCTAAATTGCCAAAGGAAGATGATAGAGGAGGAACACATAAAATATACAAAAATAACAATATTTATGTTGTGATATTTCTCATTCAACCATTCAAGTAGTTGTCTTAAATATATTGACACTCGTGTTGATACTTTTGAGCTGTGTATTGACAAAACTAGTCTGTCTTAGTGGCATTCAAACATTGTAGAGCCAGATCAACTACATTTTTTCTGTTTCTTAACCCTTTTCCTGTTCTATATTTATTCCAATTTTCAATATCTACTGAATATTCATAAACCAAACCATTAAAATGCAATATGCAAGGTATAACATTGTAGCCATTTAAGAAAATAAAGACACAGCTATCAAATATTCCATCCAGAGCAGATCCTGATCAGGCAGCTCCTTTTGGAGTCGTCTTATCCGGGTCTACTCTGTTTGCAAATGTGTGAAAAAAGGTAATATGAAAAGGTAAACACTGTTAGTATGTCATGAAGGCTGGTTTTGTCACGGTGCAGCTCACTTATGAATACTGAATTTGATGAGATGTCCATGCAAGTGAATGAAATAAAAAGCATCAATATATTCTGTCTTTCAACATTTTTTCCCAAATCTACATGGTCTGAAAGTTCTAATGGCAGTCAAACATGGAGAGTAGATGATTTTGTGCAACCATAATAGCAGTTAGTATCATCATTTCATATCACAAGCATTGTCATTTTGTACCATAATGCAGTTCGGCTCACTACATATACCATTTTGCCACACAGTGATTTGTAAAATTTAATTAAAAAAATATCTTTTTAATAATTGAATGTTGAATTAGGCATATTTTATTATTTACATATAGTATCCTAACCTAAATTCACACATTCCAAGATAATATTTCTGCACATTATCATAAGATAAGAAATGCTCGTTTTAACCCTTTCCCCCATATAAATGTGTTTTCACGCATTTGCAAACATAGTAGACCCAGATCAGACGGCTCCTAGAGGAGCCATCTGATCAGGGTCTACTCTGTTTGCTAATAGAATTTTAAAGATCTGTAATTTTACTTTCTAAAATGGCTACAATGTTCCACTTTCCATATTTCGTTATAACTATTTGGCCATGAATATGCAGTAGTTACTGAAAAATGAAATAAACATAGAACAGGGAAAGGGTTAACCATTTACTCCCTGAATATTCACGTAATGACATCATGAAGATTTATTGCTTATTTGCTATAATAGCAAATTGACAGGAATTTTGGCATGATAGAAACTAGAATCAGATCTATATTACCCCCTCCCCCACACACACACCCCAATGAATATTCATGTAAGAAATAATGACATATAGTGTCAATTGGTTAACTTTTATACATGCACCTGAACACATGAAAACTGACCATGGCAGAAACTATAAAGAATCGATCTATATAATAATTAATGGCCAAAGCATACAAAGTAGACCCTGATCTAATGGCTCCTGTAGGAGTCATCTGATCTGGGTCTACTTTGTTTGCAATGGCATAGAAAGGTGTATTCACGCATTAACTGCAAAACTATGCCTATGCAAACAGAGAAAGCTTGTTCAGTAACGAAGGGGAAACAAAGCAGAAGATCGTTGAGAAGAAGTCTTGACTCGTTGTCTCCCTTGACATAGGCTATATATTTATTAAGTGTTTGGATGATACAGAATACTGTTAATGTTGAAATCCTTGAATACTCTACATAATAACAAGTTTAAACATCCCGAAGTTGTATATGTACAGAGATCCAGATATCATGCGTATATTAAAACATTTTCAAGAATAACTTCTTTATTTCTCCACCAAACCCTATGCTGAAGAGACGATTCTAAAGAGTAGTCACAACATAGTGTTTGGTGGAGAAATGGCGAGTTTAGTACTTGGTACTTGAGAACGCACGTTTATCTGTTGCCCTGAATAATATACAGTAGAATCCCTCCAATGCGACCACTTCATGAACTAGACTGTCGCAGGACAGCAACGCTCGCCTATTGTAGACCTTGTAGTATTAGTGCATTTCAACACTAACCCCAAAACTTTAACCTTCCTATTTCAGCCCAAAAAGCTAAGTCCAAAACAGGTGAAACTTTGACTAAAATTCAATTTTATTTTAAATTTTAACTACACTACATCAATGTTCAACACACCAGGAACCTCCATTTCAAGTATCAGCTTCCTAGAGCAAATATTTCATGTAGTATTATTGCATTTCAACACTTACCCCAAAACTTTAACCAAAAGCCAACGCCGACGCCGGGGCGATTCCATAAGCCCCCCCCCCCCCTATTCTTTGAATAGGCGAGCTAATAAACATGGGTGTCTTGATAAGCATATGGTTGCTTAATGCAGGACAAAGGTAATGCAGAAAGCTCCGCTCCTAGAGGAGCTTTCTGCATTACCTTTGTCCTGCATTAAGCTACCACCTGCCTCTACTACACAGAATTATACCTCTTTTAGGTGGTCGCATTAGCGGGGTTTTACTGTATATTGCATAGGATAATGGAAAATGTTATTTGTTTAAATACAGGACCATGATTAACGATGATACCTATTCTAAAATAATACACAATTTTACCGCAAAAAATTCGTTAACTTCGCGATTATATGAAATTTACATATTCCCGTTTCTTTTTGTTTCGGTCAAATAATGCAACTGTGAGAAATCCCATGTCATGGATTCAAATGTTTAAATTTGTATTGTGAATAAGAAAAACAGCGGACAACACAGGCCCGGAAGAAAACGTTTCCTCCAGGACCAGTGAAGAAGGCATGAAAACAATACAAAAAGCAAAAGGCATATGTTTTCAATTTTATAAATTCGATGTACGTTTTATTTCCATTTATAGATTACGGGAATTACTGGAATAGATCCATTTAAATTTCAGATTGTTCCCTCAAACACCGTCTGTATTAGTATATTAAAACAGCACATTCAACGTTTTACACTATCCTCGTCGTCACTCATAGACTGTCCATAGGCAACGTCTTGATCAAGATCACAAGGGTCCTGGAGGAGCCCTCTGATCAGGGTCAAGGCTGTGTGCTGTACACATGGTTGTCAATAGTTTACACCAGTATACTCTTTGTTTGCCATGCCCCCCTCAATATGAAGAATGGATGGGTCCCAAAATCGGATTTGGACCAGTTGACTAGATAATAAGGGACGTAAAAGGTAAAAAGTATGCCACTGCATAGCTATCACTAGCGAAGTCATAAAGCTATAAAGCACAGAAAAAACGCACTAATTCGAACTACAATGTACTAGTAAAGATCGAAGAATTGAGTATTGTTTTAGGGCAGATGGCTGCTTACCCCATTCCCCCCTCGACTACTTTTAAAACCGACCTCTTTGAATAAATCTACTGAAAATGAGCATTAACTAGATAAACAAGAGTGTTCGAAGGAACACATGTGTCACCTGCTCGCAGCTGACACAAACACTGTAATATGTTGGAGTGCGAAAATCAGAACAAAGGGGAACAACTCAAAAAGTATTGGATGCAGAGTTATGGACCTTAATTACATCAATGGTCCTCAATGAGAAGAAGGCACATGTGAAATTTGAAAATTCTATAATTATTAGTTTATACATGACAGCCAAAAAACGAAAGTGTGAAGGACAAACAGACAGACAGACGACGGAAAAGTGATCCCTCAGCAGGTGACACAAAAAGGATGTTTTAGACGTGTATACTTTTGAAACCAATGTGATAAATAAAACATTTGCCCCAATGGAGCAAATGCTCTATTTATCACAATGGTTTGAAAATATGACTTTAACAGAGGAATTCGATTTTTTTGGTATAGTAATGATTGTTTATTTTGATTTGTATGTTAGTTGTAGATTTTATCCATATTAACTGATTTCTACATGGTCTTATTTGTTAGTGCATGACTTCAAAACATCTGGCAAAAACCTACAAACCATTTAGGAAATACAGAGCAGACACACAGTTATGTCTTGGTCTGAGTTATGGCATTGAAAATGAACTTAGGAGCATAAGTTCTATACACAGTGATCTCAAAGGTTAATAGACAAACAGCCCGATAATGATTCCCAATTACAGTAAAACCCTCTAATGCGACCAATAAATGAATAAACATGGCTGTCTTTATAAGCAGGTGGTTGCTTAATGCAGGACAAAAGTATTTCAGCTCCTCTAGGAGCTTTCTGCATTACTTTTGTCCTGCATTAAGCTACCACCTGCATCAAGCACCAAGAATTATACCTCTTTTAGGTGGTCACATTAGCGGGGCTTTACTGTACCAGATGTACTCATATGTCTTATTGCGTTCCTGTCCGATGGAGCTGGGTGATATACTGGGTGGTTGTTTTTTCAAGTTCAAATATACAGTTACTTGAAAATGGCATGGCACTCTCTGATATCCTGATACATTCACACATAAATGTTGGTATTGCGTAGGGAAAAAAAAGGGTTATTACCTTAAAAGGTTATTACACAAGGCAGTTCCATCACCTTTGGTGTTCCTTTATGATATGGTACAGTAGAACGGCTGAACCCGTCTTAACGCTTTCCCTAATATTTATAAACGTGTTTTCGCGCATTTGCAAACAGAGTAGACCCAAATCAGACGGCTCCTAGAGGAGCCGTCTGATCAGGGTCTGCTCTGTTTGCAGGTGGAATTTGATAAATATGTTTCTTTACTTTCTAAAATGGCTACATTGTTCCACCTTCCATGTTTCATTATAACTATTTTGTCCATGAATATTCATTAGGTATTGAAATTTGGAATAAACATAGAACAGGGAAAGGGTTAAGCGGTCATTACTTTACTGGACACAGGGGTAAAAACAGGTGGTTGCTTAATGCTGGGCAAAAGTAAAGCAGAAAGCTCCTATATGAGCTTTCTGCATTACTTTAGATCTGCATTAAGCTACCACCTGTCTTACAGACCCATAATTAGACCTCTTTTTGATGGTCGCTTAAGACAGGTTCTACTGTATGGGAGATACGCGGCGTACAAGCTTTTTCTATAATTGAGTTTCTGTGATGGGAGTCAATGTCACAATGTCCTGAAAATAGTATGTGACACTCAGACATTCCAAGATGTAGTCATAAAGCAAAATGAATATTGTATCACTAGACGTACATGTACAATAGCATTGTGGGCTATAGAATGTTTTACCGTGACAGAGACTGTAGAATCACCTCTGTATTATACCATTCCCTCATATTGACGACTTTTTGACGACTCTGTAAAGGTCACTTTGTAAAACCATTGTGATAAATAGAGCATTTACTCCTATAGGTGCAAATGCTCTATTTATCACAATGGTTTCAAACTACAAAATTCGGTAGACTTATTCAAAGAGGTTGTATCTTAAAATAGCCTATGAGGTAATGGATTAAATCATAAGCTATCAGGGCGGACCCTGATCAGATGGCTCCTTCAGGGCGTATATCAAGCAGTAATTGTGGAAGGTATCCCCAATTTGGGCAGAAATGTCGACATAAAGTGAACTATATACAAAATGCATGCTGATAAATTTATTGTTGAAAACTAAACGATTGACATTGTGATTTTGAAATTACCCAAAACAAAAAGCTTTCGATCAAATTGTATGACATTTTAAAGATAGCTCGCCATGTTATAGAGCTAGAATAGAAATAAAATGATTTGCAATGACTACAAAATATGAGTTTGCCATGCAACATAACTATGTAACACAAAATGAATAAAGGACCAGCCACTTTATAATACCTGGCCCTGAAGAAAAGTTATTTCCCTTATAAAACATTTTAGAATAAAAAGTAAGAACATTCGTCGGAGGAATATGAAAGCAGGTAAACTCATTTGGCACAACATAATTTTCATCAGCAAACAAGGTAATCTGCTTTAAGTTTCAGAGTAGAATTTTCTTCTTTAAAATGTAAATCATGTAGGTCAAACATATTTTATCCTGATTAGACGCCGAGTAACTCGGTGTTTCATCTGGGTCTATGCTTATAAAGCTTTTTAGTTGAGTCTGAGTTCGTTCTCAAGATTTTGATTGGTCAGATTTGAGTTCTCAAGCTTTTGATTGGTCAGATTTGAGCCAAAGGCTCAACTCTGACCAATCAAAAACTTGAGAACGAACTCAGACTCAACTAAAAGTTTTATAAGCATGGACCCTGGATCAAAACTGTTTGCAAACATAATCACATATTCGCTCGCTGCAGCAAGCCCTACGAGTCAATCGCTTTCTGGCAAGTTCGGCGGTGAAAGAGCTAAAATATAAACAACCAACAAAAGGTATTTAACTTTTTAATCAATAAAAATATAGCAACTATTCCTAAAACCACTATATAAAAAGAAATAAAATTATGACATAATAAAGTAAAGATTTTATAAAAGAAAATAAGTTGAAGAACACGGGGGCGCTCTACATTAAAACACCACTTCAAACATATAAAACCCCAGTAACCAGCTACTGACATGTCATAACAAATAAACTCCAGTAACCAGCTACTGACATGTCATAAATAAACTCCAGTAACCAGCTACTGACATGTCATAACAAATAAAACCCAGTAACCAGCTACTGACATGTCATAACATATAAACTCCAGTAACCAGCTACTGACATGTCATAACATATAAACTCCAGTAACCAGCTACTGACATGTCATAACATATACAGTAAAACAAATCTAAACCAGAATTTCAAATTAATATCAATACCTTTATCACTGTGGGCAGCTTTAATACAGGATGAAGGTCATGCAAAAAGCTCACATAGAAGCTTTTTGCATGACTTTCATCCTGCATTAAGCTGCCATCTGTCTAAAAAGATACAAATTCTTCTTCTTTCTACGGGTTTTACTGTAATATCTTTGCATGGGATTGGAGAATTATAATACGTTTTGCAAACAGTTTGTGTCCAAGTGAAACAAGTTGTCAACAGAACAGGCCTTGCTTAGATGGCTCTTAACCCTTTCCTCCATCAATACGCCTTTCTACGCCTCTGTAAAAGTTATTTATTGAAACCATTGAGATAAACAGAGCCTTTGCTCCTAAGGAGCAAATGCTCTATTTATCGCAATGGTTTCAGAACTACAAAATTTTAAAAAATTTCCTTTTCTCTAGTTTATGCTCCTTTTTTTGGTAGATTCATTCAAAGAGGTTGGATCTAAAAATAGCCTATGAGGGTATGGGTTATAGAAGGTATGTCTATTGAGTAAAGGGTTATACAATGTAAACAAATTACAGCAGAACCATTCTCATTGGCCACTCTAACAATTCTGGGTGTTTAACCCTTAACCCCTCTCTTGCTGAATTTTAAAATACATTTCTCCTTCTTTACCCATGCCTTGTTGTATAATTACATATATCTTCACTGTGTACAATTATTTCACTGTGCAATCACTGCTGTGGAGTACATTGGTTGCACAATCAACTTGTAAATAGTGCAGACCCTGATGAGACAGCTCCTGCAGGAGCCGTCTCATCTGGGTCTTCACTATTTACAGGTAGGTATATTGACGTGAATAGCAAGCGAAGGGTTAAATTGTGTGAACCGAGTATATGAGACCTCTGCAAAACAGTTCGTTGAAAACGAACAAGAATGATGAGAAAGAAGCCAAATAATTTCCCATCAGAAAATACCATGAACAGCCACTATACAATTCTAAATTGCATTGGCACTTGAATATAACTTTAGTTTTATTACATGATAAACAACTGGTTTTGGTAGTATTTTGGTTGTATACATAACATATACACAGATATTTTACCCTAATATTACCCCAGGTAATAGACCACACAATCTCCCTTATCCATTGGTTTGTAAAGCTTTTATATAATATTCACCCTTTCCTCCATAATACGCCTTTCTTTGCCTCTGTAAAAATCACCTGTTGAAACCATTGTGATAAATAGAGCATTTGCTCCTATAGGAAATTCTAATTTTTCCTTTTCTCTAGTTAATGCTCCTTTTCGGTAGATTTATTCATAGTAATTGGATCTAAAAATAGCCTATGAGGTAATGGGTTAAATTGGAGTTATAGAGTAGCAAAGAGCGAAGACCCTGATCAAACTTCTCGTTCAGAAACAGTCTGATTTGGGTCTGCACTATTTGTTAAAGTTATTTTATCTGAATACTTACAGTAATTATGACAAGAGTATTCTCAAGAGTGTCAATGTCAAAATAATATTTTTACCTTTCACTCCTTCATAACATAAGGTCATATACAAGTTTCTCATCTGACAAATACAAATCCATACACAAGTCCTTTCACTGAACTAGATGATAGTTCAAATCTCAGATAAACATGCATACTCGGGTATTAAAATCCTCATTTCTTCACTGAACCCCATGTTATGACCACTCTTTAGAATCTTCTCTTTGAGACAATTCTAAAGAATGGTCACAACATAGGGTTTGGTGGAGAAATAAAGAAGTTATACTTGAAAATGTTTTAATCTACACCATCTTATCTGGACCTCTGAATCTACAGAAACACAGTAAAAACAGATATTGTTACCACATGTATACATCAAGCATCTGTGTAAAGGTAACTTGTAAAACATGTTGTATTTATCTATAGACATCTACATTAAACAAAATTACAGTTAAGCCTTTCTTAAGTGACTATTAAAAACATGTCTTATTTGGGGCCTTTCGGACAGGTGGTGGCTTAACGCAAGACAAATGTAATGCAGAAAGCTCCCATAGGAACTTTCTGCATTACTTTCATTGAGCAACCACCTCAGTGAAGAAAACAATTGCATGTAAAATACATAAATGTATGTTGTGGTGAATTTAAAATCTAAAATAAAATCCACACAATAAACTACAAAACAACAGATATGGCAATACCACGAAAACCAGATTTGCCTTTTTAGTGTTTAGTAACAGTGAACCTTGATCTAAAACTCTCATAAGAAATCCCAACCTTTGACTCCACAAAAAATATCTAAATAACTACAGTAAAACCTCTCTATAATGGCCACTAAATTATGTCAATCAGTTGGTATATTAGGACAGGTGGCTGCTTAAAGCAAGGTGAAAGTAAAACAGAACGTTCCCTCATATAAACGTGTTTTCACACATTTGCCAACAGAGTAGACCCAGATCAGACAGCTCCTAGAGGAGCCGTCTGATCAGGGTCTGCTCTGTTTGCTAATAGAATTTGATAGATCTGGGTTTTTTTGCTTTCTGGAATGTCTACAATTTTCCACTTTCCATATACCTTTATAACTATTTTGTTAATGAATAATTATTCAGTAGGTATTGAAATTTGGCCTAAATACAGAACAGGGATAGGGTTAAGCAACCACCTGCCTTTAACACAAAATACTTGATGAAATTTAGTGGCCATTTGGGGAAAGGTTTTACTGTACTCAATGGCCCTCAACTACAGTAGAAACTGTCTTTATTGATTGAATAATTATAGGATAAAAAACAGGTGGTTGCTTAACACAGGTCGACAGTAATGCTGCAAGCTTCTATAGGAGCTTTTTGTGTCAGTTTTGACCTTTTGTAGTAAGCTACCATTAGCATACAATACACTTATGTTAATGGTCACTAGAGACATGTTTTACTGTACACTACTTTCTACAAACTATTGGCAAGACTAGAGGCAGTAACCATGGGTAGTGGACATTATCGACATGAACAACCTCCTTTTTACCTTTAAACCATTACTTCATAGGCTATTTTTAGACTCAACCTCTTTAAATAAATCTATTGAAAAGGAACATTTTCTAGCAAACAGGAAAACTTTAGAATTTTGTAGTTTTGAAACCATTGTGATAAATAGAGCATTTGCTCCTGTGGAGAAAATGCTCTTTTTATCACAATGGTTTCAGAATGTGAGTTTTACAGAGGAGTCAATATGAGGGAATTGATTTATCACAATGGCTTCAAAAAGTGACTTTCACAGAGACATCAATATGAGGGAATGGGTTAACCCTTAAATTTATGACTGCTTAAACTTGTTTTGTATCTAACAACATGAACTATAGTCCTTTTCAAAAAATGCACCTCATCTGCACTTAAACTTTTGCAGAGTTAACCCTTTCCCTCATATAAACGTGTTTTCATGCATTTGCAAACAGAGTAGACCCAGATCAGACGGCTCCTAAAGGGTCTGCTCTGTTTGCTAATAGAATTTGATAGATCAGTTTCTTTGCTTTCTAAAATGTCTACAATGTTGCACCTTCCATATTTCTTTATTTTGTTAATGAATATTCAGTAGATATTGAAATTTGGAACAAACGTAGAACAGGGAAAGAGTTAATCACAAATGTGTCCCTATACTGCTACAGATTAACCCTTTACTCCATAAAGGATGCCCTTTGACACCTTTGCAAAGAGAGAAGACCTGAAGGAGCAGTCTGATCAGAATCAACTCCCTATTTCTAAAGAATACCTGATTCTATACTCTCTGGATAGCTATTGGCGTAGCCATGTTTTCATTTGTTTTATAAAAAGGAAATTAATTATAATTAGCTAATTAATGTACATAATAGGTGAAGTCTGCAATGAATATTAATGGAGTAAATCATTAATCCTTTCCTCCATAAATATGCCTTTCTACGTCTTGCTTGGTAAAATTCACTTTTGAAACCATTGTGATGAATAGAGCATTTGCTCCTAAGGAGCAAATGCTCTATTTATCACAATGGTTTCAGAATTGCACAATTCTGAAAATTTTCCTTTTCTCTAGTTAATGCTCCTTTTTGGTAGATTTATTCAAAGAGGTTGGATCTAAAAATAGCCTATGAGGTCTAGTAATGGGTTAAGACAAGAAGTATTGTCAGCATTGTCCTATGCTATGTTGCCAATTCTACAGCATTCAATATAAGCGTCAAACACTAATAAATTGTCCCACAGACAATTGGTAGCTTAATGCAGGATAAGAGTAATGCAGAAAGCATTCTGCACTTAGCGACTATCTGCTTTTAAAATCATTCAATCAATGTTTATTTATGAAGTGTTAGAATTAGAGGGGTTGAACTGTATTTAGATTTGGTATCTATCTAAATATAATCCCGCAGAATTAAAAAACCACAAGGATCTCCAAAAAAAACTATCAATTTACAAAAACTTTATCTCCTGAATAAACTGTTCATTTACAAAAGCTTATTAAAGTATATCTGTAATAAACTGTTAATTTACAAAAGCTTATTAAAGTCTATCTGTAAGAAATCAAAATTATGTTCCTGAAGTTATACACAGCAAAATTTACATTAAAGAATACTTTTGGTCAACTACTGGGAAAAAAATGTAATAATATAACACAGAAGCTAACATTTCTTGGAAATGCATCTCCAAAATATAAATTTAACAGTCAAAGGTAAGCCACTGTTGACAGGGGACAGGTAAATGACAAATGTGTCAATAGGTTACAGACGAACTCAATTACATGTACATTATGTTAGTAACCTTGTATTCCAGGAATATTCATGTAAGAAATAATGATATCATTGACATTAATTTGATGCATTTTTATAATGATAATATCGAGGGCTTGGTGCAAAACTATTCTAACTCCTTCACAAAGTGAAGGAGTTAGAATAGTTTTGCACCAAGCCCTCGATATTATATACATGTAAACACAGCAAGTTTTGACCATGGCAGAGCCTGTAGAATCTGATCTATATTATTTCATAAGCAAATAGAGTAGATCCTGATCAGACGGCTCCAAAAGGAGCCGTCTGATCTGGGTCTACTCTGTTTGCAGAGGTGTTAAAAGGCATCGCCATGGTGTAAAGCGTTAATGACTGTCTAGCTATGGTAAAGCCTATTTCAAGGGACATAAATACCGGTGTTACTAAGTGTGTATCATAAAGATTCCAAAGGTGCATAAGTTCAAATAATGATCAACCATCCTACAAAGTTTCATGACTTTAGGTTAAATATATTTTGGAGTTACCTATGATTCAACACAGGATGTCTGACAAAACCATAAATGGGCGAATCTAATTGCCTACCCTCCTTTCAGACATGCAGAATAATAAACATTAGGGCTTCACTGGAGACAAAAGGTCATGATATCTTTTTGTGCATAGAAGAACACCGGTATAATTATTTAAGCAAAAAGTTTAACCCTGGCTGCAATGTGCTTTAAGTTTCACAAAAGGGTCACTTCAAGAATGTTCCTATAAAAATACTTTAAATTTGGCCCATCATTCTAGAAAATAAGATATTTTGTTTTTTCATACACCCGTATCAGAAAATTTAGCCCTGTCCCTCGTTGACATGATTTTTTAATAGTGATAAAGACATGGACAATTTAAGCAGAGTGTCACCTAAAGAAAATTGATACAAAAATATATTGAAATCTGGCCAGCAATTTCAGAGAACACGGAAAAATTACATGGAATATTCTGGCCAAAGGTTTCAGAAACATTGGTTTTATAACTTTCATGTAAGAAAATTAGCCATAGCACCGGCAGCCATGTTTCTGACGACTAACAACAGTTTGAGCAATTTTAGAAAAGTCTTCTATAATCCATTCACACAAAATTGCATTGAACCAGTATAACCTGTCCTATATGTTCTACATATAACTGTTTAAAAAGTTGAAAAAGGACCCAGAAAAGACCTTTTTTTGTAAATTGAATACAGTGGTCAGTATGTTTTATAAATGTTATTTGAAGTGAACACAGACGACAGACACAGGACTATCACAATAGCACACTTCAGATGCTTTGTGCCCAGGACTGTATAATAAAGATTTCTAGCAGTTCTCAAATAAGTATTATAACACAGTTTACAGAACATCAAGCTATAAAAGCAGGGAAGAAGAACGCTATCAAATGGTTCATTGCAAACAACAATGGCATCGCATACCAATGCTAATGCTTGCCTGTCATGAAAATCTATAGTTTAAAGGCCATACCTCTTTAAATATGCATGACAGAGTAATGGCCCATTATCTCAATGTAGTCCTTGAAATGGATTGTAAGTGTATGAGGCCAAGTGGATGAAGCCATACAGATGACAAAACTATAACAAATGTTACAGTTTCTCAACATGTTATGGCCATTCCCTTACTTTTGTTTTAAAATAAGCTAAATAAGCAAATGAGGTTGACACATTCAACATGGTGTAAAAACATACTATGGAATTTAGTGTCTATCAAACATGCACTATGGAATTTAGTGGCTATCATGCAGAAAAGGTTGGGTCTAAAATGAGCAACTAATACAATAATAGAAGTTTAAATAGAAACATGAAGTTGAAATTTCATGTTTGTTAAATATACCACATATGTATCATCATGTTAATCAGTTAACCAATTCCCTCATATTGACGCCTTTTGACTCCTCTGTAAAACTCACTTTCTGAAACCATTGTGATGAATAGAACATTTGCTCTGCAGGATCAAATGCTCTATTTATAACAATGGTTTCAAAACTACACAATTCTAAAGTTTTCCTTTTCTCTAGTAAATGCTCCTTTTCGGTAGATTTGTTAAAAAAGGTTGGATCTAAAAATAGCCTATGATGGATATGAAGGAAAATACTATAAAAAGAATATTCAGTATCCCAAAATATATATAGAGGAAGAAAAAGACCTATTAAAGTGCTTAACATGATGAACCCAAAAAGGCATTTTATATAATATTTAAAAAAAAACATTGTTTCATTGCAAATAAAGTTCATACAATAATACACAAGATATAATCCAGTTAACCCTTTCCTTCATATGATCGCGTTTTCACACATTTGCAAACAGAGTAGACCCAGATCAGACATAGGAGCAGTCTGATCAGGGTCTGCCCTGTTTGCTAATGGAATTTCTAAAATGGCTACATATTTCATTATAACTATTTTGTCCATGATTATTCAGTAGTTATTGAAATTTGTAATAAATATAGAAAAGGGAATCCAATTAATTGTGTGTTCAAGTGCAATATAAATGATCCCGTGTTGCACACTAGTGATGTATAAGTAGATCTAGCCTTGCCCCAAAGTTATTCAGAGTCTGATTGTGAAATTGTTCTCAAGTATCCGACTGGTCAGAATATTCAACTGACCGATCAGATGCTTGAGAACAAACTCATACTCACACAAAATGTTTTACAAACTTGGGAACCATGCACTGTCAGTTACCTAGCCATACAAAACATTTCAACATGGACAGGTCATTTAATTTTATACTGTTATATTGTTTAGGCAAATAAAACAATTATTTGTTATATTACTATACACAAATGTCTTATTATCAAAAAAGCTTATTTTCAATAACATGAGTAAAAATTAATAAATGCTTTATTGCACATTTTTCACATACATGTACATGATACATGCTCAATAAAATGCTTTCAATGAGCATTCAAGCTTACAAGTAATAATGTAACAATTTTTATACAGTAAAACCTCTATATAATGGCCACTAAATTACATCAAGTATTTTGTCTTAAAGGCAGTCGACTGCTTAAAGCAAGGTGAAAGTAAAACAGAACGCTCCTATAGGAGCGTTCTGTTTACTTTTACTTTGCTTTAAGCAGCCACCTGTCCTAAATACCAACTAATTAACACTATTTAGTGGCCGTTATAGAGAGGTTTTACTGTATGAAATTTGTAATAAAGTTACAGCAGCGAAAAACACTATTAAGCCTTTGCCTGACAGATACACCTTTTGACATATTTGCACACAGTGTAGACTCAGATCAGGGTCTGTTCCGTTTGCTTCGAAAATAATATAGATATGATTCTACAATTTCTGCCATGGCCAAAAGATTCCCTTTCATATGCAATTATAAAAATTCAGGTAAATATTATTTATACAGTACTTATTTCCAACATGAATATTCATCATATAAAGGGTTAATATGAAGAAGATTGTGTCAATAGCTTACATAATCTCCCATTTATATCTAACAAAGAGGACCAGCATGGCCCTATATCACTCAACTTTGACAATAGGCAATGTGAAATAACATTTTTTCTGCTATTAAAATACATATAATGAAATGCTGTCAGCAATTTGCAGTGAGCTGACTTCATTGTCCATTTCTCCTAAAAACTACAGAGTGATAAAGTTGATGAGAAATTGTCAGCCTATTTATTCAGTGTCCTATCAGGATAAAACTGTTTGAACAGGTTATCACAAATTTGCCACACTCATGCAAATTGATAAACAATATTAGTGGGTCACCCAAGAATGTCCGCAAATCATACTGAAATCAAGCATGTGGTTTTAAAAAAAAGGAGATTTTTAAAACTTTTATTTTTAGCCCTTTAACCCTTTCCCTGTTCTGTGTGTATTCCATTTGTTGATACCTAGGGAATATTCATGGATAATATAGCTATAATGAAATATGGAAGGTGAACCACTGTAGCCAATTTAGAAAGTAAAGGAACAGACCCTTGAAATTCTATTAGCAAACAGGGTAGACCCTGCAAACCCTTTCACTGTTCTGTTTATTCCAAAATTTCAATACTTACTGAATATTCATAGACAAAATACATGTAGTTATAATGAAATGTAGAAGGTGGAACATTGTAGCCATTTTAGAAACTAAAGAAACAGATCTTTCTAATTCCATTAGCAAACAGAGCAGACCCTGATCAGACGGCTCCCATAGAAACCGTCTGATCTGGGTCTACCCTGTCTGCAAATGCATGAAAACATGTTTATATGAGGGAAAAGGTTAAAATGTGTCTTTATCAGGTTAATGGTTAACCACATAAGGAAAACTAGCAACTTCCCCAGATGACCAGAATTTTTTGCCAAATGACAATGGTTAAGATAATATTGCTAGATTATCTCTTCAAAAACTCTTCTTAATGGAACTTTATTGACAATTTCACCACAGCCAGTCCTCTACATTTAGGCATTATTAAGGTTATTACAATTTTAGTAGATCACCTCAAAAACATATCTGCAAAAATTATACAGAATTTACGATTGTGACTGCAGACAAAGACGTTTGCGATATTCTTTGTAACTATTAGCCATGCCGCTGCCCGCCACATTTTGATAAATTACGACGGTTTGTAAAAGTTTCACCATAAGCACAATTCTTCTATGTTATACAGAAATCTGGCCATTCGTTCCAGTGTAGAGGATTTTGTCCATTTTCTACATGGCCACATAAAGTAAATCATACATAATACCCCTCTAAACAGGAATATTAATAAAGAGTCAATTAGGTCCTTTTTTTCAGGTAACTGCTTAATGCAGGATGAAAGTCATACAGAAAGCTCCTTGCATTAAACTGCCACCTGTCTGAAAGACAGATACTTAGTTTAACATCCAATTGAAAGAGTTTTTACTGCGTTAAGTTAATTTCAATTCTGCAAATTTGTTCTACTTATCCTGCACTTGATGTGCATGCATGCAAGACTTCACCAATTATAAATACTAGTTGATGTAATTGTTGTACTGAAACTATAACAACAAGGAAATGTTCTGTCATGGTACACAGTAGAGAAGAGAATCAGATCTGTTTACATATTTGTAAACACAGCAGACCCTGGACAGACAGGTGCTCGATACAGGGGCTGTCTGATATGCATCTACTCTGTTTGCAAAGTTGTAAAAAGGCAGGCTTACCAGGTGCTAAAACGGACATAAATGTATCTCATTTGCATAAATATGAACTCAAAAATAATCATTTATCCCCCCACCCCAATAAAAAATCCCCCCAAAACAAAAACATAATTTGATTATATACAAATAAAATCAATACTAAACAAAAATTAATAAACAAATAAAATCAGTACTAAACATCAAATAATTAATAAGATATGGAACAGTTACCAAAGCAATATATGTTTTGTTCTCATAATCCAGACATTAGAAGGTTTATTTAAACATCTTACAACAATGTTTTCCACATTTCTCTATACCCTAAGATGTTACTACTCATAGAAATTGCCTCAAAGAGATTATAATTATAGTTATTACAATTTACTTTCATATCCGATAAAAATAAACCTTTTTTGGAGCTGTGATCACAAAAGAAAGAAGTTATCTGCACATGACTTATTTGATTCATTATAGTCTTACCCTAATTACTCTATTCACACACACAAACATAAACAAATAGTGCAGACCAGACCAATGGCTCCTTAACCCTTTCAATGTTCTATTATTGTTATGAATTTTAATGCCTACTGAATATTCATTGAAAAATATTTTTAATCAAATATGGAAGATTGAATATTGTAGCCATTTTAGAAACTATAGAAACAGATCTATCAAATTCTATTAGCAAACAGAGTAGACACTGATCAGACGGCTCCTATAGGAGCTGTCTGATCTGGGTCTTCTCTGTTTGCAGGTTCTTGAAAACACGTTTATGTGAGGGAAAGGGTTAAGAAGTCATTTGATCAGGGTCTACAATATTTGCTACCATGTCTTTTTAATCTAAAATTATCAAGTTGAATTATTTAGCTTTACAAACCAATGTATTGGGGAGTTTGGGTGTCCAAATACTTGAGAGTAATTATGGTATTCTTTGTTATTTTAGGATTCAACAATAACATATGCTCTCATATCATTTTTTTCCATACCAACTGTGTATGTCAATGAATAACTGTTATTGCAACATACATAATACTTATAACTAAATACTTTAGGCCAAACTGATATGTTGAACATGCATTCAAAAATGCTACAAATGTAACTCATAAATGACAGTAGCTACAGTCACAAAAATCTGACAAGAGCTCACATGAGCCAGCATACCTTAACTATTAACCCTTTACTCCATAAATAAGCCTTTGCAAACAGAGAAGACCCAAATCAGATGGCTCCTATAGGAGCCATCTGATCAAGGTCTATTCTGTTTGCTTATGATATAATATAGATATGATTCTACAATTTCTGCCACATCAAACAATTCCTCCTGAGTCGATTATAAAAATTAATCTAATTAACATTTATGATGTCATTATTGCTTGCATGAATATTCATGGAGTAAAGGGTTAACTCCATACCTTAACCCTCAACTCCAAAGATACATCTTTGCAAACAGAGTAGACCTAGATCTGATGGCTCCTGTAGGAGTAATTTGGTAAGGCTCTAAAACATGATACAGTAGAACCCCTCTAATGCAACCACTTAATGAATAAACATGGGTGTCGCTATAAGCAGGTGGTTGCTTAAAGAGGAAGTCCCTACAATGATCGGATATTTTCAATAATATCCTAAAACTTGGTATTTGTTATGCTCTATCATTATTATGAAGGTTCCCAATTTGAACTTATATCGAAAAATGCCCCTGTGATACAAATAAACCGATTTCATCAATACTGATAATTTTTGTTCTACAACACAATATTATCGGACTTTTCCGTTAAATTCTTCCGCGTATTGCCGATGGTCACCCGATCCCTCCATTGTTTACGTAATAGCTTTCTCGGTAGTGGTCGGAGAATCGCGAATAGGGCGAACAGTTACGAAACTAAAACCCAACCCGAATAAAACTGAAACATCAGGGAGTAAAACCGGGATCGGCGATATCAAACACATTGATGTTTTGTCATTATAAACGGTAAATGGATTGGGTTTTTTTGCGATATACTACTTTTCAGCATATACATAATTGAGTTTGTATATTTTAAGTGTTTATGAAACGCGTCAAATGTAGGGACATCCCCTTTAATGCAGGGCAAAAGTAAGGCAGAAAGCTCCTCTAGGAGCTTTCTGCATTACTTTTTCCAGCATTAAGCTACCACCTGCATCTAGCACCCAGAATTATACCTATTTAAGGTGGCCGCATTAGCGGGGTTTTACTGTATTTTTAAATCTGGAAAATAATTTCTTATTAACCATTTACCTAATGAATATTGATGTTATGGTGGCATTTTAAATAAGAGAATTTGATCAAGACAGAAACAGTAGCACCAGTTCTATATTATTTCATAAGCATTAAGTGCAGACCCTGGTCAAAACAGTTCTTTCCAGCAACTGTATATTTCTGTTCATAAATACATAAAAATGCATTTCTATCAGTTAACAGATTAAGATAAAACTTCCAAACAATATTGCTATAACACTGAATGGTAAACATACTGCAGTAAATCTGTTATCAACACAATACTGTTTCATTTACAATGTTTTTAGAAAGTGTACACACATTCAACTGAGGTATCTTTGAACAACAAGTACATAAAATAACCCAAAAAATTATCTTAACCCTTTCCCTGTTCTATATTTAGGCCAATTTTCAGTACCTACTGCATATTCATTAACAAAGTAGTTATAAAGAAATATGGAAGGTGGAACATTGTAGCCATTTTAGAAAGTAAAGAAACAGATATATCAAATTATATTAGCAAACTGAGTAGACCCTGATCAGACGGCTCCTCTAGGAGCCGTCTGATCTGGGTCTACTCTGTTTGCAAATGCGTGAAAACACGTTTGTATGAGGGAAAGGGTTAATCCTTTCCCTCATAATAACACATTTACACTCCTTTGGAAACACAGTAGACCTCGATTAGATGGCTCCTTTACATTATAAAAATCCAGTTAATGAATATTCATGAAGTGACCAATTCTCTCATAAATATTCATTAGGGAAAGAAGGTTAAACAGAACACTAAACCTAAAACAGTATATAATAATTACAATAAAACCCCTCTAAACCAGAATTCTAGTAGAGAAGAATTTAGATACTTTTAGGCAGGTGACTGCTTAATGCTGGGAGAAAGTGATCATGCTGCAAACTCCTAGAGGAGCTTTCTGCATGACTTTCACCCTGGATGAACTTGCCAGACAGATATTTATGCTATATTTAACACCCAATTATTTATTTATTTATTTTTTTTTTTTATTTTTTTTTTGGGGGGGGGGGGTGTTTCCAGTTAGAGGAGTTTTCTTGTATTTTCCTCATGGCACCACACCAGACACTTTTTGTGATATAATTTAACCCGTCACTTCATAAATAAGCCTTTCTATGCCTTTGGAGTAGACCAATATCAGACAGCTCCTACATTTAACAATAATTTTATTAGTATTGCTATGTTCATATGCCATCAGAGAAATTATTTTCACTAATATTCATGATGTTGTTATTTCTTACACAAATACTCATGGAGTAAAGGGTTAAACAACATACATGTGTATGTATTCCACATAAACTCAATACCAAACCATTGATAAGCCACCTGGGTACAGCCACCTGGGTACCATGAACAAATATTGTGGTAATCAGAATAACCCTTTCCCTGTTCTATGTTTAGACCAAATACCTCCTGAATATTCATTAACAAAATATTTATAAAGAAATATGGAAGGTGCAACATTGTAGACATTTTAGAAGGCAAAGAAACTGATCTATCAAATTCTATTAGCAAACAGAGCAGGACGGCTCCTCTAGGAGCCGTCTGATCTGGGTCTACTCTGTTTGCAAATGCGTAAAAACACATTTATATGAGGGAAAGGGATAATCCCAAATTATTGAAATACAGACAGGTCCTTGCCATGACAGAATATATAGAATCATATCTATCTTATTTCATAAGCAAACAGAGTAGACACTGATCAGACAGCTCCTACAGGAGCTTCTGATTTGGGAGCACTACATTTGCAAAGATGTAGAAAGGCGTATTAATGGAGTACATATATAGGGTTAAACTTGCTAGAGGATTTTGAATGACAAACAGTGCAGATCCTGATCAGCACACTCCTCTAGGAGCTCTCCCATCTGGGTTTACACTGTTTGCAAATGACAGTGCATTGTGTCTCTCTTTCAACGTGTTAAATGCAAATATTACTTATTTTACATAAATGCACTCAATTGATTACGGTAGTTCAGAGCCCTGAACATGTCAGTCTGAAAAAAGTTATAGTGACCAGCAAAAGTGATAATGACTTGTTAGCGTTGTTTTCGTAATTGTACAAACATAACATGACCATATGAACAAACAAAATAGCATCAAAACAGACCAGAAGTTTGCATTAAGAAATATTAGTTTGTCGTTTAACAAATACAGACTTGCATTTTGGTTAATGATTTTTTACACAGACATGAAAAAACAACACTTTTTGAGTGTCTTAGGTTAATGTAATTTTTTCAGGTCAATGAAACTTGACCTTAACAGATTTGTATATTTGTACAGTGTAATGGTACATCATTCCTTTTTTTAGGTAAAAAGTTTAAAAACACATACTGACCTCAGCAGAAGTATATATTTGTATAATGTAATGGTAAAAAGTATGAAGGTATGGAGGTATCTCAGCAATACAGGACAGCCAGACTGGCTGGCAATTCCTTAATCCTGGACTCCATAGCCTTTTAACATCTAGGCTCCTGTAGGAACCATCTGATTAGGGTCTGCTCTGTCTTTTTACAAAGCAATATTCTGAGTCTGCCTTTCAGCCATGGCTAAACATTCCTGTGTTTTATGCCATTTTACAAATTTGGCCAATTAACATTCATGATGTCATTATTTCTTACATAATATTCATGAAGTAAAGGGTTAAAAACATTCGAATCCTATGGTTCTGAAGCAGGGGGTATCATCTTAACTCAATCCAGGACAAGTGGGCTTAACAACACACACCTTCCCTCCTATAGTTACTACTGGTGTAGACTTCTTGCTGGTTACTATGGGCACAACTATGGCAACAGTATCCAAGACAACATCATCAAGATGGCTGGTCCTTCTTTTTGTTTTTCTTATCATCTTTGCTGTACCACAGAAGGGGAACCATTCCAAGAATACAACCTATAGACACACCTATTGCTTTACCCTGAAAGTAAAAGTATACCTTCTACATATAAATCTGCATTTGTAATTAGTGTAGACCCATATGAGACAGCTCCTTGTGCAGCTGCCTCATAATAATGGGTCTGCACTTTTTGCCATTATAATGCAGTGGCTACAATTGATTGAACTTTAGAAAAATTCAGCAAATCAATACATATAGTGGATGGATTCACATTTGAATATTCAACATGAGTAGGGTTAACTCATTCCCTCCTAGACTATGTTTTGACCAAACCTCTTTGAATAAATCTACCAAAAATTAGTATTTACTCGGTAAAAGGAAACATTTAGAATTGTGAGGTTTTTAAACCATTGTGATAAATAGAGCATTTGCTCCCATGGAGCAAATGCTCTATTTATCACAATGGTTTAAAAATTGACTATTACAGATGCATCAAAAGGCATCAGTAGGAGGGATTGAGTTAATGTGGTTACACCTGTTATGCTCAGTAATGTGTCAGTCCTTCTCATATATATAATGCCTGACAGCAGCTGCAGCACCTTTTGAACCTTTGCAAATAGAGTAGATCCAGACCAGATGGTACCTGTCAAGGATATACTAAAATATCTAAAATCTGAATTTCTTGTTAATGAATGAAAACTGCATAATGTAACAATTACTCTGTTACCCCTAGTTTTTCAAACTTTATTTCATGCCATGATTCAAAGTGAGATAAAGAAAATGGAGACTGAAAACAAACCAAAGCTTGTTTATGCATCTGTTAAAAATATCTGCTGTCCATTTCAATTTACTTTGTCACTGAAATTTAATCGAGATTTGTTTTTCATTTCGTAACGGATTGAGATCAAATTTAAACCACTTTTGTCATCGTTTTTCAGGAACTCTGTGTCCGAGTTTCCTTCGAATCCATCTTTAAATAAAGATTTTATGCATAAAAACAATGTTTTCCCATTGTAAACATGTTCATTTTAAATTGCTAATGGCAGACGATTGACGTCAAGTGGAACGTTCGAATTTAACTGAGGGTAATTATAGCTCTTAAAATTGACGTCATACACGAAATTACGTCATTTATTTCATACCGGTATACAATTCACCCCTGTTGAAAAATGATACGCTCCTCTATCCATACATTCGGCGGCCATTTGCAATGAAACAGCTGATCGAATTAGCATGTAGAAAATGCATTTTCAGCATTTTCTTCCTTGTTACTGCATGATATTGAGGGATATTTAGCATGGGAGTTCCTGAAAAACGATGCGATAAAATGAAGTAGATTTAAGGTCAGTCTGACTCGAAATGAAAACAAATCTCGATTCAAATTCTGAGTGACAAAGTAAATTGAAATGGATAGTAGAATCTCAATGAATATAAAGTACATGTACAATAGAGTAATATTTATACTGTATTATCTACTCGTACAATAAACATTCCCATGGGTGTTGCAGGTTTTTTTTAAACCTTTCCCTCATATATTTTCACGCATTTGCAAACAGAGTAGACCCAGATCAGAGAGCTCCTATAGGAGCCATCTGATCAGGGTCTGCTCAGTTTGCTTATGGAATTTGATAGATCTGTGTCTTTACTTTCCAAAATGACTTTATGTTCCACCTTCAATATTTGATTTTATGTTTCACTATTTTGTTAATGAATATTCAGCAGGTATTGAAATTTGTAATAAACATAGAACAGGGAAAGGGTTAAAAGGAGCTTCCTGCATTTTGTACTAAGGTGCATGTGTAATGTAAAATGATAGTATTGTATACTTTAATGAAGAAAGCTCCTACAGGAGCATTATGCATTACTTCTAGCCTGCATTAAGCTACCACTTATTATTTGAAAAACTTATACAAAAGTATTTCTTTATTGAAATTGGTTCTTAAATAGAGATTTTATTGTTTTCACTTTGACAAAAACTGTGTGATCAGGTCTGTATAATTCCATAAGCAATTAGAAAATACTCTGATCACATGGATCCAACAGGAGCCATCTGATCTGGGTCTACTCTGTTTGTAAATGCGACGAAAAGCGTTTATATATTAAAGGGAAAATTTTAAACAAAGTTGTTTATGTGTTACTATCACACCATTTACTTTTACAATAAAGAGTGAAAATGTGTACTTCATAACCATTAATATGCTGTTGCTAGGCAACATTTTACATTATCAAAGCATTTATGGCTGCAAAATATTCTCTTATTTTCAGAGCAATGCTTTTTCTGCTGGCATGGGAGAATTAGGACAAAACCTGGGGTATTTGGGTGAGACAATGTGAGATCAATGATAGAATGCTTCATAGATAAAGAGATCAATGATAGAATGCTTCATACCTAACTCTTGTGGGAAAAAGTGTATTGGCATATATGCGCACAGTGCAAGTCCTTGGGATGATACTTTAAAAACTGAGGTGCAATGTATCAGCGTGCTTTATACTGGGCATTTTAATCCTTTCCTCCATAAATACGCTTTTCTACGCCTCTGTAAAAGTCACTAAGGAGCAAATGCTCTATTTATCACAATGGTTTCAGAACTACGAGATTCTAAAAAAAATTCCTTTTCTCTAGATAATGCTCTTTTTCGGTAGATTTATTAAAACAAGAGGGCCATAAGGCCCTGAAGAGCTCACCTGAGATAACCCCAGGGGCGGGGCCATTTTTGACCAAGAAGTCCTCATTTGTACAACATTGGTAGAGAACCACAAGGCAAAGCAGTATGCCATTAATTAAAGGTCTAAGCCCAATGGTTTCAGAGAAAAATAATATTTCATATTTTTCCCATGAAAAACTGATAAGCCCCAAGGCAGGGCCAAGTTTTGCCCAGAGGCCAGGGTCGTAAGTTGAACATTCTTGGAAGAGGACCACAAGCCAAGCTAAATATTTGTATATGACCATTAGATCATGTTACATACCAAACATCAAAGGTCTAGGCCTTACAGTTTCAGAAGATTTTTAAAGATTTTCCTATGAAAAACTGATAAGCCCTTGGGCGGGCCATTTTTGGCCCAGGGGTCATAATTTGAACAATCTTTGTAGAGAACCATTACATCATGCTACATTCCAAATATCAAAGGTGTAGACCTAACAGTTTCAGACAAAAAGATTTTTAAAGATTTTCCTATGAAAAACTGATAAGCCCTTGGGCGGGGCCATTTTCGGTCCAGGGTCATAATTTGAACAATCTTTGTAGAGGACCATTAGACCATGCTACATGCCAAATATCAAAGGTCTAGGCCTTACAGTTTCAGAGAAGAAGATTTTTAAAGATTTTCCTATGAAAAACTGATAAGCCCTTGGGCGGGGCCATTTTTGGCCCGGGGGTCATAATTTGAACAATCTTTGTAGAGGACCATTAGATCATGCTACATACCAAATATCAAAGGTCTAGGCCTTACAGTTTCAGAGAAGAAGATTTTTAAAGATTTTCCTATGAAAAACTGAAAAGCCCTTGGGCGGGGCCATTTTTGGCCCGGGGGTCATAATTTGAACAATCTTTGTAGAGGACCATAAGATCATGCTACATGCCAAATATCAAAAGTCTAGGCCTTACAGTTTCAGAGAAGAAGATTTTTAAAGATTTTCCTATGAAAAACTGATAAGCCCTTGGGCGGGGCCATTTTTGACCCAGGGGTCATAATTTGAACAATCTTTGTAGAGGACCATTAGATCATGCTACATACCAAATATCAAAGGTCTAGGCCTTACAGTTTCAGAGAAGAAGATTTTTAAAGATTTTCCTATGAAAAACTGATAAGCCCTTGGGGGGGGCCATTTTTGGCCCGGGGTCATAATTTGAACAATCTTTGTAGAGGACCATAAGATCATGCTACATGCCAAATATCAAAAGTCTAGGCCTTACAGTTTCAGAGAAGAAGGATTTTTAAAGATTTTCCTATGATAAACTGATAATCCCTAGGGCGGGGCCATTTTTGGCCCGGGGGTCATGATTTGAACAATCTTAGTAGAGGAGCATAAGATCATGCTACATACCAAATATCAAAGGTCTATGCCTTACAGTTTCAGAGAAGAAGATTTTTAAAGATTTTCCTATGAAAAACTGATAAGCCCTTGGGCGGGGCCATTTTTCGCCCAGGCTACATACCAAATATCAAAGGTCTAGGCCTTACAGTTTCAGAAGATTTTTAAAGATTTTCCTATGAAAAACTGATAAGCCCCCAGGCGGGGCCATTTCCCGCCCGGGGGACATAATTTGAACAATCTTTGTAGAGGACCATTACCTCATGCTACATACCAAATATCAAAGCTCTACGCTTTGTAGTTCCAGAGAAGAAGATGTTTAAGTAAATTGTTGACGCCCGCACATACGCACGACGCATGTCGCACATACGCACGACGCCGGACGCTGGACACAGGATCATCCCAATAGCTCACCTTGGCACTTTGTGCCAGGTGAGCTAAAAATATAGAAAATTCTCCATCCATTTAAAGTCCCTGTCGTCTTGAGATGGAAAAAATGACACTTTGGTGTTTTTGATAGAGTGCCCATCCATTTGAAAGAAACTGGTCTTAAAAAGTTTCAAACGTAAGGTTTTGTGTTAAATTAATGGGGTTTTTTAAATCGATAAAAACGAAAGTAGGTTTAAATATAGAGAGAAAACGAAAGTAGGTTCAAGTATAGAGACTGTGAGTATGTTTATTTCTACATTTTCTTTCCGAATGTTTTAGAAACAGTGTTCATTCCACTTCGGCTTCCAAGAGACGCCTAAATGCATTGTTTGATATCAAGAGGCACATGTGCAAAGTGTTTGCTATATATATAGCGAATGTTTATAAAGAACTGTCATACTTTTTTGACCGCTGGAACAAAAAGTACAGCGTGATATATTTTAGAGTTTTATCATTGTTTCTGAACTGAAAACGATCAAATAAAAAAGCAAGACTGTTTAAATGGTATACTGAAGGGTACATTCAGCATATATTTATTTTTTTAGTGCGAAGGCATTCAGCGACTTTAACCTTAACCTTAGGCTTGCGGGCAGCATGGGTGGGGTGCCAAATGATAGTACAGATGGTGATTAATGTGTATATGAAGTTTCATGTGTATAAGTGTAGACATTACTGACATATATAATACTTTATAGCAAAGTGTGACGCACTGACACTGTGACGGATGGACAGGTGCCAAACATAATGCCCCTTGACTGTCAGGGGTCATAATAATGACAACATGAATATTGTTTGGAATGTTTTTTATAATCATTAATGGCATTATATACACAGGCTTTTTTGTATTCTATTATAATTTCATAATGCAAACACAAGACCCTGATCAGATGGCTCCTTTAGGAATCATCTGATCTGGGTCTATTCTGTTTGCAAAGGCATGAAATAGTGGTTATGTGAGTGAAAAGGTTAAGGCAATAATCCAAGACACCTGGTTCATTAGAGCTTTCTTGCTGTAAAGCATACTTACAATATTTGAGGACCATCTCGTGGAAGACATTTCTACCTGCTGAGGAGCAAGGGTTGGTGCTCGGACCCCAAATTTACTGGTCACCACCTCCACATAATGAGCAGTTCTGAAAAGACAAGACAATAATATTCATTGTGCTGCATCACACATATATCAGGTATGCATGCCAACAGAGCATTCCCTGATCAGACAGCTCCTACGGGAGCAACCTGATGTGGGTCTACTCTGTCTGCAAATGTGTGAAAAGGTGTTTATATGAGAGAAAGAGATAATCCTTTGTGATTAGTTTGTGTTTGTCCCAATATTTAATTTAATACACTGTTATAAACTTATTAATAAATCATCAACTAAATATACCGTATTCTCTCTAGTAAATGACCCAGGGGTATTACATTTTTTAAAAGGATAACCTTACATTTTGTATACAGGTTGTATACAGATCTTTCTGCATTGCTTTAAAGTCTGCATTAAGCTACCACCTGTATTATTGAAAACCTACATTTATTCACTTAACCCATTCCCTCATAGGCTATTTTTAGATCCAAACTATTTGAATAAATCTACCGAAAAGGAGCATTAACTAGAGACAAGGAACATTTTAGAATTTTGTAGTTTGAAACCATTGTGATAAATAGAGCATTTGCTCCTATAGGAACTGAAGTGTGACTGACTAACAGACATTGCCGGTTGGGGACTGAAAATAATGATGCAGTAGAACCTGTCTAAAGTACACATCAAAAACAGGTCTAATTATTATACAGTGTCTGTAAGGCAGGTCAAAAGTAATGCAGAAACTCCTATAGCAGCCTTCTCCATCACGTTTGCCCTGCATTAAACACTTAAGACTTATGTTCAATAAACCAATGAATGGCTGCTTAACCCTTCTTTCCCTGTTCTATAATTATTCCAATTTTCAATACCTACTGAATATTCATGGTCAAAATAGTTATAATCAAATATGAAAGGTGTAACATTGTAGCCGTTTTAGAAACTAAAGAAGAAGATTTTTTAAATTCCGATAGCAAACAGAGCAGACCCTGATCAGACGGCACCTATAGGAGCGTCTGATCTGGGTCTACTCTGTTTGCAAATGCGTGAAAACACGTTTATATGACGGAATGGCTTAAGACAGGTTCTATCATATCATGACTATAAGCTGAATTTTATTAATGGTATATGATCACAAGATATGTTGTCTACGGCAGAAAAAGATAGAATTTGGTATAAGGAAAAAGATCAGACCCTTATCAGATCAAATGGCTCCTGTAGAAATTGTCTGATATTGGTCTGCTCTGTTTGCAAAGGCATCAAAAAGCATCTCAATCAAATAAAAGGATAACTCTTCACACACTAGTGTATGAATTAGTGATTACAGTAAAACCCCTCTAAACTGGAATGTAACTTTTCAAAGTAGAATTTAGATACTGTTAGGCAGATGGCTACTTAATGCAGGGTGAAAGTCATGCAGAAAGCTCCTAGAGGAGCTTTCTGCATGACTTTCACCCTACATTAAGCTGCCACCTATCTCAAAGAATGATATTTAATGTCCAGTTTCAAGGGGTTTTACTGTACATAATCATGCAATAACATGCATAAAATAACTCGGCATCTAAATTGTTATCAAGATAAAAACACTCAGAATGTGCATTCTTGAGGAGAAATACTAGACAAACTCTCAGAATTGCAGCAAACAACCATTAGCATGGTTAACATGCAAAGAGATAACCATTTCCCGCTTTCCCTGTTGCATATTTAAGTAAGAAATAATGACACCATGAACATTTATTAGCTGAATTTCTTTTTATAATGGCGTAATTATGTACACAAGATTTTGTGGTTTTGGTAGAATCTGCAGAAATCAGATCTATATTATTTCATAAGCAAACAGAGCAGACCCTGATCAGACAGCTCCTACAGGAGCCGTCTGATTTGCATGGGTCTACTTCATTTGCAAAAGGGTTAATTTATATGAGGGGAAGGGATAAAGCACAAGAAACAGTTCAGACAGACATAGATAAGGACTCAACTGGGAGTTTCAACTCCAGAAATATTTCATTTTGTTGAGACAGGGTATAAAACATTAGCTACAGATCAATACTGATACTTAAGGGATGGTCGCTTTGTGCAATACTGAGTCTCATTTTTGTTTTCTTTATAATGAAAATTGTCAAAATATCCTAATATAATGTATAAATTAACAGAGTTCTCTACAAATTAGTTTTTCAGACTTTTTTTGTTGTGCTTTCACATAATGAGCCGAAACTTAATGTTGGTTCCCCGTATACAAAATTAGTTTTGAAGATTCCCAATGGAGCTTCCTGCTTTCATTCTGCATTAACCAATTCCCTCATAGGATATTGTTAGATCCAACCATTTTGAATAAATTTACGGAAAAGGAGCATTTACTAGAGAAAAGAAAAACTTTAGAATTGTGAAGTTTTGAAACCATTCTGATAAATAGAGCATTTGCTCCATAGGAGCAAACGCTCTAT
The DNA here is from genome assembly GCA_963576725.1 of Azorinus chamasolen. NCBI lineage: Eukaryota > Metazoa > Mollusca > Bivalvia > Cardiida > Solecurtidae > Azorinus > Azorinus chamasolen. Next base: position 55,883,819 of record OY755243.1, on the reverse strand, counting down.
TTATTACTGTGGTTTCAAATAGTGACTTTTATAGAGGCGTCAAAAGACGTCAATTTATGAGGGAATGGGTTGACCCTTTCCTCTATAAATTTAAATATGCCTTTCTATGCCTCTGTAAAAATCACCTGTTGAAACCATTGTGATAAATAGAACATTTTCTCCTATAGGAGCAAATGCTCTATTTATCACAATGGTTTCAATTACAAAATTCTAAAATGTTCCTTTTCTTTAGTTAATGCTCCTTTTCGGTATATTTATTCAAAGTGGTTGGATCTAAAACTTAAAAGCCTATGAGGCAAAATGTATCAGATCCCTGACAGTCAACTCCTAAAATACAAAGCATGGGGTTAAAGGGTCAACATTCCTTTCGAAATGCCTTTAAGTAAACAGCTGCTTTTAGAGGTATATACATATTTTCAGTGATTCAGTGGCAGTTATAAAGACTCTTAACTCTTTGAATGCTGAATCTTGTTTAACTCTTTACTCCATGAATATTCATGCAAGAAATAATGATGTCATGAATATTAATTAAGTAGAGCTTTATACTGGCACTATGAACAAAATAATGTTTTATCATGACATAAACTGTAGAATTATAGCTTTATTATATCATAAGCAAATAGAGCAGACTCTGATCAGATGGCTCCTGCATTAAGATACCACCTGCATCTAGCACCCAGAATTATACCTCTTTAAGGTGATCACATTAGCGGGGTTTTACTGTATATTATTTCTCTACAGTTTCAGCCATGGCCAAAATTCACTGTGGTCATATTAATGCCACTATAAAATAAGAGTAATATCTATATTATTTTGTTCAAATTCCGGTCTGAGCATTTGGATTTTTTCATGTGAGGAAGCCTTCCAGCTGGCTTGTGTCAGGTCTGTGGTTCTACCTGGATCTTCTTCTGTGCGCGAAACAATACAGTTTGTCCTGTGCACAGTCTCAAGAACCTCTGGAATCTTCCTCCACTTTTAATTAGCTTGATGTCATGATATGACTGAAACACTGTTAAAACGATGTAAAACTCGATAAAAATCCATCCATATTATTTCATAAGCAAAGACCCTGTTTAGACAGCTCCTATAGGTTCTGGGTCTACTCTGTTTGCAAAGGCAGATAAAAAAAACATACTTATGAAGTAAAGTGTTAAGAAAAACGTTGTTTAACCCTTCGCTTGCTGAATTTTAAAATACATTTCTCCTTCTTTACCCATGCCATGTTGTATAATTACATATATCTTCACTGTGTACAAGTATTTCGCTGTGCAATCACTGCTGCGGAGTGCACTGGTTGCACAATCAACTTGTAAATAGTGCAGACCCTGATGAGACAGCTCCTGCAGGAGCTGTCTCATCTGGGTCTTCACTATTTACAGGTAGGTATATTGACGCGAATAGCAAGCGAAGGGTTAAATGTCTAAAGAAAACAAACACACACACGACATACCAAAAAATAAATAAAAAAATTCTTAACACATTGAAAAAAACTTATGTCTGCTAAAACACTTATCGGGCATAATTTTTACTTGTTCCAGCTTTTGAAAATTAAAGAGCGTCAAACAGCTTTGATCCTGATTACTTTTAAAGACTCCAATTTACTTCGTGTCTCATCTGAGCTGATTGCAAATGACAGTCTCAGGCTGAGCTAGCTAAGTAGCATCATAAGGGTTAAAGCAACTTCAGGGTGTTCCTTACTGATTTTGAGACATGCTTTCACATCAGTTTTCTCATTTCACAGTTCCTATCAACAATAAATACCCTATAATTAGCTTTAGGTCTCTTTTATGACAGTAACATGTTTTAATTATTCATTTTCTACAGTGAATTTCTGTCAATGTGCACAATACAACAGCGTATTCAGATAGGATAGTCTTCAGTTTTGACAAACAACAAAGACACTTTTAAATTAGCTTTTTCTGTTTTTTTTATCTGGATCTGCACTGATTGAAATTTCCAGTTTATATAGATCACACACTGAAAGGGTTGATCAATCCAATTACTCAGCATAGAGACTTTGGGTAGCTGTTTAGCAACATGCAATTCTCTAATTAAACTCGGGCTATTGATTTGTACAGCCTAGATCCAGCTGGTGCCGAGATGTATTGCCTTGTCTCCAGCAAATGTCAAACACACCGACATTATACAAAGACTTGATTGCATCCTTTGCTAGGACAGATTTATGCCCCTCAGCTTAACCCTTTCAACACCAAGTATCTTTCAACTACAAAAACGAAGGTTACTACTTGTTCTTTCCCAAGGTACAGTATTTACTGTAAGTAATAGGACCCCAAATCTCCTCTCTCCATGGATTTGTTAAATTACACAAGTCAACTTGGCATCATTAACCTATTCCTTCATATGCAATTTTTAGACCAAACCTCAATGAATAAATCTACCGAAAAGGAGTATTAACTAGAGAAAAGGAAATTTTTTAGAATCTTGTAGTTTGAAACTATTGTGATAAAAAGAGCATTTGCTCCTTTATCACAATGGTTTCAATAGGCGATTTTTACAGAGGCATAGAAAGGCGTATTTATGGAGGAAAGGGTTAACCCTTTACTCCATGTATATTAATAAGAGAAATAACAAAGCGAGGAACATGACATTTGGCCCTGGCAAAACTGTAGGATCATTATTCCATAAACAAATAGAGCAGACCCTATGATCAGACATCTCCTACAGGAGCCATCTGATTTGGGTCTACCGTCTGTTTGCAAAGGCGTAGAAAAGTTTATTTATGAAGTTAACCCATTCCCTCATCCTGTGGGGTGTTTGAAATTTATTTTGTATTGTACAGTTCTCAAATGCAATATCTATGAAGAATTTGCATCAATATTTATCCGCTCAACTGACAGATTATACCTTTGCAAACAGACAGGAGCCATCTGATCAGGGTCTGCAATGTTTGCTTAAGGAATTATGTAGACCTGATTCTACAGCTTCTGCCAAAGCCAAAAATTCCTGTGTTTACATGTATATGCCAAATTATAAAAAATTCAGCTATAATATTCATGAATATTCATTAGGTAAAGGTTTCTCTATCCAGTATCTACATGATGGTACTGAACAATGGTTTGTATGGTTTTCATCTTATCAATTAAGACAGTTGACAACACAGACATGTCACAGTCAACATAGACAGCTGACACCACAAACATGTCACAGTCAACATAGACAGCTGACACCACAGACACGTCACAGTCAACATAGACAGCTGACACCACAGACACGTCACAGTCAACATAGACAGTTGACACCACAGACACGTCACAGTCAACATAGACAGTTGACAACACAGACACGTAACAGTCAACAAAAGACAGCTGACACCACAGACACGTCACAGTCAACATAGACAGATGACAACACAGACACATCATGGTCAACATATAGACAGTTGACAATTGCTGTTAGAGTTCCCAGTATACCAGATTATTCTCCGAAAGAGATTATTGCCAAAATAAATCATGTTTATGTGTCAGCTAAGGAGTGTTATGAGACAGTATGTAGACGGAATAAGTTATCTAAGCGTAAGGAAAAGTCTGTTGGAAATCTGCATAATCATTTCAGCAGCATGTGAACAAAATGGGTAAAAATATTAAGACAACTTAAAATAGTGTGTGTCACATTGCTCACATTGCTGTATACTGAGCAAGGTAGATGTGCCATACTCAGATACTACAACCATCCTTTCTCCACCAAACCCAGTGCTGTGACCACTCTTTAGAATTTACACATCTTATCTGGTCACCACTGTGTATATTACTAACATGAGTTCCTACCAGGAATTCTCTTCATTAAAAAAGTCCTGAAAATTAACCCTTCTCTTGCTGAATTTTAAAATACATTTCTCCTTCTTTACCCATGCCCTGTTGTATAATTACATATATCTTCACTGTGTACAAGTATTTCGCTGTGCAATCACTGCTGTGGAGTGCACTGGTTGCACAATCAACTTGTAAATAGTGCAGACCCTGATGAGACAGCTCCTGCAGGAGCTGTCTCATCTGGGTCTTCACTATTTACAGGTAGGTATATTGACGTGAACAGCAAGCGAAGGGTTAAGAAGATTTCTGTATTGTGGGTGTCAACGATATTTCCAAAATGTGATGAAAGCAATTTACATATGCTGTCACTGGTAATGAAACCTGGCTATACAATTTTGAGCCTGTGAGAATGGTTGGAATTAAAATATTGGTCACCAAATTTTAGATGAACACAACATAAATTTTGCTTTGACCTAAACAATTGGAATTTGACCTTGATATGTGACCTTGAACCACTCAAAGTTGCAGCATATTCAAGTCAAACATGAACTCCATATCTCTAACTGTTCAACTGATAAGGCCAAGGTTAATTTTTTTAGAAATTTGACCTTTCATCTGGAAGTATGACCTTGCATGCACAACCAGACTGCACTCAAAAGTCTTTGAGCTTCTGTGTTTAACCCTTTCCCTGTTCAGTGATTATTCCAAATTTCAATACCTACTTACTATTCATAGACAAAATAGTTATAATGAAATATCGAAGGTAGAATATTGTAGCCGTTTTAGAAACTAAAGAAACAGATATTTCAAATTCTATTAGCAAACAGAGCAGACCCTGATCAGACGGCCCCTCTAGGAGCCGTCTGATTTAGGTCTACTCTGCTTGCAAATGCGTGAAAACACATTTATATGAGGGAAAGGGTTAATCTCTTTCTGTAAAAGTTCAAAAGATGTTTGGGGTGCATTGTACACAATCCAAACTAGCACCTGCACATGAAATATTTCCAAGCTTGTTTCATTGTGGTATGACAATGTTCCAGAGCACTGACCTAGCTCTGACACTGTAATACTATTTTAGTTACAGTGCTGTTAATATTTTTTAACCCATTCCCACATATTGACGCCTTTTGACGCTTCTGTAAAAGTCCCTTTGTGAAACCGTTGTGATAAATAGAGCATTTGCTCCTGTGGAGCAAATGCTTTATTTATCACAATGGTTTCAAAACTGCACAATTCTGAAAATTTCCTTTTCTCTAGTTAATGCTCCTTTTTCGTAGATTTAATCAAAGAGGTTAGGTCTAAAAATAACCTAAGTGGGAATGGGTTAAATGATAGAACGTTACTGTGTTATCACATTCTCTTTATTCTCCAGACTTGTCAACAACTGACTTCTACCTCGAGCTCTTTCCTCAATCAAAACACTTTGTTTTGACATTATAAGTTTCATTTTCTGCTCTTCACAAGTACCTTTGTACGGTAGTCTTGCTAATACAATCACCCAAAAAGAAGTATAATATTGTGGATTTCAGAAACAGATGGTAGCTTAATGAAGGATTAAAATGATACAAAAAAACTCCTATAGGAGCTTTCTGTGTTGTCTCCCCTGCATTAAGCAACCACCTGCTTTTATAGACTCAAGTTAATACTTAATTATGTTGTTGCATTAGCAATACTTTACTGCTGAAGTACAGTACCTAAATCGTCCTATTTAAAACTTTCCGAAAATGGATCTATTAGAATTGTGCATTGTAGAAAGGCATATTTATGGAGTCAAGGGTTAGAGGAAGAGTCAAGTGTCAGTCTTGCTGGGAAAAATGTTGGAAGATAAACAGGAAATAATGCAAGATGTAGTAAAGCATAATGTAGTAATGCTAGGTTTTGCAAATAATGGTCCTGTATTGTTGCTGTCTGCATTTAATCCAATTTTGAAGTGCATCCCAATATCAATGCTTTACTCCATAAATATGCATTTTTACACCTTTGCAAAACAGAGTAGGCCCAGATAAGGTGGCTCCTTAAGGAATATAGGGTTTACATATGAAATAATATAGATATGAATCTACAGTATCTGCCATAGCCAAACATTCATGACTGTGTTCATGTTGTCATTATTGCTTACATGAAGTTCCATGGTGTAAAGTGTTAATCCATTCCCTCATAGGCTATTTTTAGACCCAACCACTTTCAATAAATCAACTGAAAAGGAGCATTTACTAGAGAAAAGGACAATTTTAGAATTGTATTGTTTTGAAACCATTGTGATAAATAGAGCATTTGCGCCTATGAAGCAAATGCTCTATTTATCACAATGGTTTCAAAAAGTGTTATTTACAGAGGCGTCAACATGAGGGAATGGGTTAAGAGGGGGCCTCCATGGCCGAGTGGTAATGGTCTTCGACTGACAATCGCTTAGCCCCTCACCCCTATGGTTCGAACCCCAGTCTGGGCATTTCGAGTTTTCCTGACTTTTGTGAGGAAGCTTTCTAGCTAAGTAAGCTTGTGGTAGGTTGGTAGTTCTACCTGGATGTTCTTCTGTGCATGAAATAAGGCAATTTACTCCGTTTACAAGGTCTTCCTCCACCTGTAATTAGCTGGACGTCATGGTATGACTGAAATACTGTTGAAGTGACGTTATCAAAACCCGATAAAAACAAAATCAAGTAGAGGGTTAAAGATTATATTGTTATATTGAATTATGTAACAGCATGATGGAGACAGACAATGGAAATCGATATGTAAGTGTCACCTTGCTGATCCCTTTCCCCAATCTATATTTATTCCATAAATTGCCATACCTACTGAATATTCATGGACAAAAGAGTAATAATGAAATATGGAAAGTGGAACATAGTAGCCGTTTAAGAAATACATTGAGCATACAGAGAAGACCCTGATCAGACGGCTCCTATATAGGAGCCCTCTGATCTGGGTCTACTCTGTTGCAAATGCATTGAAAAGGTGATTATATGAAGGAAATGGTTAAGGAGCTTGAATTCTGGCAAATCGTAGCTGCCTTTGACAATAAATTTGATATGAAACAGTAAAACTTACTGTACACCAATAGATTTGACATGAGAAAATAAAACTTACTGTACACCAGCTAGGTCGGACATCCAGTTACCCAGGGCTGCAGCTGAAAAACAATGAACAAGATAAATGGAGTGTTCGACATGTATTACCGGTATGTATTGTGCTTATATGATTTACATTAATGTTTACTCCATGAATATTCATGTAAGAAATAATGCATGTACGAATGTTAATTACCTTAATATTTGTAAGAGTATATGAACAAGAGCACCGCATGCGGATGCAAACGCTCGTCTGTCCAACATCAAAGTTAATGTTAACATTAATGTTAAGGACAACAACGACAATGTGAACGCCGGAGTTACGACAAAAGCTCGTAATTTTTTTCTAAAAAACCCAACAAGACAAGCTAACAAGAAATATCAGGGCCCAATAATATAAACTTTAGAATCAGTTCTATGTAATTCCTTGATCAGCCAGTTCCTTCAGGAGACAGGAGTATTATTGTAAGATTATATTCATGTAAGATACATGAATATACCACTTTGAATAAATCTATCGAAAAGGAGCATTAATTAGAGAAAAGGAACATTTTAGAATTTTGTAGTTTGAAACCATTGTGACAAATTTAAAGCATTTGCTCCTATTATGAGCAAATGCTCTATTTATCACAATGGTTTCAGCAGGTGACTTTTACAGAGGCATTATAGAAAGGCGTATCTATGGAGGAATATAATAGTATACAAACATGAAAATATTTTTGCCCTGGTAAATTAAACTGTAGAACATTAGTCCATCATCATAAATATACTAAGCAGACCCTGCAGGAACTGTCCGATCTGGGTCTACTCTGTTTAAGGCATTAATTCTGTGAAACAAAGGGTTATAAAAAACACCTGACTGTGACCTCTATCCATTATATATATTTAATATATATATACATGTGTTGACTCAATAACTGGTTTATAGAACATTAATTTTTGTCATTTCATTGCATCTGTTAAAGATCGACAAATGGATCGATGTACACACATATTAAACCACCATCATGGTAACTACTTTGAGATGATCCCTAGCTTGTTTGACAATAATTGTTGTAAAAGTTAAAGATGAAACAAATAAGGAAATTCGAACTTACATTAATCTTTTACCTTATGGCCAATATTCATGTTAAAAAACAATGAAAAGTATGAATAAAAATTTTATATATTTTCGTCATAGCAGAAGCTAAGGAATCTGATTTTTATTACTTCATATATATATATTTTTTAGTAAACAGAATAGACTCTGATCACTGATCAGATGGTTCCTTCAGAAGTCGCCGGATCTGGGTGAACTTTATTAACCCTTTCCTCCATAAATACGCCTTTCTATGCCTCTGTAATAGTCACTTCTTGAAACCATCGTAATAACTAGAGCATTTGCTCCTATAGGAGCAAATGTTCTATTTATCACAATGATTTCAAACTACAAAATTCTAAAATTTTCCTTTTCTCTAGTTAATGTTCCTTTTCGGTAGATTTATTCAAAGAGGTTGGATCTAAAAATATCCTATGGGGGAATGGGTTATCACAATTGTTTCAAACTACAAAATTCTAAAATTTTCCTTTTCTCTAGTTAATGCTCCTTTTCGGTAGATTTATTCAAAGAGGTTGGATCTAAAAATAGCCAATGGGGGAATGGGTTATCACAATTGTTTCAAACTACAAAATTCTAAAATTTTCCTTTTCTCTGGTTAATGCTCCTTTTCGGTAGATGTATTCAAAGAGGTTTGATCAAAAAATAGTCTATGGGGGAATGGGTTAAATTGGCAAAGGCATCTCTGTGAGGTAGAGGATTAAATTCTCAGTAAGCTTGATTGTTCTCTGCCTGTTAGATCTTGGCCTAAAATAGACATGTTTTTTGTGTCAGTTAAAGCGTGGTATGAGAAAGATCGTAGAGGGACAAAGAAATTTGATTAATGGGGATAGTGTCTCACAAAATTGCAGCAAAATAAGGTCAGCCAAACACAGCATCATGTGAAAACATTGTGTTATGAATAAGACATATATTGCATGTATTGTTGGTATTTCACTATCAACTGTTCTATGTTTATCCAAAATTTCAATAACTACTGAATATTCATGGACAAAAGAGTTATAATGAATTATGGAAGGTGGAACATTGTAGCTATTTTAGAGAGTAAAGAAACAGATCTATCATATTCCATTAGCAAACAATGCAGACCCTGATCAAATGGCTGCTATAATTATAGGAGCCATCTGATCTGGGTCAACTCTGTTTGCAAATGCATGTAAAGGTGTTTATATGAAAGAAAGGGTTAATCCTTTAATATTATGTATCATGAAAATTCATGTTAGAAATAATGACATAATAAATTCATTAGAACATATATAAGAGATGTTTGTAAAACATGTATACCCCAATGACCCCCTGACCTTTGACCGTAGTAACCTCAAAAACAACAGGGATCATCTTAAGTGGTAACTAATCACCACAGCAAGTATGAAGATCCTAAGCAAAACTTGTGAGTAGTTATTGATTGGAAACCATTCAACCAGTTAAGATGCTGGTGACCTTGACCTTTGACCTAGCGACCTAAAACACAATAAGGGTCATCAAGTGGTCATATTTACTAAACACCACAGCAAGATTGAAGATCCTACGCCAAACCCTTGAACAGTTATTGATTGGAAATAATTTCACCAGTTAAAGTCATGGTGACCTTGACGTTTGACCTAAAAACAATAGGGGTCATCTAGTGGTCATGACTACTTGAGCAGTTAATGATGATCGGAAACTATTTCACCAGTTAAGTCATAGTGACCTTGACCGTTGACCTAGAAAGTTGAAAAACGATAGGGGTCATCTACTGCGTGCTCAAGACCAACCACCACACCAAGTTTGAAGATCTCATGCCAAGCCGTTTATAACTGTTATTGATTGGAAACGGTTTGATCTACCGAAAGACAGACTGACAGACATGTGCAAAGGAATATACCCCCATTTTTTCAAAAGGGGGGTATAATAATTTTTATGATGGCAAATGAACACATAATGCTTTAGCCATGGCAGAAACTGTAGTATCATTTCTATATAATTCCATAAATATAAGCAAACAGAGTAAATTCTGATCAGACAACTCCTACAGGGGCCATCTGATCGGAGTCTTTGTTGTTTGTAAAGGCATAAAAAGGTGTCTCAAACATTAACCTTTAATTTCATTAATACACCTTTCTACGCCTTTGCAAACAGATTAGATCGTCTGATCAGGGTCTTCTCTGTTTGTTTATGATATAATACAGATATGATTCTAAAGTTTATGCCATGGGCAAAAACTCCTGTGTCCATCTGCTATTGCGGACAAATAATCTAATTAATACTTAGGATGTCATCATTTCTTACATGAATATTCATGGAGTAAAGGGTTAAAAGTTTATTTCATTCTAAAGAAAACTGGGCTATGTGATTTCCTGAAAATGTTTCCAAATTATGAAAAAAAGTAAATCGCACAATGGCACTGATGATTAAACCTCAATGGTACACCCATTACATGATAGAGATGCCTTTTGACACCTTTGCAAACAGAGTAGTCCCAGATCAGATGGTTTCTGCAGGAGCCATCTGATCAGGCTAGGGTCTGCTCTGAAAGTTTGATATGAAATTATACAGATATGAGTCTTCATTTTTCCCATGTCCAAAAACACCTCTAAAAATGCAACTACTAGTAGTAAATATTCATGATGTCATTTAAACCCATTCCCCCATCTTGACGCCTTTTGACTCTTCTGTAAAAGTCACTTTATGAAACCACTGTGATAAATAGAGCATTTGCTCCACAGGAGCAAATGCTCTGTTTATCACAATGGTTTCAAAACTGCACAATCCTGAAAAATCCCTTTTCTCTAGTTAATGCTCCTTTTTGGTAGATTTAATCAAAGAGGTTAGGTCAAAAAATAGCCTAAGTGGGAATGGGTTAATTCTTACAAGAATATTAATTTTATCCAGTAAAGGGTCAAACCAAAAGATTTAAAGAATCTGAGGAATTTAGTTTCAAATGAAGGTAGCAGAGCTGAAATCCATAATCAAATGCGTTATTCAATTTTGTTTGAGAGCCGATGGTTATACGATAATTACCCTAAATATTGGTACAAGTAGAATAAACATTAATCCTATGAGAAAGCAGCCAAGTATTATTCTGTCTGTATCACTGTGTACCTACACAGTACACTTATAACTGGCAAAATACTGTATTGCTTATACCCATACAACACTGAATTTTCAAATGAACTATACTAAAATTCAGACAGGTCAAGCTTTATTTAAAGCTTATGGTAAATATTTAGGAATTTGTCTAAAGAAAAGTGTATGACAAACAGTGCAGACCCTGATGAGAGAGCTCTTCTGAAAGCCCTCTCATCTGGGTCTACATTGGTGGCAAAGGACATAAGTGGCTTGTGTCCCACGCTTTAAGAGTTAAACATGTACACTTACCCCACTGTGAAAAAAAAGTCTGCTCAATTTTGATCTAATGTAATCCTGTGTACTTCCAATTCAAAGACTTTTGAAAAGCTATTGACTGAGTGTCAGAAAAATTGGATTCTCAGATGAGAATCTGAGTTTACACCTGTCCTCTCATCTGGATCTAAGCTGTTTGCAAATGCCTGTCAGGTGATGGGCAGCTGGTTAACCCATTCCCTGTTCTATGTTTATTCCAAAGTTCAATACCTACTGAATATTCATGGGCAAAACAGTTATAATGAAGTATGGAAGGTGGAACATTAATTGTAGCCATTTTAGAAAGTAAAGAAACAGATCTATCATCTATCAAATTCCATTAGCAAATAGAGTAGACCCTGATCAGACGGCTCCTTTAGGAAATGTGTAAAAACATGTTTATATGAGGGAAAGGGTTAACATCAAATTAACCCTTTAACTAAGTATAATGAACTTAACTGCTGTCAAAAACCATTGTATCCATTAAATTTATTTTATCCCTTTCCTTCATCATATATAAACACCTTTTGACACATCTGCAAACAGAGTAGACCTAGATCAGATGGTTCCTATAGGAGCCGTCTGCTCAGGGTCTGTTTTTGTTTTAATTCTAATGGAAGTTGATCAATCTGTTTCTTGAGTTTCAAAACCAGCTACAACGTACCACATTCTAACTGTTTTGTCCAGGGTGTCAGTGACAGTGTAGATCCTGTGATGCCATGTGACATCAAGTTACTTTGTCTCCTACCTGGATCTAAACCATGTTGTAACTATCTTGAGATTCACAACAACTTCATTTGTAACTTACTCAAACGAGCAAAGAGTAAAAAATTAGGTAATAGAGGGGCATTATAATTATGCTAATTACATAAGTATTTGGACAGACAAACTTAGGACAATAGTGCAGACCTAGATCAATTTGCTCCTTGTAGGGAGCAGTTTGATCAGAGACTACATTATTTGCTACTATGTCAGTCTAAAATAAAGTTATATAAAAGAAAACTCCCGCTGAAGACAGACCTATAAGGGGAGACATGCAGAGCTACAGATAACAGTGCATACTCAAATACTAAAATCGTCATTTCTCCACCAAACCCTGTGTTGCGACCACTCTTTAGAATCGTCTCGAAGAGACGATTCTATTGAGTGGTCACAACATAGGGTTTGGTGGAGAAATAAAGAAGTTTTACTTGAAAATATTTTGATTTACGCATCTTATCTGGAGATCTGACATGGTACAACTCGCTATAATGATTATACTTCAGACCAAGTATCAAATCATTCCAGCATACACAAGCCAAGAAATATTTGACTAAACATTTTCAGGACGGACATGTAACATACATATTGACAAGGGTAAAACTTAATGCCCCCGTCACCTAAAGGCCAGGGCATAAAAAATGGCCTCAAATTGACTTATTCAGCTTCACAGAAAAAAGGAAGACTAGGTATCATGGTTATTTGGGTATATACATAACTTTGTTATTGAAGATGCATTCCTAAAATTTTGTAGCAGACCGTATTTTCTGTCATCTCCAGTATTGCTCTCACACTAACAGTAGACAAGGAGAATGTAAGAATGCTAAAAATGAGTCAGCTGTTGTAATTCGGTGGCTGAAGTTATTGTCTCAAACAAGACTGTCAGTCTTTCCATCCTTAGCGCATACATCCAAGGTCTTTCAGTGTTTAACCCTTTCCTCCATAGATTATTTTTAGATCCTGAACCTCTTTGAATAAATCTACCAAAAAGGAACATTTACTAGAGAAAAGGAGAATGATAGAACAGTGTAGTATTGAAACCATTGTGATAAATAGAGCATTTGCTCCAGAGGAGCAAATGCTCTATTTATCACAATGGTTTCAAGAAGTGGCTATTACAGAGGCATAGAATCGAAGGGCGTATTTATGGAGTGAAGGGTATATAGCAGAGTCCATTCAGTATAAGAAAGAGGCTTAAAATTACTAGATGATTGTGTTTGATGAGAAACAGTGCAGACCAGGATCAGACGGCTCCTTTAATTAAGAACCCTCTGATCTGGGTCTACACTGTTTGTATAATGACAGTGCAATGATTTCCCGCATTATGAAGCACACAATTAACCTCTCTGCAGTGGATTTGAGATTACCTATGCAAACAGCTTGGATAATGATGTCAGAAATAATGACATCATGAATATTAAATAGCTGATTTTTTATACTGGTATAATGAGCACAGGACATTCTAGCCATAGCAGAAAATCAGTAAACCCTGATCAGACAGCTCCTACCGGTAACAAAAAACATGTATACGTCATCTCCAGTTCAAAAATTGATTTATCTTGTATATCATCATTAACCCTTTCCCTCATAGCCTATTTTTAGATCCAACCACTTTGAATAAATCTACCGAAAAAGAGCATTAACCCTTTCCCTGATAATGACAACTTTTGACGACTCTGTAACAGTCACTTTGTGAAACCATAGTGATAAATAGAGCATTTGCTCCTATTACTTTGTGAAACCATTGTGATAAATAGAGCATTTGCTCATATTGGAGCAAATGCTCTATTTATCACATTATGGTTTCAAACTACAAAATTCTAGAATTTTCCTTTTCTCTAGTTACTGCTCTTTTTCGGTAGATTTATTCAAAGAGGTTGTACATTGTGTATCTAAAAATAGCCTATGAGGTCATGGGTTAACTAGAGAAAAGGATTTTTTTTATAATTTTGTAATTTGAAACCATTGTGATAAATAGAGCATTCGCTCCTATAGGAGCAAATGCTCTATTTATCACAATGGTTTCATAAAGTGACTTTAATTTTACAGAGGCGTAGAATGGTGTATTTATGGAGGAGAGGGTTAATATTAATTTGCTGATGTTTTATAATGGTATAATGAACACAGAATATTTTAGCAGAAACTGTAGAATAAGTAAATCCTGATCAGATATGTAGCTCCTACAGGTAACAGAAACTTATATATATATATATATGTCATCTCCAGTACAAAAATTGATTTTATCTTGTATATCATCAGGGTATGGAACAAATTAGATCCTGACATGACAAAGAGTAACTAGGTATTCACCCTCCATCCTCAGAAGGTGAAATGTTACACTCTTAGAGATCTTAACAGCTGCAATACTGAGTAAAACACCTCTAAACCAAAATTTTGATACAGAAAAATTTAGGTCTTTTTTAAGGCAGGTGGCTGCTTATAATGTAGTGGGTATGTCAAACAGAAAGCTTGCAAAGGAGCTTTTCGCATGACTATATTCATCCTGTATTAAGCTGCCAATCTGTTTTAAAGACCGGCATCATCCCTAATTTGAATGCCTGGTTTAGAGAAGTTTTACTGTATGTTCTTAAATAACTACATGTAATAGTCTGTAATGTCCGCTTCATGTATCTTAGGCCTTTATATCATAGATATGCCTTTTAACTGTTCCATGTTCTGTGTTTATTTCAAATTCCAATACCTACTGAATATTCATGGACAATAGAGTTACAGTAAAACCCCGCTAATGCGACCACCTAAAAGAGGCACAATTCTAGGTGCTAGATGCAGGTGGTAGCTTAATGCAGGACAAACGTAATGCAGAAAGCTCCTGGAGGAGCTTTATGCATTACTTTTCCCCTACATTAAGCAACCACCTGCTTATAGCAACACCCATGTTTATTCATTAAGTGGTCGCATTAGAGGGGTTCTACTGTAAATTATTGAAATATGGAAGGTATAGGACAGTGTAAAACATCTGTTTTAGAAAGTAAAGAAACAGATCTTTAAAATTCTGTTAGCAAACAGAGCAATCTGTGACCCTGATCAGACGGCTCATATAGTAGCTGTCTGATCTGGGTCTACACTGTTTGCAAATGAGTGAAAACACATTGGTATGAGGGAAATGGTTAATGCCCAAATGCAAACAGAGTTGAGCTAGATCAGACGGCTCCTGTAAGAGCTGTCTGATCAAGGTCTACCGCTGCTTGCTTGTAAATTAATATATATCTAGAAAAAACAAAAAGCATTACTGTGTTCACCTGCCATTATAAAACAAAGAGTTAATTATTAATGTCGGTGATATCATTTCTTACATGAATATTCAAAGCGTTATGTCCGGTTAACGGTGCCTAATAATACCACCGTATACATGTTTATCATCTATCTACCAAATCTATAAATGTAATACCTCATTAGAATTTAACCCTTTAATTACTCCATAAACACTCTATGCTTTTGCAAAAAGAGTAGTCACGCAGATTAGATAGCTCCTAAATATAGGAGCTGACTGATCAGGGTCTACTCTGTTTGCTTATGAGTAGATCTGATTTTACAGTTTCTGCCATTGCATGTCCAAAATTCCTGAGACCATGTGCTATTGTAACATATTTTAATCTAATATTCATGATGTCATTATTTTTCTTACATGAATATTCATGGAGTGAAAGGTTAAGACAATTCTAATGAGTTGTTATGACCAATTGTGTTTAGTGGAACAATAAGGATCAACTCTACAATATCTGAACTACTCCTCTCTGGTTCTAGCTAGTTGAATGCCACATTTTTTTTGGTCTTATTTGCATCCTAAACCACTTGACATTTCCAGCTGATCTTTAGTGTTATAGAAATGACAGAAATTAGGCCCCAGGACAAGGAGATTTTGTCCAGAATCGGGTAATTACAGCCTCTTGTGGAACATTTAGCCCTGTGTAAGATGCATTAGTCTTTTATTGTGGAAGTGACTGACCTAAGGATTGGTAAATATTTATTCTATGCAAGTTTTTCAAATAGATTCTAAAATTGGTAAAAATAGTTTTGTCTAGCAATGAAGAAATAGTTAACCCTTTCCTTAACTCTTTGCACGCTAGCGGTGAAACCATGATTACCTATGCAAACAGTTTGGATCCAGATGAGACGCCGCATAATGCGGCGTCTCATCAGGATCCAAACTGTTTGTACACTTTGACCATATTTTTGCAAAGAAATGAGAGAAATTTTATTTTTAGAATTAAAGCAGATGACAATTATTGCAGACGAAAAATTACTCAGCGTGCAAAGAGTTAATTATATTTCATGTGCACTTTTACAAACAGAGTAGATCAGTCTGGCTCCTGTTGGAGCTGTCTAATTAGAGTCTGCTCTGTTTGCTCATTAAATTATAACTTAAATCGACAGTTTCTACCAATACTAAAAATATGCATTATGCATTTTATTATATAACAAGAGCACCGCGAGCGGGTGCCAATGCTCCTCTGTCGTCATTGTCAAGATGAAAATGCATACCAAAAATGAAGGTTGTAAATGAAAAATTGAAGAAGTTAATTATCATGGTCAATGTTAAGATTTCCCTCATTTATTATCAAATACAATACATGTATTTATTCTTAAAATGACAATTGAGCAAAAATCTTACATTTTTTTGGTCAAAATAAACACTTTTTAAATTTATGAAACATTAATATTATGCTCTTTTGTAATTTTTAAATACCAGGCTTAGCTAAGTAATTACTTAAGAATGTTCCTGAAACTGGGGCCTGATACAGAAAACCACAGACTGATCACTTACACATACATTCAACTCCACTTTGAGAGATGTTGTTGCTGTTTGAAAGAAGGGTGAGATCAATTGTTGAGGATGAAGAGTTACTGATTCTGGTAAAGTCATTTATCATTTGAGTAAAATTAAATAATTCTGTAAATGATTTTAAATGATCAACAAGCTTTAAGGGTACACTTTGAAGCACCTGAAACATTTGTATTAAAATCACCTAGCATCAAAGTTTCGTATTCATTAAAATTCATAAATGTTGCTCTGATTTGAAGGTCTTTAAAACACTACATAAAATAGATTGAATCTTTAGCAGAATTAAGTAATTCTATCCAAAATGCTTCAACATGACTATTGAACAGGGAAAGCCGGTTTAACCCTTTCCCTGTTCTATGTTTATTACAAATTTCAATACCTACTGAATATTCATGGAAAAAATAGTTATAATGAAATATGGAAGTTGAAATATTGTAGCAATTTTAGGAAGTTAAGAAACAGATCTATCAAATTCCAATTATAGCAAACAGAGCAGAACCTGATCAGACGGGTCCTCTAGGAGCCGTCTGATCTGGGTCTACTATGTTGGCAAATTTGTGTAAAAACGTTTATATGAGGGAAAGGGTTTAACACCTGAGTGGGCTATTCATCATTGAAAGGGATAAACAGTGCATTTGGTAGAGCAAATTCTGCAGCTACAGGTCATTCCTTGTTTAGGAATACATTAGAGTTTGGCAAAAATTTCGACCAATCATCAAGCCAGATGTTTAAAAATATGCTGGATTTAATTGTTAAGAGTTTGAGATTTGGCAAGACTTTCATTCTTAATTCGCTTAGAGTTCAAGATTTCATGATTTAGCATTTACGAGGCACTGCAAGGAGTTTGTTTCAAGACCTGCCCAGTACCACGTTAGCTTTATATACGGCAATGTTTACTACACTTTCACGTGGAGTGCAGCGAGACTGGTTTTCGTTTGTATAATGAAAAAGAGATAAGACAAACAATTCATAGACAAAATTCTTGAAAACATTGAACCATAGCATGCTTATATAATATACAAAATGAGACACAGCCTGCTGAAATATGTTAGTTGCATAATGATAACCCATTATCTTTCCTTTATTGTTTCTAGCTTCGATGACGTGACCTTACAGTGGTTTTTAGAAGCCTTCAGCATTAATATTGACCTAATTACACAGCGTTTCCTACCAGAGGCTATCAGCCACTGAGTACTGATATTAAATAACTGATGACGGAGTCTCCTTAAAAAAAATCTATCTTCAAAATAAATTTACACGAAAAATCGAACTCGAAACTACTCAAATCAGAATCACTGTGAGTAACTGTTTCACTAATAATAACTAAATGAACAAGAGCTCCATGTGTCAGAGCATTATAAGCCAGAAGTATATGCTGTCATAACATGCACAATGTTAATATGGGTGAGGGCTCATTATAATCTCAATTTATAAAGCAGACTGACCTCAAAATCAATGGGGGTCATTATAATACTTGCCATGACTAACCTCCATACTAAAGTATGAAGGCAGCACACCTAATAGTTATCAAGTTATTGAGCAGACACATGTTTTTTTGAGTGAAGATCACTGTGACCTTGATCCTTGACTGACTGACCTCAAAATCAATAGGGGTCATCTACTGACCATGACCAACCTCCCTACTAAGAATGAAGACAGCACACCTGATAGTTATAAAGTTATTGAGTGGACAAGATTTTTTTAATTGAAGGTCACTGTGACCTTGACCTTTGACAGACTGACCTCAAAATCAATAGTGGTCATCTACTTGCCATGACCAACCTCCCTACTATTAGTATAAAAAAAAAAACATACCCACAGTTATCACGTTATTGAGCGGACAAGGTTTTTAAGTTGAAAGTCACTGTAACCTTGACCTTTGACCGACTGACCTCAAAATCTATAGGGATCATCTACCGACCATGACCAACCTTCCTTTTAAATATGAAGACAGTACACCTAATAGTTATCAAGTTATTGAGTTGACATGGTTTTTTTTAGTGAAAGTCACTGTGACCTTGACCTTTGACAGACTAACCTCAAATTCAATAGGGATCATCTACTGGCCATGACCTACCTCCCTATAATGTAAAAAGATTATCCACCTAATAGTTGTCAAGTTATTGAGCGGACAGACAGATGGATGAACAAGTGTCATACCATATTATACATCACCGAAGTTACCTTCAGGCATATAAATAAACTAGAAAATTGTGTCTGTAAGACACAGTGATGCCCCCATGTGGGTGCTTGCCTAGGTGTATGTAAAATTCCTAAGTCATTTGACCTTGACCTTGGGCTTGCAGGCAGCATGGGCCAGGTGCATAATGAAAGTATGGATGGTGTTGAATGTGTATATGCAATTCCATGCCAATAGCTTTAGCGGCTAGTGAGATATAAGATGATGAAAAAACTGTGACAACAAAATGCACTTAAAATTCCTAAGTCATTTGACCTTGACCTTGGGCTTGCGGGCACCATGGGCCAGATGCGTAATGAAAGTATAGATGGTGTTGAATGTGTATATGCCAATAGCTATAGCGGTTAGTGAGATATGAGACTATGAAAAAACTGTGACAACCAACTGCACGTAAAATTCCTAAGTCATTTGACCTTGACCTTGGGCTTGCGGGCAACATGGGCCGGGTGCATAATGAAAGTATGGATGGTATTTAATATGTATATGCAATTCCATGCAAATAGCTACAGTGGTTAGGGAGATATAAGACTATGAAAAAACTGTGACAGTCAACTGCACGTAAAATTCCTAAGTCATTTGACCTTGACCTTGGGCTTGCGGGCAGCATGGGCTTGGTGTGCAATGAAAGTATGGATGGTGTTTAATGTGTATATGCAATAATTCCATGGCAATAGCTACAGTGGTTTGGGAGATATAAGACAATGAAAAAACTGTGACAAGAAGCTGCACGTAAATGTGACAACCAACTGCACGTAAAATTTCCAAGTCAGTTGACCTCGACCTTGGACTTGCCAGCAGCATGGGTGGGGTGCCAAATGATAGCACAGATGGTAATTGATGTGTATGTGAAGTTTCATGTGTATAAGTGTAGAAATTACTGACTTATAACACTTGAAAAACTGTGACATCCAACTGCACCTAAAAGCATGACACATGGACAGACAGACGGACGTACCGACGGCCGGACAGACGGACGGACATGTGTAAAACATAATGCCCCCTGACTATCGTCAACGTGGGCATAAAAATTGGGAGGAAACATGGCCTATATTTGGAAGTCATACTACAAGTGTTTATGTAGGCTTTCAAATATGGCAGTGTGGTTTAATAATAGGGTGTGCCAAACACTAAGTTACTGTGTTTATTTAAAGAGAATTAAAGGTTAAGAAGCCGTTGTGAGCTATGCTCGCTCTGGCTTCTTATTCATTAAATTCTCTCTAATAAACACTAACTATTACGTAAAGACTTTCTAAATTATTCAAGTTTTGCATCTGTACACACCACCAGTTATTGTATGCCATACTGCACTATGGCAAAAATGTCAAAAACAAAATTAGTTCATCAATCATATCTCAGAGTTAACACTTTAAACCCCTTTTAATGCAGGAAATGAGTGCACTGGCATTGACTAACATACAAGACCCAGATCACTGGGCTCCTATAGCAGAGTTAACCCTCTGATCAGGGTCTGCTTTGTTTGTCATTCAAAATCCTGTAACAAATTAATAATCCCTTCATATTGAATGGACTCTACAGTTGAACTGTGATGGGTGATTCCACTTTGAATATTTAGCATTTAAAAGGTTAATTACCATTGTACTATAACAGTAATAAGATACATTCAATTACATACAGCAGTCTTCATAAATTGACCACATACTTTATTAACATGTCTTGGTTATTAACATAGGAGTGTTTTAACCCTCAGACTCCTCTATGTAAAAGTCACTTTTGGAAAAAAAATGTGATATATAGAGCATTTGCTCCATAGGAGCAAAAGCTCTATTTATCACAATGGTTTCTACACAATTCTAAAATGTTGCTTTTCTCTAGTAAATGCTCCTTGTCTGTAGATTTATTCGAAGTGATTGGGTCTAAAAATAGCTAATAGCATAGAAAATATACATTAACACTTTACATGTGGGAAACACTCACTGATAAGTCATTTGCAAACAGTGTAGACCCAGATTAGAGTGAGCCCTCTGATCAGGGTCTGTTCCGTTTATCATTAACATTGTACTCATCAAGGATAATTAGCTCCATAAATATTCAGAGGAAACAGTCAAATATTATTATTCAGCATAATGTTATTTGTTTTGTTTGCAGATTGTTTGCATCAACTTAACCCTTTCCTTAATGAATATTCATGTAAGAAATAACGATGCCATGAATAGCAATGTGATTACTTTAAGTTATTAAAAAACAGAAGATGGACACATGTATATTTTGGCCATAGCAGAAACTGTAGAATCAGATCTATATAATTCCATAAGCAAACAGAGCAGACCCTTATCATAGTCTGGGTCTACAGATCTACTGATGTGGTCTACTCTGTTTGTAAAGGCGTAGAAAGGTGTCTCAATGGAGTAAAGGGTTAATAAAACCATTTCATATGCATGAACCAGTATATTAAACCAGTACTGATCAATAACATATTATAACCGTGCATACTGTACAGTAAAACTTCTCTATAATGGCCACTAAACTGTGTTAATTAATTGGTATTTGCTGCTTAAAGCAAGGTGAAAGTGAAACAGAACGCTCCTATAGGAGTGTTCTGTCGCTCTGTTTTACTTTCACCTTGCTTTAAGCAGCCACCTGCCTTTAACACAAAATAATTGATGTAATTTAGTGGTCGTTATAGAGAGGTTTACTGTATTTTATGACAGTGATTGAACTATGTATGCAATAATATCTGACAAATAATTAGTCAACAGGGTAAAATAAAAAATATTTTGAGTGTCTCCACTCTCCACTCTCTGAATGCAAGTTATATGTACATTAACCCCTTGAGTGATGAATATTCAGAGTGGAATGGTCCGTCAGTTTTTACAATGGAGTCAATGCAGTATGACAGGTTCAAATGTGCTAATGGATTTTGAATGACAAATGATGCCGACTGTGATCAAAGAACTACTGTAGGAGCCCTTTAATCACAGTCTATATTGTTTAAAAATAGTGTTACACATGTTTCCCACATAACCCTTTCCTTTATATGAACACCTTTTCAAGCATATATTTGCAAACAGAGAAGACCCAGATCAGACGGCTCCTATAGGAGCCGTCTGATCAGGGTCTGGTCTGTTTGCTAATGGAATTTGACAGATCTGTTTCTTTATATTCTAAAATGGCTATAATTAATGCTCCACCTTCCATATTTCATTATACCTATTTTGTTCATGAGTATTTAGTACATATTGAAATTTGGAATAAATATATAGAATAGGGAAAGGGTTATAAGTAAACTGCCACTGCAAACTGCTGATCAAGATCAGGGAGCTCCTCAGAGATCAGAGCCCTCATACTAAGGTTTGCACTGTAAACCATTCCAAGCTCTTGGAACAGTATTGCAAAATTCAAATTTTAAGAGATTCAGTATTCAAAGGATTATCATCATCACAGGTAAACATAACCTGACTGGTATTAGCAAACAGATTGTACCCAGAATTCTGATGCCAGTAACTTTAGTCTCATCAAGATCTAAGTTACAATTAGCTGTGTTGCACTTGTGCAATAATATCTTGGCGAGATCTGCTCGAGCGATTATCACAAGTAAAAGATATGGAACAGATAAGGGATTCAGCAAACATCATTTTTTACTGCACGATAAAGGTTAAGAGCAGGTAGTTGAACCTTGTACTTGATTGCAGAAAATGAGCATTTGCAAACAGTGTAGATGCAGGTCAGAGAGCTCTTAAAGGAGCCCTCTGATCAGGGTCAGCACTGTCTGTCATTCAAAATTATCTAGCTAATTTTGAAACTTTATTTCTAAATGGACTCAATCACCAAACACAGATGAAATATGTTCCACTAAGGATATTCAGCATTCAAAGGGCCGACCAAGTATCATCTGGAAAGAAAGGTGAATGAGCTTCACAGATGTGCCAATGAGCACAATAAAGAAATGTACATTATCCAGTTCTACATGCTCATCTGATCGCTTTGTTTGTCAACATCTAGGAAAAACAGCAAAGGATCAAGCATGGCAACTAGGACAAGCATGGAATTGGACCAAGCATTGCAAGGTCACCATTGGCATGTTATAGTAAAACCTCTCTATAACGGCCACTTAATTACATCAAGTATTTTGTGTTAAAGGCAGGCGACTGCTTAAAGCAAGGTGAAAGTAAAACAGAACGCTCCTATAGGAGCGTTCTGTTTTACTTTCACCTTGCTTTAAGCAGCCACCTGCCCTAAATACCAAGTAATTAACACAAATTTGTGGCCATTATAGAGAGGTTTTACTGTATCTGTCTCAAAGAGCTAATCATACAGAATGAAAGAACACTCTAAACCCTTTTGCTAATGAACATTTCTGCATGAAATTGGTTACTTAACTTTTGGTTAAGACAAAACCAGTGTTAGAGTCAGATCTATACAGTTCCATAAACAAAATGAGCAGACCATGATTAGACACCTCCTACAGGAGCTGTTTGATCCGGGTCTACTCTCTTTGCAAAGGTGTTAAAAAGGCATTTATATGACTCGGGAAATTAGGGTAAAACCTTCTTCATGAATAATAATCTAAGACTTAAATTATTACTGTGTGAATATCTATGGACTAAATCCTTATAATTATATATTATATACAATGAACTTGTTTTTGGTTGCGACAGACACCAGTGCACCATTATATTTACCGGTATATTAATTTACCGCGGTATTCAATAAGCACACATAGCAGACCTTAGGCCTGATCAGACAGCTCCGACAGGAGTCGTCTGATCTAGGTCTACTCTGTTTACATTAAATCAAGGTGCCAAAAAGTCTATATAAAGGAAAGGGTTTATGAATACAAATGTATATAAACAGCTACATCCAAATGCACCTGTACATATACATGGATTGTGCAATAATTACAAGTTTCTTTTACTCAAATATTGTAATAATACAAATGATTAGTTTGAAACACCTTCAAAAGGCAATTTACCTCAGCAAATCTCATTTCAATTCAATTGAATGATTAATTATATAATAACATTGGAATTATTCCTACAAAGTTGTTCGATTTCATTAACCCTTTCCCTCCTATAGCATATTGTTTCCATGCATAAATTTGCAAACAGATCTGGAGTTTAAAGCCAGATAAGACGTCTCCTATAGGAGCCATTTGATCAGGGTTTGCTCTGTTTGCTAATGGAATTTCATAGATCTGTTTCTTTACTTTCTAAAATGGCTACAGTGTTTAATCTTCCATGTTTCATTATAACTTATAATTTTGTCCATGAATATTCAGTAGGCATCGACATTAGGCATTTAGAATAAGCAATTAGAACAGGGAAAGGGTTAGCTGTATACGAACTGATTACCTATCATGCAGATTGGTTCCAGAATTGAGACGTCAATTTAGTAAATCAACATCTTATCAGCTAGGATTCAAACTGTTTGACACTCTGCATGACTGCATCATAATTTAACCCTTTCCTCCATAAATACGCCTTTCTAAGCCTCTGTAAAAATCACTTTTTGAAACCATTGTGATAAATAGAGCACTTGCTTCTATAGGAGCAAATGCTCTATTTATCACAATGGTTTCAAATTACAATATTCTAAAAATTTCCTTTTCTCTAGTTCATGCTCCTTGTCGGTAGAATTTTATTCAAAGTGGTTGGATCTAAAAATAGCCTATGAGGAAATGGGCTAAACAATTATTATCAGAATTGCAGCAGAAAACAATTACATGTATCATAATAGATCTGATTCTACAGTTTGTGCCATGGTAAAAAAATATATATACAAATGAAAAAATTATTATGTGTACAGTCATTATTTCTTAACCATATTCATGTAAGAAATAAAGATGTAATCAATATTTCATAATGGCATATATTAAATAGTAACATAGGATCTTTTGATATTGGTAGATACTCTCAAGTCAGCTGTAATACAATTTCATAAGCAAACAGCAGACCCTTATCAGACAGCTCCTACACCCAGGAGCTCATGCAACTGTCTGAGATCTGTCAGTCTTCTTTGTTTTCAAAGGCATGAAAATGTGTTTATATGAATACATATTCAAATATTCATTTATATGAAGGGAATGGTTAATTCAACATTCATGAGGAATTTAATGGCTTAATGACTCGAACTGCAGAATATAAACCATGTATGTAAAAAACATTGGACTACATCATACTTAACCCTTCGCTTGCTAAATTTTAAAATGCATTTCTTCTTCTTTACCCATGCCCTGTGATACAATTACATATATCTTCACTGTCTACAATTATTTCTCTGTACAATCACTGCTGTGAAGTGCACTGGTTGCACAATCAATTTGTAAATAGTGCAGACCCAGATGAGACAACTCCTGCAGGAGCTGTCTCATCTGGGTCTTCACTATTTACAGGTAGGTATATTGACGTGAACAGCAAGCGAAGCGTTAAGCCTTTGAATGTGGGGAACATGTGTATTGTATTAAATATTTTGCAAATAGTATAGAAACAGATCAAAGTACTCCTACAGGAGCCCTGTGATCGAGGGTCTGCACTGTTTGTCATTCAAAACTCCTTTGCAAATTATAAACTTTCATACTGAATGGACTCTATTGTCAAACAATGACGGGTTATTCCATTTTGAAAATTCAGGTTTCAAATGGTTAAAGGCTTTGATGACATCCAGGTGTATGTACTTTTGATCTCGTTTACATTATAACTATTTGCATGCTAGCAGTGAACAAGTGATAAACTATTCAAATAGTTTAGATACAGATGAGATGTAAAGTTACTCCGCATTTTATCAGGGTCCAAATTCTTTGACATTGATTCTCAGAGACTACATTTGAAGAGAAATGGAAGAAAAACTAATTTTGAAAATTGAAGTAGACATTTATTTCTACTGATGCCAATTACTTAATTAGCAAAGAATATGATGACAGCGCAATGCTTTCATACTCTTTTATTACACCCTGCAGCCTTTAACCCTTACAACACTGAAGTTTCAAATGGAGTCTATCCCAAAATTCAAACAGGACAAGCTTATAGTGAATATTTAGGGATTTTTCAAAAGAAAAGTGTAACATGACAAACAGTGTAGACCCAGAGGAGAGGGCTCCTCTAGGAGCCCTCTCATCTGGGTCTACACTGTTCGCAAAGGACATTTGTGATTCGTATCCCACACTGTAAGGGTTAAGCCTGTTTTGAATATTATTGTTGCTGCACTCTCTTATCTGCTTTATATTTGAACATTATCAGATTGGAAGGATGTTTCTTAACCCTTTTCTCCATGAATATTCATGTAAGAGACAATGACACCATCAATATCAATTAGATTATTTTTTATAATGACACATAGCACAAGAACTTTTGGCCATGACAGAAACTGTAGAATCATATCTTTATTCTGTTATAAGCAAACAGAGCAGACCCTGATCAGATGGCTCCTAAAGAAACCGTCTGATCTTGGTCCACTCCGTTTGCAAAAGCGTAGAAAGGCGTATTTATGGAGTAAATGGTTAAA
Source organism: Azorinus chamasolen (assembly GCA_963576725.1). Classification (NCBI taxonomy): domain Eukaryota; kingdom Metazoa; phylum Mollusca; class Bivalvia; order Cardiida; family Solecurtidae; genus Azorinus; species Azorinus chamasolen. The sequence continues at coordinate 55,857,301 of OY755243.1, read as the reverse complement.
ACTATTGGCAATGTGGCAAAAACTTGGATCCTGGTAAGTTACCAATCTTCTCCCAATGACTTGTTTGGATCCATGTCATCTTTAGATATTTGTGTTGACTGTCCTGATTAGAAGTAGAAGGTTTAACAATTTTCCTTTTTTGAAGGTTTGTAAGCATATTGAGCTTTTTCAACAACAAATGTAAACATGTCATAATTATGATGGATACTCTCAATTTGATTTAATATCTAGCCACCAAACCCTCAGATCCTTAACTCTTTCCCTGTTCAATATTCATGCAAGAAATAATGACATCTGATGAATATTTATTTGCTGACTTTTTAAAAATGGCATATTTACACAGGATGTTTTGGTATTGATAGAAACTGTAGAGTCAAATCTATGGTATTATAATTCAACAAGAGTGTTCGAGGGAACACATTTGTCACCCTCTCGCATCTGACACAAAAACTGTTAATATGTTGGAGTGTGAGAATCAGAACAAAGGGGAATAACTCAAAAGGTATTGCATGCAGGGTGATGGACCTTAGTTATATCAATGGTTATCAATGAGAGGAAGACACATGTGAAATTTGAAAGCTCTATAATGATTAGTTTAGAAATGACAGCCAAAAAAAGAAAGTGTGATGGAAAGACAGAAGGACAGACAGGACGGACCGACAGACAGACAATGGAAAAGTGATCTCTAAAAGACACACTCAGCCTCTCGGCAGGTGACACAAAAAGTAAATAGGGCAGACGTGATCAGACCAGGCTCCTACAAAATTCATCTGATCTCTTGATCTGTTACACTGTGTTTGCAAAGGCGGGAAAAAGTGTTTATATGAGAGAAAAAGTAAAGGAATATTGACATGTAAAAAATAATAACTACACGTAATTAGCTGAATATGAACAGGCAGACTGATTATTATAAAGCTCCTATAATTGGGACTGTCTGATCTGAGTCTATAATGTTGGCATGAATATTCATCAAGTTAGTCCTTTGCATTTGCAAACAGAGTACACCCAGATCAGACAGCTCCTATAGAAACCATATGATCTGTCAGATCAGGGTCTACTCTGTTTGCTTATGGAATAAAAAATATATCATAATATAGATCACAGGAGTTCGTGACACCAGTCTGCCCATTTTCAAATGCAGACTAACCGACTGATCATGACCACTCGAATGACCGGATGATTCCGGTGTACCCCCATAAACTTTGTCAAAAATAAAAGGCAATAACTCCACGAAAAAATCTGCGATATTCAATACACAAATTGTCACAACATGTGCAAATCTTCATTTTATTATCCGTTACCTCCACCCAATCCTATGTTGTGTTCTGAAGAGTGGTTATAACATAGGGTTCGGTGGAGAAATGACAATTTTAGTATTTAAAGTAAGCCCCTGTATCTATGGCTTTAAATGATCCAACTTGATCCTTCTAGATACCCTGGAATTACATAGCAGTATTTTTTGTAATTACTTCTTCTCTTCTTGTTACAAAAGTACTACGTTAAAAGAGGATTTGTTTGTCTGTCATTTCCATATATAGTTTTCCTGAACATTGCAGTAATGAACTTCCATTTTTGGATCCTTCAGAAATTATATTGCCCCTGAAGGAAACGTCTGTCCTAAGCTAACTCTTAGTATTTCTCGGTAAATTTGTCCTGTGTCAATGTGCTATTATTACAAATTACTCTAATTAATATTCATGACATCATTATTTCTTACATGAATATTCATGGAGGAAAGGGTTAAAGCAGTTTGGACATCAGATGAACACAAAGTAACACATGATCTCTACTATCTGGTATACATACTTTCCATTTTTATACAAATGGAAAAACAAAAATGACTACAATTGGATTGCAGAATTTGAAATTAATTTGCGCACATCAATTATTTAGCAAGCTGGGACGGGTAATCATTTGGTATGTCTTTGCTTTTAATTGGTCGCAGCTGTTCATGCAAATATTCCAGGGGAAAACTCATTACTTGATATCTGTTTTACCCTTTACTCAAGGAATATTAATGAAAAACAAAATTGCATGAATATCAATTATGAACAAGAGAATTTTTAATACCGGTATGGCAGAAACTTAACCATTTCCCTGTTGTAATTTTATTCATACAAGAAATAATGACATCATGAAAATTTATTAGCTGAATTCTTCTAATGGTATAATTATGTACACAGGAATTTTTGTAGTGACAGATCTATTATAATTTTATAAACAAACAGAGTAGACCGTGATTTGACAGCTCCTACAGGAGCCATCTTATCTTGGTCTACTCTGTTTGCAAAGGTATCAAAAGTGTTTGTACGAGGGAAAGGTATATTCAAACCATTAGAGATGTGTTCATTTAAGAACAAAATAAAAGAAAATGTGTCCATAAGACATGGATGCCCCCACCAGGTTGTTTTTCCTAAATTGTACTGAAATTGATTGACTTAAGGTTTGCATGATAATTGGTGACGATGACTATGACACAAGACGGATAGTGATCACTATATGTTGCCTCTGCAAAACGCAAGCGACACAATAATCTACTATAGGCTAATATTTTGATAATTCTGTATATACTACAATTACATACAAGCAAGGTTTTACGCAAGCGTAAAATGGCTGCGTAACATGTATTTAAGCAGGATAGAAGAAAAAGAGGGAGCAATATTGGGGAAACATGACTGTTATGTATGAATAAATACATGTAGCAGAAACAGGGGAATGTTTTAATGAGCCATAATGCATAATACCTGTGTTTGACACCAATAATACACATTACGAGTTACGTCACAGATCAATGTTATTCATTTGCTGAAACACACTGACGTAGAAAACATTATCACATTAAGTGATGTTCACAAGGCATACAAACTCCCATACTTACAGTCTACATGAAATTATTCCGATAGGTCGACTCAATGCACATTAATTTTTTCATTTATTGTGTCCCCAAATTAAGAACAGGTTAGTATAAGATAATTATACAGTTAAGTTGAAGCAAATTCAAATTCACAATGGTGAAATATGCAAAACGGTCAACAAAACCACGAGTAAAAGGTCTCAGCTAAATAACTTTAACAAAGCCAAAATGCAAACAAAGGTCTTATATTTTTATGTACAAAATGATTTTAAACCAAAAGCACTAAGCACTAAGGGTGCTAAGAAAATATGAGAGAAAAAAAAATTCAGCTTCCATCGAGGATCGAACCCACGACCTCATGTTTCCTAGTCCATCGTTATAACCCTTAGACCACGCTGACAGCTATACTTGGAAGAGTGATTATAATCCTTTAAACCTAATTCACTAGCATTTTCACTGAAACTGGATCATGGCAGAAAAGAAAGAAATATTCCCTACCAAATAATGCTGAAAAAAATATATGAATGAAAATAGATAAAATAAATGAATATATATAAATAAAAACTTGTCTCACAGTAAACCATATTTATTAAAAAGATTGGCATTTATAGAAACACAGGACCGCAGAAACGCATGGGCAAAATTTAAAGCCGTATAATGTTGGGCTGCTTTCGCAGCCCAATTACTAATAATATAACCATAAACAGGAAGAAAGAAGATTGTTAAAAAATCACCAAAATTCAATCAAAGTGTCTGCAAACAGGAAGTAGATGAAAGACAGACCTGAAAAAGGGTCCAACTCATGGTACAACTCATTATGACTATGCTTCAGACCATATATCAAATCATTCCAGCATACACAAGTGAAGAAATCTTTGACGAATGTTTTTGTCATTTATTTAAACAATCACCCAAATTCAATCAAAGTGCCAGCAAGCAGGAAGTAGATAAACAACAATATAAAAAGGGGAGAAACGGTACAACTCACTATGATAATGCTTCAAACCAAATATCAAATCATTCCAGCATACACAAGCCAAGAAATCTTTGACAAAAATTTTGGTCATTTAAACCCTTTCCCTGTTCTATAATTTATTCAAAATTTCAATATCTACTGGATATTTTTGGATAAAATAGTTACAATGAAATATGGAAAGTGGAAAATTGTAGCCAATTTAGAAAGTAAAGAAACAGATCTTTCAAATTCTATTAGCCTCTAGGAGCCATCTGATCTGGGTATACTCTGTTTGCAAATGCATGAAAACACGTTTAGATGAGGGAAAGGGTTGAACAATAACCCAAATTCAATCAAAGTGTGGGCAAACAGGAAATAGATGAAAGACAGACCTGAAATGGGGAGACACGGTACAACTGACTATGATTATGCTTCAGACCAAATATCAAATCATTCCAACATACACAAGCCAAGAAATCTTTGACGAAAATTTTACTGGACGGACGTGAAGACGTACTGGACTGATGGACATACATGTATGTATGTACGGACAAAGGCAAAGGCATAATAAAACTTAATGCCCCCCTCGCCTACAGGCTATGTGTAAAAAACAAGATGTGCTTGTGACCCGTAATTTGACCTTTGACCTTGATATATGACCTTGACCTTAATAAGTCTAGTGACCCCTAAAAAAGTTCGCCTCCATAAGTTACACATGCATGCCAAGTTTGAAGTTTGTGCAACGGCCACAAAATTATCGCCAACATTTAAAAGTTGTCCTAAAACAAACAAACAGACAGACAGACAGACAGGGCAAAAACAATATGCATAACAAGAGATCAACAAGAACTTAAAAAAGACAACTTCCTGACATTTTCATAATTGTACATTAGCAGCTTCCTTTTTCCTACAACACTCTATAAATGAAAATGACAGCACTGTCTACTTTTATTTGCGGACCAAGTCTAATGGTTAATGAATTCTCTGCTAATGCCCTAGGCCTGTCAGCTCAGGATATCATAACAATATTACAACTGACATAAACACTGTCCTGAATTTTGATTTATGTCACAAAATAACATAACATTGCACTTTCAACTTTTTCCATACCTTAACCCTTTCCATGTTCTATGCTTTTCCCAAATTTCAATACCTACTGAATATTCATGGGTGAAATAGTTATAATGAAATATGAAAGATGGAACATCATAGTTTGAGAAAAATTGATCCAGAAATGAAAGTGTTAGATGAGCAACATTGCATTATGATACACAGACAGATGGACGGATGACAGATTCCTCCAAAAATCAAACTCATCCAAGCTTTTACTCATGACAATTCTTAAAGCAAATTTGAGAAAAATTGGTCAAGAAATGAAAGTGCTAGATCAGCAACAATGTATTATGACACATGGATGGATTGACAAACTGATGGACTGACGGGTCAAAAACTATATACCCCGTTAATAATGGTTAAAGATAGACAAAAATAAACACCTTACCTGCCATAGTGGAGATTCCAAACATAGCACCAAATTTGAACTCAATGTATTCACCCTGAAAAATTATAAAAGAAATACAGCATAAACCACTATTACCTAAATATTCAGTCAGGCAAAGTTTATAGGCAAATACTAAAGACACAAATCAAATTTCTCCTTCAGCAGGTCAATAAAAGTCTACACTATTTACTATTAAACTTAATCCTTTCCTTGATGAATATTCATGCAACAAATAATGAATCTTTATTAGCTCATTTTTTCTAATGACGTAGGTTCACTAAGTAGAAACTGTAAAGTCAGATCTATTATACGTTCATAAGCAAACCGAACAGATGCTGCAGGAGCATTATGATCTGGGTCTACTCTGTGAAGACATGAAAAAGAGTTTGTATGAGGGAAAGGGTTAAGTTTCATTCAACCCTTTCTCTCATATGCCTTTGCAAACAGAGTAGACCCAGGTCAGATGTTTCCTATAGGAGTTGTCTGATCTGGGTCTACTCTGTTTGCAAATGCAAACCCATTACCGGTTATTTTTAGATCCTACCTCTTTGGATCCTACCTCTTTGAATACATCTACCAAAATGGAGCATTAACTAGAGGAAAGGATTTTTTTTTAGATTTGTGTGGTGTTGAAACCATTGTGATAAATTGAGAGCATTTGCTCCTATTGGAGCAAATGCTCTATTAATCACAATGGTTTCAGAAAGTGAATTTTAAAGAGGCATCAATATGAGGGAATGGGTTAAGCCATACACTGTTCAAGGATATTTACATATGCATGCAAATGACTGGAAAGAACAAGCTGGCTTATGACAAACAGATATGAATTGCTATATTATGATCACAATCCCTCTTAGGTAAATACATGGAATTAATCAGAAAATCCAATCAAGGTCTTCTGAACAGGCATAACTGAGATGTGTTCTGAAATGAGCTTCACCTTAAGGTTGCTGTCAGAAGACACGTTAACTCTGCGCAAACTAGCGGCAAAACCATAATTGTAACCTAGACAACAGTTTAATATCTCATCCAATCTGTTTGACACTTTGTCCATGTTTTTGCAAAGACATGAGAGAAATTTTATTTCAAGAAATGAAGCAATATTTGCAGATGGCCATTGCTTAGAGTGCTGAAGATTAATGCTTTACCCTAATCTAAGTGTAATTTGCAAATAGTGTGAATCAGGATGAGAAATGGAGATGCCCCCAAGTGTTTCAGTATTTGTCACTTGGTCAGTACTATTATATACAGTAGTATCTCAGTTTTTGAAAGTTTTGCTTTAGGTACATATATGTATTTAACCTATTCCTCCATAAATACGTCTCTCTACTCCTCTCTAAAAGTCACTTAATGAAACCATTGTGATAAATAGAGCATTTGCTCCTTAGGAGCAAATGCTCTATTTATCACAATGGTTTCAAAACTACACAATTCTCCTTTTCTCTAATTAATGCTCCTTTTCTGTAGATCTTAATTCTATGCTCTATTTATCACAATGGTTTCAAAACTTCACAATTTTCCTTTTCTCTAATTAATGCTCCTTTTCTGTAGATTTATTCAAAGAGGTTGGATCTAAAAATAGCCTATGAGGGAATGAGTTAAGGAAAACTAGCTAAATCCATGGAAGCAATGATTTTTGACGAATCAAAATGGTTGGCTTATAAAAACCACCTATAAATTAACTCTTTATCTCTGAGAAAAATGAATATTCATGTTAGAAATAATGGAATATATTAATATGAATATCAACTAGAATTGTTTTAGAATATAATTAACAAGCAAAAAATGCAGAAACCAACTTAAAGCCGATTTTTAAAACTGAAAAACCTTCACCCAAGCTATCTGCATACCAAATATAAATTATCTAGCACATAATTATGTAGTTCAGAAGTCCTAAAAAATTTTTTAATGACAGCCAAGTTTTCATAAAAGTGACCTTGACCTTGACCTGATTTCAGATATCTTTATGTCATCTGTAAGGTCCTTACCAAAGCTATGAGAAAACCAAAGGTGAATTGCCTATCGTTCGTATAGCAAAATATTAAAGTTTGTTAAAAACAGCCAAGTTTTCAAAATAGTGACCTTGACCCAATTTCATGTATCCATGTATCAACTGAAAGACCTTCACCAAAGCTATCTCCATACCATATATGAATTGTGCAACATATGTAGTTCAGAAGACAAAATGTTAATGTTTTTCAATGATGGCCAACTTGTCAAAATAGTGACCCTGACCTTGACCTAAATTCAAATATCTTTATATCAACTGAAAGGCCTTTACCAAAGCCATCTGTATACCAAAGATGAATTGCCTAGCATTTGTAGTTCAGAAGTTATAGCAATGTTAAAGTTTGTTAAATACGGCAAAGTTTTCGAAATAGTGACCTTGACCTGATTTCATGTATCCTTTTATCAAGTGAAAGGCCTTCACCCAAGCTATCTAGGTACCAAACATAAATTGTCTAGCTTTAGTAATTCAGATGTTATAAGCAATGATAAAGTTTTGTTAACGATGGCCCGCCACCCGCCCATCCATTTCAAAGTCCCATAACTCTGTAAAAAATCATCAAACTAGAACAGGAATAAGATGCACAATAAGGTATGAAGCTGATCAATTCTACCAAGTTTAAAATATTAAAATCCGAACCAGGATTTTGCAGAAACCATGAGGACAAAATGTTCCATGTACAAATTTCAAAGTCCTATAACTCTGCAGATATCATCAAACCGGAACAGGAATAAAATATGCACAACTAAGCATGATGCTCAACAATCCTATGAGGTTTCATGAATATCCGACCAAAGGTTTTGAAGAAACTGCACGGACAAATAAAATCAGACAGATGCCGCCCACAAAAACAATCTTTCTCCCCAGTATACAGGGGAGACATAATTATATTAAGTTTTATAATAGCACATATAATTTTATACACAGGAAGTTTTTAGCAATGGTAGAATCTATAACATCAAATCAATATTATTTCATAAGCAATCAGATTCTGAACAAACACCTTCTACATGTACAGGAGCCATCTGATCTGGGTCTACTCTGTTTGCATGATGCATCTAGGCATTATTCGTGAAGTAATGAGTTAAGTCATACAGAAAGGAGATATTCATCTTAACTATTCTCTTAGTAAATGTGATAATTTATGTATAAATTTTGTATATTTTTCTCTTTTGTTATTTTCTTTTCCTCTAAATCTAGTCTTAAAGCAAGAATTATACATCACTAAGCCCTTGTGGTGCATTATGAGATGACAGATTCACAAGCATTATTATGTTTAGGAAAAGCATTGGATTAAATTAAGATAATGGTTCCATCAGACAAAAGAATTACCCCTTGTCTGTATGATAAAACTTGATCCTGCTTGAAATTTGTAAACATACCGTATTCTCTCTAATAGACCTCACTCTAATAAACGTCCCCTTACTTCTGGGGCGGAAACCAACAATAAATGTAACAACTAAAACCTATATAATAACCATTTACCCATTCCCTTATAGGCTATTTTTAGATCCAACCTCTTTGAATAAAACCTACCGAAAAGAAGCATTTACTAGAGAAAAGGAAACTTTTAAAATTGTGCATTTTTGAAACCATTATGATAAATATCTGGTAGAGCATTTGTTCCTCATCACAATGGTTTCACAAAGTGACTTTTACAGAGGCGTCAAAATGTGTCAATATGAGGAAATGGGTTAACCCTTTCCTCCATAAATACGCCTTTCTACGCCTCTGTAAAAATCACTTTATGAAACCATTGTGATAAATAGAGCATAATAGGAGCAAATAGTTAATACCCTATTTATCACAATGGTTTCAAAACTACACAATTCTAACATTTTTCTTTTCTCTAGTAAATGCTCCTTTTCAGTATTTATTCAAAGAGGTTGGGTCTAAAAAATAGCATATGGAGGAATGGGTTACATAAAGAAACATAGGGTTTTCAAAATACAGGTGGTACATGTAGCTAGTAACCCTTTCCCTCATATAAATGCATTTTCATGCATTTACAAACAGAGTGGATCCAGGAGCCATCTGATCAGGGTCTGCCCTGTTTGCTAAATTATGGAATTTGATAGATCTGCTTCTTTTGTTTCTAAGATGGCTATAATGTTACACTCTCCATATTTCATTATAAGTGTTTTGTCCATGAATATTCAGGAGGTATTGAAAATTGGACTAAATAAAGAACAGCCTGAAAGGGTTTAACCCTTTCCTCTGTAGGCTATATTTAGACCCAACCTCTTTAAATGAATCTACTGAAAAGGAGCAGTAACTAGAGAACAGGGAAAAAATAGAATTTTGTAGTTTGAAACCATTGTGATAAATAGAGCATTTGCTCCTATAGGAGCAAATGCGCTATTTATCACAATGGTGTCAACATGTGATTTTTACAGAGGTGTAGAAAGGCGTATTTATGGAGGAAAGGGTTAAGAGGAAGTCCCTACTATGAACACATATTTTCAATAATATCAAAAAACTTGGCAATGTTATGTTCAATCAATATTATGAACTGTCAATTTGAACTTATATCTAAAAATGCCCCTGTGATACAAAATAAGCCATTTTCATTGATACTTATAATTTCTGTTCTACAACAAAATATTATTGGCCTTGGTCAAACAGTGAACCGAATAAATACTAATATATATGCATTGCTGAATAACATATCAAACACATGAAAGTTATGTCTTCCTCTGTGTTTATTCGACTAACAATCATTATGTCTTGAATATAAATCAGATTCATTTTTATAATGGCATATGGACACAGGAAATTTTGGTCATGGCAGAAACTGTTGATCAATATTTATGTTATTTCATAATTATGCAAACAGAGCAGGTCATAAATTGATAATCAGATGATCAAAGTCACATCTACATTATTTCACAATCTAACAGATCAGACCCTGATCAGATGGATCCTTCTGGTTGCTAAGGTGTACGAAGGCGTATTTATGGAGGAAAGGGTTAAGCAACCACCTGTGTACAAAATGCAAGAAGCATTTATTAAAGATAATATGGTGTTTGGATTAAACGAATTGGTGCACAGTAAAGATGTTTACTATTGCGGCTAATGACATTTTAGGCATATAATTTATGACTGAAGACTTATCTGCAGCAGAGGTCTAAGATGAAATATTGGGTAATTTCCTGGATTGTCAAGACAATGGCAGCCTGGAGCCTACCTTAATTACTCTGAGTATTCGAACACCTTATCTCCCCTCTCTATCTCTATGGGCTGGTTACTTAAAAGCTGAATAATTCAATGCATTATTTGGCACCATTTTCATAACTTTATATTAGAGTGACATAGTACTATATAGTGTAGACCCTGATCCAGTTCAAACTGCTCCAACAGGACCCATTCGGTCTGGATTTGCACTATTTGCTCAGTTTGTCCGAAATCCTAAAGTAAAGAGGGTACTGGTAATTTCCTGAAGGGTCATGGCAATGGAAGCCTGGAGTATAACCTATGTTAAACACTCTAGATGTTGGTTTTTGGTTACATTTTAACCTTTTTTACATAATTATTTTCAAACAGAATAAACCCAGATTAGACAGCTTCTGCAAGAGCTGTTTGAACAGGGTGTGCTGTGTTTGCTTATGAAAATAATAAATAAGTTTGAGTCTACAGTATGCAAAGGCCAGTATCTCCCTTGTTAGTACGCCACTACCAAATTTCTCGAAGAGACCATTCTAAAGAGGGGAAGTAAATGTACAGTCGGCTGAGCCGTCCTTCGGACTGAAAGTAGACTATAACTAGGTACTTAACAACATAGGATTTGGTGGAGAAATAACGATGTTAGTACAGTAAAACCCCTCTAAACCGGACGTAAATGTTAGTATAAATATCGGTCTTGACCACAGGTGGCAGCTTGATGCAGGGTGAAAGTCATGCAGAAAGCTCCTCAAGGAGTTTTCTGCATGACTAATAAATTCACCCTGTATTAAGCAGCCACCTGCCTAAAAGTATCTAAATTCTTTTCTACTAAAATTCCGGTTTAGAGTGGTTTTACTGTATTTGAGTATTCCACATTTTGAATATTCAGCATTTCACCCTTTCCCTAATGAACATTTATACATGAATTGATCTTTTCATGAATATTTATTAAATTATTCTTTATAATGTAACTTTTTCAAGGGATCTTTTTATTTATGCAAAAACTGTAGAATCAGATCTATAATCTTTTCATATGGAAACAGACCAGACACATAGGAGATGTCTGATCTGGGTCTACTCTGTTTGCAAAGTAATGAAAGGGTGTTTATATGATGGGTTCAAATACATGTAGCTTGAAACAGTAATGAACCATTTAATTTCCACGCTGAAAATTATTGACAGCAGTCCAAAGGATAAGGATTTTGTAAATGTGTAACTGGTTTTGACTTTAATCTAATTAATCAAATATCTGAATTTGTAATCTAATTAATTCGAGTACTATTGAATTTATCTGTCTAAAGACTGGTCATAATTATTTGTTCGCACCTCAGTTTTGTAGAACAGTAAAACCCCTCTAAAGTGAACATTTAAATCCCAGTTACACCATGAATATTCATGTAATAAGTAATGACATGAATATAAATGAGCTGAATTTTTATAAAGGCATAATTTTATGAACACAGACATTTTTGACAATGGCATCGAAAACTAAATTATGGCTATACCAGAAGTTTAGAATCAGTTCTAGAATTCCATAAGCAAACAGACCGGATCTGGAGCCGTCTGATGATTCTGATCTACTAGGTCTACTCTGAGAAGGCATTAAACGGAGTTAAGTGTTAAATGAAAAAATAATTCAGATGTTTTCTGCCACCTGTCTTAACCCATTTGCTCATATTGACGACGTCTTTTGATGCCTCTTTTGAAACCATTGTGATAAATAGAGCATTTGCTCCATAGCCACATATAATGTAAGAAATTATGCCTTAATGAATATTAATTAGATGAATTTATTATAATGGCATAAAATTATGTACACATGATTTCTTGGCCATGGCAGATCCTGAATCAGACTTATCTAATTAATGCAAGCAGTAAGCTAAGAGAGCAGACCCTGATCAGACAACTCTGCATGAGCTGTCTGATCACTGTCTACTCTAAATATACATCACTATAATTATATCAAGTAAAGGGTTAATAATAACCCTTTCCTCTATAAATATGCCTTTCTACGCCTCTGTAAAAGTTACTGAAAGAAACCATTGTGATAAATAGAGCATTTGGTCCTATAGGAGCAAATGCTCTATTTATCACAATGATTTCAAACTACAAATTTCTAAAATTTCACTTGTCTCTAGTAAATGCTCCTTTTGGATAGATTCATTCAAAGAAATTGGGTCTAAAAATAACATATGGAGGAATGGTTAAAGTCTTGTACTGAAAAACGATAGATATAATATAATATGCCATATAATGTAGTAAACAGTAGAAAATCATATTTGTAGCATTCAAACAAACAGAGAAGACTCCTACAGGAGCTGTCTAATTTGTATCTACTCTGTTTCCAAAGGCATTAGAATATGAAGTTCTACATACATGTATATAGTATATAGTTAAAAGTAGATATCACAAAGTCAGTTACAAATGAAATTTAATATGCATTTCGAATGGGACTTGCTAACCCTTTCCCTCATACAAAGACTTCTTCACACCTTTGCAAACAGAATAGAGTCTACTCAGTAGACCTAGATCAGACACTAGCTCCTGATCTGACTACAGTTTATTCCAATGCCAAAATATCATGTGTACACAATTATGCCATTATAAAAAAATCAGCTAATAAATATGCATGATGGAAATATTTCTAACATGAATATTCAACAGGGAAAAGGTTAACCTAGTATTAACCTTTAGCCTGCTGAGCAAATTATTTTTACCTACTACATTTTAAAATTTCAAGCTATAATCATTTTATCTACAAAAATGCAATCAGGGTGTCAAACAGTTTGGATCCAGATGAGACGCCGAGTTACTCGGCGTCTCATCTGGATCTAAACTGTTGCATAGGTATTCACTCATCCACCTATAGCACGCTAAAGATTAATGGATATTGCAGCATTTCTATAAATTGCTAAATGGCAACTTCAAAGACTGTGGCTATTACTTTGAGTGAAGAACTATATTTGGAAGTTGATTTCAAGTCTAACTAACAAGTTGCTTTCAAGTCTGTCTAACTATGACAACTCAGGTCACATCCACATACTGCCTCCACTCTATCACTTAACATTTTGATGAATAGGTCTAGGTTTTGTAGACCAAATTGAGAGCAGCAGTTAAAATGTCATGAGATATTTATGAAAATGGCATGTAAAAGCATGCATCAGATGCACAATGTCAAAAGAATTCCTGGCTTTATTAACCCTTTACTCAAAGCATATTCATGAAAGAAATAATAACATCATCATTATTATTTTATTAATTAGCTGATTTTTAATAGTGGCATATGAAATCGGGATTTTTTTACCAGGACAGAAACTGTAGAACCAGATGTGTATTATATCATTTATAAGCAAACAGAGCAGACCCTGATCAGATGGCTCCTATAGGAGCCATCTGATCTGGGTCTACTGTTTGCAAAGGCATAGAAAGGCGTACTGATGGAGTAACGGGTTAGCAGTTGCCTCGAAAAGATGTGACAACTATACACATGTACAGTCTACATTGTTTAATAGTCTAACTTGACACTGAAATACTGCATTATAATATATACGAAGTCAGCCCTTATCAGAGGCAATATCTTAAAATTTAAACTTACAGTAAAATCTCTCTATAACAGCTACTAGATTACATCAAGTATTTTGTGTTAAAGGCAAGTGGCTGCTTAAAGCAAGGTGAAAGTAAAACAGAACGCTCCTATAGGAGCGTTCTGTTTTACTTTCGCCTTGCTTTAAGCAGCCACCTACCCTAAATACCAACTAATTTACTCAATTTAGTGGCCGTTATAGAGAGGTTTTACTGTATTTCTCTAACCGTGACCTGCCAGTCACATTTACAAACTGCTTGGATCCAGATGAGAGGCCTAGTGACCCAGTTTCTCATCAGAATCCGAGCTGTTAGACACATGGCAGAGAAACAGATAATGATGCATATTCAAATTTATACTAAAATCGTCATTTCTCCACCAAAACCTATGTTGTGAGTCCTACACTTTAGAATCGTCTCGAAGAGACCATTCTAAAGAGTGGTCTCAACATAGAGTTGTGGGGAGAAATGAAGAAGTTATTCTTGAAAATGATTGTATTTACACATCTTATTAACCCTTTCCTCCATAAATATGCCTTTCTACGCCTCTGTAAAATCACCTGTTCAAACCATTGTGATAAATAGAGCATTTGCTCCTATAGGAGCAAATGCTCTATTTATCACAATGGTTTCAAACTATAAAATCCTAAAACTTTCCTTTTCTCTAGCTAGTTAGTGCTCCTTTTTGGTAGATTTATTCAAAGTGGTTGGATCTAAAAATAGCCTATGAGGTAATGGGTTAAGACCTGTGACATGGTCTACAGTTTCTCAAGAGCTTGTGTCTTGATACTTGATCAATAGTTTCTCAAAAGCTTGATCGAATCTGAAAAAGTCAAAACCAGATTTGAGTAGACATATTTTTTTACAGTGTGGTAAGAGTTTAAACTCAGTGCAAACTGGCACAGAACTCAAAACACCTATGCAAACAGTCTGGATCAAGATTATATTCCAAGTAACTCTGTCTCATCAGGATCTAAAATGTTAGACACTTTTAATAAATTAGTGAAATAAAAGAATAATTATCTTACTCCTCATAAATTTTGTTTAAAAAAAATGGTGAGACTGAATTAACCCTTTCCTCCATAAATACGCATTTCTATGCCATTGCAAAAAGAGTAGACCCAGATCACGGATCTGCAGGAGCCGTCTGATCAGGGTATGTTGTGTTTCCTTATGAAATAATATAGATATGACTCCACAGTGTTTGCCATTACTCAAATTTCCTGTGTTCATAATTATGCCATTACAAAAATGAAACTAATCAATTGACATCATTTCTTACATGAATATTCATGGAGTAAAGGGTTAACCCTTTCCTCCATAAATACACCTTTTTACGCCTCTGTAAAAATCACCTGTTGAAACCATTGTGATAAATAGAGCATTTGCTCCTATAGGAGCAAATGCTCTATTTATCACAATGGTTTCAAACTACAAAATTATAAAAAAAATCCTTTTCTCTAGTCAATGCTCCTTTTCGGTAGATTTATTTAAAGAGGTAGGATCTAAAAATAGCCTATGAGGTAATGGGTTAAGGAACCAATCATTTTTTTCATGCTGAGGGAGCACTGCAAAACAAGATATATGCTGACATAAATCATTGACAATTTAACTGGTTCAACAGACAGTGCAGACCCTGATCAGAGGAATCCTTCAGGAACCATTTGATCTGGGTCTACAATGTTTGCCTAATAATAAGGTCCATTTTATGCTATTGCATCAGAAAATGGGTTAACCCTTTCCTCCATAAATACACCTTTCTATGCCTCTGTAATGGTCACTTCTTGAAACCATTGTGATAAATAAAGCATTTTGCTCCTATAGGAGCAAATGCTCTATTTATCACAATGGTTTCAAACTACATTTTTTTTTAAATTTTCCTTTTCTCTAGTTCATGCTCCTTTTCGGTATATTTATTCAAAGAGGTTGGATCACAGGGGGCCATTTCGTGGGTCTACATGGTCTAAAAAGTAAAAAAAATGGATTGGGTCGATTTAGTGTTATATTATATACAAGTGGTCTAACTACCCATTCGCAGATTTCAAGACCTATTCGAAATAACGCCCGGTTTTGGGCTATCAATGTACGAACGTGAAGCTGGGACCTTGTACTTTTCAAAAAATATAACATTCCAACTAAGCCGTAGCCAGTGCCGACGTGAAATTCCAACAAAATACGCTGATTGTTCTTACTCGGACGAGAACTCGCAACAACTTGACCTAGTTTCTAGTTGGCCAGTAACAGGGCACTTGATTGACCTAGGGATGGTGCCCTGCGTCCTCACTAACGCTTATTGGGTAAGCAAGGTAACAGACACGTGGATGTTGTTATTATAAAGGAAGCGGGTCACGTGACTCGTAGTAGCCCGACAGAGATTTAAATCTGCTAATTGCACGAAAATTCGCCTGCATTTCGGATCTGCATCAGTGTCTGCAGATAGTTTCAGAGGTAAACGATAGCTTTTTGCCATATATATTGATTTCACAATCGTTTTGTCCCGAGGCATCGCGATTATGGCCGTTTTACGGGGGGGTCTAGCGGCAAATCGTTGTTGCGGGATCTCGTTCGAGTAAGCTAAATCAGCGTATTTTGTAGGAATTTCACGTCGGCACTGGATAAGGCTTAGTCGGAATGTATCAAAAGTTATATTATTTGAAAAGAACAAGGTCCCAGCTTCACGTTCGTACCAAACATTAGTGGGTCTTTTATCTTGATAGCCCAAAACCGGGCGTTATTTCGAATCGGTCGTGAAATCTGCGAATGGGTAGACCCCTTGTATATAATATAACACTAAATCGACCCAATCCATTTTTTTGACTTTTTAGACCATGTAGACCCACGAAATGGCCCCCTGTGGGTTGGATCTAAACATAGCCTACCAGGGAATGGGTTAATCACTTGGCATGTGTTGTATGTACTTACTGCAATAATCATGAGGAAATTGTCTAGGAATCCAAAGCCTATAAATGGAAGTGCATTGTGAAGACAAACTGAAAGAGAAAACAGAACATTGCATTATCAAAGAAGAATCAAAGAAAAAAGAAGCCCTTTGCTCCATGAATATTCATGTTAAAGAAATAATAACATCAAGAATATTACCTATACTAATTTTATTATACACATGTATATCTAATTAATAGCTAAGTATGAAAACAGGAAATTTTTGCTGTGGCAGAAACTGAAGGATCATATTGTTATTGTTTAATAAGCTAACAGAGTAGACCTTGATTAGATGACTCCTACAGAAACAGTTCTGCTCTGCTTGAAAAGGCATGAAAACGTATTTGTATGAAGGACAGAGTTAACCAATTGCAGTATAGAGGCAAATTTGTGATATTTTTTACTGTATGGAAAAAGTTTGAATAAATACGCCTGTCTAAGTGTTTAAAAACAGAGCAGACTCAGATCAAACAGCTCCTATAGGAGCCATCTGATCAGGGTCTAGCTGCTGCTCTGTTTGCTTATGATATAATATAGATATATGATTCTACAGTTTATCAAATAATCTGCTGTGTGGGAGTGCCAAAACGAGTGGTCACACCACAGGGTTTGGTGGAGAAATTAGTTATTTTTTAAAATATTTTAAAATAATTTACGCATCTTATCTGGACCTCTGAGCATTAAAAACTGTTGGGGTTCAGGTAATATATGGTTTCCAAACATTTAGGGCAAATACTGTATCACAGAGGTCCAGATAAGATGCGTAAATTAAAATATTGTCAACAATAACTTATTTCTCCACCAATCCCTATGGCGCGACCACTCTTTAGAATCGTCTCTTCAAGACGATTCTAAAGAGTGGTCACATCATAGGATTTGGTGGAGAAATGCAGATTTTAGTATCTGAATAGTAATGGTATATGAACACAGGATATTTTGGCTCAGGCAGAAACTCCATCTATATATTATAATATGCAAACAGTGCAAACCCTGGTCAGATTTCTAAGGAGCCATCTGATCTGGGTCTACTCTATTTGCAAAGGCATAGGAAGGCAAATTTATGGAGTAAAGAAATAATATTCATGTAAGAATTAATCACATCATTACATTTATATTTGTACATAATATTTATTGCTGAATTTTTATAATGGTATATAATATTATACACAGAAAATGTTGGTATTGGTAGACTCAGATCTATTACAATACCATACGCAAACAGAGCAGACCCTGATCAGATGGCTCCTATAGGAGTCATCCAATCTGGGTCTACTCTGTTTGCAAAGGCATGAAAAGGTGTTTATATTGAGGGAAAGGGTTAACTATATATAGTCCATTGAGTTTGAAGATAAATGTATTAAATTTCCTTCAGTATGATGAATAGCCGACAACGCATACCCTGATCTGTCAGGACTCCTCTTTGAGCTAGCACTCTGATCTGGGTTTACACTGTTTGCAAATGCCAGTATACAGTAAAACCCTGCTAATGCGACCACCTGAAAGAGGTTTAATTCTGGGTGTTAGATGCAGGTGGTAGCTTAATGCAGGACAAAAGTAATGCAGGAAGCTCCTAGGAGCTTTCTGCATTACTTTTGTCCTGCATTAAGCAACCACCTGCTTATAAAGACACCCATGTTTATTCATTTAGTGGTCGCAGAAGAGGGGTTCTACTCTACTTGTTTTCAATTAACACACTAAAATGACAAGCACTAACTTACCTGCTTTTAACTGTGCTGCTGTGGGCTTCCCTGGATTTTCAAATTCTGAAATGTAAAAAATCAGACATTCAGAATTTCTAAAGGAGCCATCTAGAGCCTCTCTAGATCTGCTTGCAAAGGCATATCAATGAAGAAAAGTGTTGACAAGAGGGCCATTATGGCCCTGTATTGCTCACCTCGTTAACAGATCTCGTGTGACCTCGGTCTTAATTGCAACTGACAAATACAAATCTGATAGAGGTTCACTTACAAATCATTCCTCTGACATTAAGTGAAAAACCAGTCAGTGGTTTAGGAGATGTTGTTTAAAGAAAATTTGTTTGTTAAAATCTATTTTTAGCTTGTCACAGTGACCTACCTTAGATGCATTGGACTGAAACAATTTTTATAAGTTTTTAAGGGTCATGTTATGACAATTTCTGTGAAACTTTATTGAAATCCATTCAGCAGTTTAGGAGATATCATTTAAAGAAATTATTTGGTAAAATCTATTTTTAGCTCCTATGACCCACTTATGAAATGGACCGGAACAATTTATGGAGGGCCACCTGAAGAACATAAATGTGAATCTTTGTTTTAAATCCTTTATATGGTTAAATAGGAGGTGAGGTCATTTAAAGAAATTATTCATTAAAATCTATTTTTAGCTTCTGTGACCTACTTAAGCAATTGTCGAGAATGATTTAAATGGAGGATCACCTGAAGACCATTTCTGTAAAACTTGTTTGCAATCCTTTATGAGGTTTAACAGAAGATGTCATTTAAAGAAAGTATTCTTCAATGAAGGTAATGCAGATTATTTCTGTAAATTTTGGTGGAAATGACACATGCATGAAACACAATGCAAGTTGCACCATGACAGACAATGGGCACTGCACCTGATGATCCAATTAGCAAACCTCGATTGGCACTTTGTGTCAGGTAAGCTAAAAAAAGCAGGTGGTTGTTTAACCTTTTCCTCATATAAAGGCTTTTCACGTCTTTGCAAACAGAGTAGACCAAGATCAGAACATTGGCTCCAGTAATTAGAACAGTCTGATCAGGGTTTGCTCTGTTTGCTAATAAAATTATAACAGATCTGCAGACTCTACAGTTTCTACCAATAACAATGCATTATACTTCCTGCCTACATATGCCATTATAAAAATTCAGCTATAAATATTCATGATGTCATTATTTCTTGCATGAATATTCAACAGGAAAATGGTTAACTCATTCACTCATATTGACGCCTTTTGACATCTCTGCAGAAGTCACCTGTAGAAACCATTGTGATAAATAGAGCATTTGCTCCTATAGGAGCAAATACTCTATTTAGCACAATGGTTTCAAACTACAAAATTCTGATATTTTCCTTTTCTCTAGTTAATGCTCCTTTTCGGTAGATTAATTCAAAGTGGTTGGACCTAGAAATAGCCTATGAGGCAATGGATTAAGACCTCTATTGGGTGTTCGTGACTGTAGAGAGATGTTTACTGTTCATGGTAGGATAATAATCAATATATATTATGTAGCAACCACAAAAACCTCATTGTCAGCTAGCATAGAAATGACAAGTTCTCTAAATTCACATCTTTGCAAACAATTGTTCTGCTGAAATTGTTCATGTTTTGTTATAACTTTTCTATTTCCATGCTGCAAAACAGAGAAATGACTATACTATGGGAGGAAAGACTTGCTTTATGACACAAAAACACTTTGTCAGAAAATAAACCCTTTAAATGTTGAATTTTGAAAGTAACATGATAATGGCCCATCTTTGTTTAGCAAGTTTTGAGTATCTAACTGTAACTAGAAATGTGTCCAAAGAACACGGATACCCCTATCTTCAACTTTGTCATTTTCCAGATGCAAAAAAGTGCATTAACTCTTCGCTTGCTGTTCACATCAATATACCTACCTGTAAATAGTGAAGACCCAGATGAGACAGCTCCTGCAGGAGCTGTCTCATCAGGGTCTGCACTATTTACAAGTTGATTGTACAACCAGTGCACTCCGAAGCAGTGATTGCACAGCGAAATACTTGTACACAGTGAAGATATATGTAATTATACAACAGGGCATGGGTAAAGAAGGAGAAATGTATTTTAAAATTCAGCAAGCGAAGGGTTAAGATTATTCAGATTTGTACTAAATATTGCACATGAGGTAATATGCTAAAAGCTTACAGACATTATTACTGTTGAAGATATCCTGCCCTGAGCTTCATACTAGCTGCGGCAATAGGTGACAAAAACTTAAAATCGCCAATTTCCACAACATCAAGGCACAATAACTCCTTTAATCTTCATTGCCCTTGAAAAACTTATGCCAGCTTAACTCATTACCTCCTAGGCTATTTTAGACACAACCTCTTTGAATGTATCTACCGAAAAGGAGCAATTTAACTAGAGGAAAGGAAAAATTTAAAATTTTGTAGTTTGAAACCATTGTGATAAATAGAGCATTGCTCCTATAGGAGCAAATGTGCTATTTATCACAATGGTTTCATAATGTGACTTTTATAGATGTGCAAAAATGCGTCACTAAGGGATAATGTGTTAAGGGCAACCATGAAAATCATTCTGAGAGGAATTTGGTTGACGATCAACCAATCAATATTTTTGCAAATTTCTTTTAAAACTAAACCCAGTATAGAATCTGAGAAGATTTTATAGCATTTATTAAATACAGTATAATTATGGTGTACTTTTAAGCTCAATATGGATGGACACAGTCTCTAAGACTACAATATCAGGGGTCCCAGGTTTAGTCTCCCCGGCTCAGGACCAGGTCCTTCCAACCAAGGTCCAATGTATCAGTGCTTTACACTGGGCATCTAAAAGACTCAGAGAAATTCTATTGATATTGCACCTCAGGGTTTCTCTGTATCCGCCCCAGGCTTTCACTGGGGTGTCCAATTAGCTGTAACCTAGAGGAGCCGTCTGATAAGGGTCTGCTCTGTTTGCTAATAGAATTTGATAGATCCATACTTTACTTTCTAATATTCAGTAGGTATTGATATTAACACCTGGGAACCAGGGTTAAGCAAATTCCTTCATACAAACACTTTTTCACACATTTGCTGTAGGAGCCGTCTGATCAGGGTCTTCTCTGTTTGCTAATATACGATGATATAGAACTGATTAAGGCCAGGTGCACAGTAAATGTGCCAATTAAGTTAGCATCTGGGTCAAAAAATAAAGTTTCTTGTATTTGTTCATTATACCAATTTTTATATGACTTAATGTATATAAAGCGATGTCCAGTTGTTAAAAAGATAACTTTTTGCCCATAGTTTTATATTTTCACATGTGTCTGTCACTAGGTATACAAGGGGACGGACATTACAACTTAATGCATTACAGGGTTATATCTTAAATTCACTGACCAACTGGTGTGTTTAACAGCTTTTATTTTTCACTGACATACATACACATCTATCTACTTTCGAACAAAAATAACTTCATGTGAAATAGTAGTGAAAAATATGTCTTTTGTGAAGGATCTAATTAACACTCAAAGTGCAAACTGAATTAAATTATTTTCATTCAGTGTATTTATAATATGTTTCCTAAAATTAAGTTGTCAGGGACCTTAAAAACAGGTTTGATAACATGAACTCATGTAGATGAAATGAAAATATCTTAAATTTTAAACACAAATACAGATTAATGTATTCTATCAACCTTTTTGCATGGGGGGACGGACATTACACTTTTCAGGACCGGACATTATAATTCTCCTGGCATAATGTAAAAAATGATTTTGAAGGTACATAAGTATTGTACATGCCCATTATTGCTTAGATGTACATTGATATATGATTTTGGTTTTAATTTTTATTCAATTTTATTCATTTGAGAGTCAATAATTACATTAATTATTATAGGTAAAAGGTTGATCAATTTGTTCGGAATAGCCCAGTGGTACATGCAATAATTAAAAATTAACAAAGATAGGATGAATAATCTTGAATGAAGACAATTTGAAACTCTTCAAATAATGGTTGTAACATGTTTTTTTCATTTTAAGCAGTTTGGATCCAGATCAAATCCATGCTGTTTGTCCATAACTTGTGATTTGTTGTACAATCAAATTATACTTTCCAATTTATATCAATTTAAACTTACTTCAGATATAAAATCTGAAAAGTTAAAATTAAACTATTTAACCCATATAATGTAGGAAGCCAGTTTATGAGACATTGTGTAGACCCTGATCAGTGGGCTCTTAGAGGGTCCCCTCACCAGGGTCTGCACTGTTTTATTTTGCAGACATAATTTTGGTGCAATCACCTATCTAGACTAAAATGCAGATCTTTCAGTCAGACAATAGACATTGAACTTTACAATTTCAGTGACTTTATTAAGGTTAGGACCTAGATCAGGCATTTAATATTAATAACGGAACAGATGGTTAAAATACAATCTTTCTTACTGGTGCCAATATTTATGATCAGTTTCTGATCACTATCCGAGCTGTATCAAATTTATATTTAAATTATCTTTGTGGATATTGAAAGTCTAAATTTAATTGCAGAGGAAAGAAATTCGATTAAAGCTGAAGCTTTTTTCTTGAACTTGTCACTAATGTGATATATCTGATCTCAGTACCCCTATTTCCTCCCTGGTTGAGCGCATTTCCTGCCTGCCTTAGGCCCCTTACCCCTCTTTGATAATTGATATGCAGTAGGTGTTGAATAAACAAGTCCTTACTAATTAAATTTGGAGGTCATGACACAAAAACAAAACAGCAGGGTGTCAAGTTCTGAACTACTTTGAGATTAATGTTAACTTATCTATGATAGTGCTGGACTGTTATACAGACACTACTGTAATTGGCCCACTGTAATGTCCGTCCCCCGACTTGTAATGTCCGTCCCCCAATATAAAATATTGTGTAATTTTTTGATTTGATGATTTGTTTTTTAAATAAAGACTTTTTAACATTAAAGTAATAGTCTGAATGTGGTTATTGTACACAGCCATGTATTTATTTTAGTTTTAGAGTTGAAAATGAAAACCTTATTATAATTTCACATGGCAATATCTTTAAAAGCATGTAATTTGGGGAAAAAACACTTTCTCTATGTGTATACTATATTTTTACAAACAGTAGACTTATTTATACTAAAATTAATTTCAAATTTAGCTATATTATGTAATTAATATGGTTAATAAGTCTTCTAATGAAACATATTGGAGAGGGGACGGACATTACAGGGGACGGACATTACAGATAACCTTTATACTTTGCTGGAAAAACATCATTTAATATGCAGTCATAAGGAAAATTGATGGTGAATTGATGAAAGGCATCTACTAGGCTTATGTTAAAATGGTTGACACTACATAGATATGGTTTTCTAAAAAAATAAGAGGGGGGGACGGACATTACATGATTTTTGACACAAACCTAAATGAGATACTAAAACTGACAAAAAATCAAAAACGTACACTTTATGGAAAAAAAATTGGTATACTTGGATGATGTTATCAGTTTTATGATCAGTAATACATTTATTTCTTTAATTATACTATTTTTGTTGAAATTATATGTCAATAATAGGATGATAGGGTTTGTACGATTTAGCAACCATTACATCAACACGCTTTTGCTATTTTGCATTTAACTTCATATTCATGAAAGCAAGATACTTACATTATATATCAAATTAAACAGAAACAAATTCTTCTGTTGATAACATTGTACTTCATAACCTGTTACTATTCAGATTCTAATAATAATGACTTGAAAATAGGCAAAAAAAGTGATGCTAATTCATTACAGCCAAATTAGGCACTTTTTTGGGTTTAAAAGTTGCATAACTTCATAACGGATAAAGATATGTGCTTGAAATTTTCAGCACACCTGCAGAATTGCTTATAGAAAGAAATAGTAAACTTGCTTTTCTCTTGTAAATTGAATCTTTGGAGAAAAGAACATGTACACTGTTTTTTAAAGAATTGGCACATTTACTGTGCACCTGGCCTTCTACAGTTTTTGTCGAAACCATATAAAATTTCAGCTAATAAATGTTCCTGCTGTCATTGATTTCTTTCATGAATAATGAACAGATACTAAAGGGTCAAGAAATTGTAACAGACAATAAATTTGCAGACCTTAGCAAATGCAATAAATTAGCTCTTGTAATTAAACTGCAGATAATCTTTCTCAAATTGCCAGAGGAGAACAATATAATTTGCATGTTTTACGAACTGTTACATCATTCAGAATTTCTTGGAGCAAGTGTTAATTACTCCATGGAGCAAGTTTTTTATTTTTCCAATCTCCAGGAAAGACTATGAGATTTTCTTAATTATTTCCCCATGAATATTAATGTATTGTAATAAGTTTTGTCTATAATAAATATCCATGGCCTGACTTTTTAAAATTACACATTCAACTCTGATGATAAAGGTACATTTTGGACAAACAGTGTATAAGACCTGTTTAACTAGAACTATCAATAAATGTGATGAATTATTCATTACCCCCTCATGGCAGCTTTGATTCATAATAGCAGCAAAATCGATTGGTTTGTGACACAAACTACCTATGTTAAACAGGACCAAAACACAAAAATACTAAAATTTCAATATTTTTACCATTCAAGAGGACATAACTAAACCAGCTAGATCATCTTGGAAATATGATCAAATTCACTTCATGGTGATCACTTCTGTCAATTTAATTGAAATCAGCTCAGCAGTTTTTGAGATGTAACGCAGACTTTGTGACACAGACAGACAGACACAGACAGACAGTACAAAATCAATATGTCTCATCCCCTGACAATTCATAAACAGACAGTAAACAAGCTGTTTGGAATCAAGGCATTAATCTTTACCAACTTTTTGTTTTGACTTCCAGAATGTTAAACAATGATAAAACCATCCACTTTGAAAATTCCGCATTCAATAGAAAAAAGCAACCCGATATATAGGCAGTAGTTCTACATTTTTTCCAGTGAACATACGATTTTTTTACCATGTGAGTTAGTCAATAATTAATTGGTCCTAAAAGCAATGGGACAAACAGTTTAGTGCAATAAAATGTAAACCATTGTCATTTACAGTGTTATTTTTTACAACATTTGAACAAGTATGCAAAGTAAACATGTTAACTTCATGCAGTATTGACCAATTAACCTTTTACTACTCCATAAATACACCTTTCTAGTCACCTTTACAAACAGAGTAGACCCAGATGAGACGGCTCCTATAGGAGTCCTATAGGAGACGTCTGATCATGGTCTGCTCTATTTGCATATGAAATAATACAGATCTATATGATTCTACAGTTTCTGCCATGGTCCGAACATTATTAGTTATACAGTTCTTTCCCAGGGTACATGACGATTTATTCCCGGCTGAGGAAAATCATGTTGCCTGAGCCGTTAGGCGAGGGTTACATGATTTTACCAGCCGGGAATAAATCGTCATGTACCCTGGGAAAGAACAGTTTGTATAACGAATTTATTATACTGCAAAGTTTTACGGTTCGGATAATTTATATAAATCCAGTTTTGCATGTTGAATCACTAAACACGCTAATTCCCCTAAATGCGCCCCAATACATTTATTTCTACCCGAAGGTATCCGAAGTGTTGTGTATTGTATTTCATCGGCGTTCGTGTTATTATAGATGGCTGGACGATATAATAACTCCTCTAAAAACTGTTTTATTGGTCATTTCAAACAATGGTGTTTTTTAATTCATTTCTGCATTGTTTTCTTTACGTATCAACAGTTGTCTATTATGAATTTTGCTATTGTTTAGCCGAGTCGAGAAGTCGGTCTTTTGGTTTCTGACCATAATATGTGGGGCCTGCCATGGGGAATTTCTATGTACCCTGTCAGCTAACAGGGTACATGGACTCATGTACATGGCTAGTTAACCAATCAGAAGTGAGGATTTTACTTTGCAGTATAATAATAATGTTTTCATGTGCCATTATAAAAATAATCTAATTAATATTCATGACATACATGTAATTATTTATTTCATGAATATTCATGGAATACACTGAATGCAAGAAATAATTCAAATGTTTTAACCCTAAATTCCATGTTCATAATAATGTTTATTCCAAATTTCAATACCTAATGAATATTCATGGTCAAATTAGTTAAAATGAAAAATGGAAGGTGGAACAGTGTTACCATTTTAGAAAGTAAAGAAATAGATCTTTCAAATTCAATTTAAACAAACAGAGCAGACCCTGAACAGATGGCTCCTTTATGCGAGCTTAAACCTTTACCTGATAAGAGACACCTTTTGATGCCTTGAAGTTGCAAACAGAGAAGACCCAGATCAAAGATTTGTATCGGCATGAAAAGGCGTATCGATATAGAGTAAATGGTTGGAACACATTGTTTTACTGTATCAGCCTCTGCTAACATTACCAGCTGCAGTAATGGGGCAATTACTTTACCAATAGCCTCCAATATCATCATGTTAGGTTATGTTAGGTACACTTTTCCAGTGAAACTCAATTCTTAATGGTCGGCATGCTAGAAGCAAATCTGTAAATTAACCAGTTAACCCTAAGTTACTCCATAGATACGCCTTTTAATGCCTTTACAAACAGTAAGAAGTCATCTGATCATGGTCTGCTCTGTTTGCTTATTAATATGCATGACATCATTATTTCTCATAATTATTCATGAAGTAATGGCTTAACAGTGTGGATTCAGATGAGACAGCAAACCATTAGCCTACATCATAAAGTCAGGAGTGCATTCAGTTAACCATTTCCCAGATATGTTGCGATTTCCATTATAGTAATCAACCAAACATTTTAAAATCGAAATGTTGCGAATTACAAGAGTAAATGCAACATTTTGGTCTTAAAAGTTGTGAACATTTCCATTAAACTGTAACAGTTAATATACTGTTAGCTGGAACTGATCTGTAAATAATGTAACTGGTTGAACTTTCAAATTATTCAAGCAAGAGGGCCATGAGGACTCTAAATCGCTCACCTTGTCTTATATGGAAAACAAATAGCACATACAGCAGAATGGCTGAGGCCTTGCTGATGTTTGAAAATATCTTTTAGAAATTTGCTAGATACTAAATAGTTTCCTTCCTCATTCATGCATTTTCAAACATTTGCAAACAAAGTAGATCCAGATCAGATGGCTCCTACTGATCAGGGTCTGCTCCATTTGCAAATGGAATTTTGAGATATCGATCTGTTTCTTTATTTTCTAAATGGCTACAATATTTCACCTTCCATATTTCATTATAACTATTTTGTCCATGAATATTCAGTAGGTATCAAATTTTGGAATAAACACAGAACACTGGAAAGGGCTAAAGGACAAGATTGTCCTTTCAGTAAACTCATATTTTGCAATTATATCATAAATTATGCCAATATGGTATTTGTTATGTTCGATAATTCTTATAAGATTGTCAATATGAACTTAATATTATCTGAAAATGCACCTGTGATACAAAATTAAACAGTTTTCGTAGATACAGTAAAACCTCTCTATAACAGCCACTAAACTGTGTAAGTTGGTATTTAGGGCAGGTGGCTGCTTAAAGCAAGGTGAAAGTAAAACAGCACGCTCCTATAGGAGCGTTCTGTTTTACTTTCACCTTGCTTTAAGCAGCCACCTGCATTTAACACAAAATACTTGATGTAATTTAGTGGCTGTTATAGAGAGGTTTTACTGTACTTATAATATTTTGTTGTATAACAAATTTATGCTTATCAACCCCTGGGTCGAACAGTTACAAATCTAAAATGCTACCTGAATAAAAATGAATACAGCAGCGAATCTTCGACATCAAACACATGAAAGTTTTGTCTTCTCCATTGTTTTTGGATCAGTTTTATTGTGATAAAAAATTACTTCCTTTCAGCATATAAACAAATTATTTAATATGTAATTTTAAGGCATTTTAAAAATGTGTTGCAAGTTCTAATAGCTAAATTATATAACATATATGGTGTAAAATGATTCAATAATCATGCAGATCAGTATTTTATGAGGAAAGAATTTTTAAAAGTGTCACTAATATAGCCATATATGGAAATCTGCCATATAATGTTATGGAAATCCATATAATTGGATCATTTTTGTAATATTATTTTGAAATTGGACAAGCACTATTTCCAAGCAGAAGATTTTTCTATTATGAAAAACAAACTACAGTATTTGTTGACAAGCACAGGACAAGGACGAACATTATGAGCATCATAAGACACAGCTCTATATCAAAAGCTCACTTCAGCACCCTAGCACTACTTGTACGTTGTAGGTGAGCTACCAAAAAACTCCTACTAGGAAAATTTCCATTCAATAAGAGAAATCCTATATAGTAACTATTATGCCTTCTAAATCCTCAAGCAAGGAACAGAAATGAATACAAGAAACCTAAACCTGAATAGTATAACCAAATATTCCTAGAACCATGATCTGTCACCGTTAATGAGAAAATCTCAAGTGACCACCAAATTCTCAAGAATATGGCCAGAAAATGAGCACTCAGCTCTTGAGCTGGTAAATATAAAGCATCCAATCTGTTCTTCATTACGAAGCAATATACGTTCTTTAACCCTTTGACTGCGGGGAACCACACAGTGTATTGGCTTTATGCAAACAACTCTCAAGAAGATCCAGATCAGAGAGGGCTCCAATAAAATTCCTCCGATCAGGATCAGCATCGTCTGTGTCAATACAAAATCCTCTCACAAGTTATCACTGATGGACTCTATAATAGTTAAACACTCAGATGGCTCATTCCACTCTGAATATTCAGCATTCAAAGAGTTATTGCCTTTCAAACACAGTATAAGTAAATTGTCTGATAATACTTGAGGTCAGAGTGGTACCATAAATAAAAGTATGGTTTTCTTCTATCTCTTTTCAAAACCTGTGTCTCAGATTCTCCAACTGTTTGTAATACTCAGTTACTCAGTAAGGCCATCACAAATTGGCCCTGGATGATGATGCTGACTCAGCCTGGGTAAATACCACAGCAAAGAAATATCTTCCTGCCTGACAGTCTTGTGTCTCCCAAATTCTATTATATATCCAAAACAGAATAAGCCCCAATCTCCATGCAATATACATACACATATATATAGCAGCCATTTAAACAAGAGCTGTCCGCAGACAGCGCGCTCCACTTTCTTTAGTGCTGGATAGTGTAGTGGAAGTCTAAGTCAGAAAGGGGAGATAACAACAGCAAAATTAATTTTAGGGTTACCTACCCTTGTGAAATGGGTCCCCCTTGTAATAGTTAATATGTATACCAAAGATGAACCAAATCTCTTGGACAGTTTCTGAGACATGGACCTGAACATAAAACTTAACCAACAATGAAAATTGTAAGTCGAAAAAGGGGCATAACTATGGCAAAATTAATTTAAGGGTTACCTACCCTTGTGAAATGGGTTCCCCTTGTGATAGTTAATATGTATACCAAAGAT
Organism: Azorinus chamasolen; assembly: GCA_963576725.1. Taxonomy (NCBI): domain Eukaryota; kingdom Metazoa; phylum Mollusca; class Bivalvia; order Cardiida; family Solecurtidae; genus Azorinus; species Azorinus chamasolen. Next base: position 55,827,147 of record OY755243.1, on the reverse strand, counting down.
GAACCAAATATCTTTGACAGTTTCTGAGACATGGACCTGAACATAAAACTTAACCAACAATGAAAATTCTAAGCCGAAAAAGGGGCATAACTATGGCAAAATTAATTTTAGAGTTACCTACCCTTGTGAAATGGGTTCCCCTTGTGATAGTAAAAATACATACCAAATATGAACCAAATATCTTTGATGGTTTCTGAGAAAAGGACCTTAACAAAAAAGGTTAACCAACGCCGACGCCAGACGCCGACGAGAGGGTCATGACAATAGCTCCACTTTTTGAAAAAGTGGAGCTAAAAAAGGACCCTTAACTGACTCTTTCCTCCATTACATAAGTCTTTCTATGCCTTTACAAACAGTCAGTAGACCCATATCAGACAGCTCCTGTATGATTATCCCTTTCCCTGTTCTGTATATTGGCCAAATTTCAATACCTACTGAATATTCATTAGCAAAATAAGTCATAATGAAATATGGAAGGTGGAACAATTTAGACATTTTAGAAAGCAAAGAAAAAGATATATCAAATTCTATAAGCAAACAGAGCAGACCCCGATCAGGCGGCTCCTCTAGGAGCCGTCTGATCTGGGTCTACTCTGTTTGCAAATGTGTGAAAACACGTTTATATGAGGGAAAGGGTTATAAATATGACAATCCACAGTTCTGCTATTGGCAAAAAGCCTGTGTCCATGTGTTATTATAACAATTAATTTAATTCATGCAACGAGGTTTCTCTGCTCCGGATCAGGCATAAGTAAATTAAACTGATTTTTACTGGTAGTTCTGATTCAACTTAACCCTTAATTTTACCTCACACAAATACTTTTTCATGCTTAAAATTGAAAACAGAGTATACCTAGATCAGATGGCTCCAGGTGTATGCAAAGTCTTTAAAAGACATATATCTAGAAACTCAATGATTTGTATGTCATTATAAGTAAGTTGGAAAGGAGGATAGACATAATTACTTGAGAGATGCATTTTCACCTCTCTATAACGGCCACTAAATTACAAAAAGTATTTTGTGTTAAAGGCAGGAGCATTCTGTTTACTTTCACCTTGCTTTAAGCAGCCACCTGTCCTAAATACCAACTAATTCACACAATTCAGTGGTCATCATAGAGAGGTTTTACTGTAATTTGCAAACCAGAGCAGACCCATTAATCAGTTTGAAAAACAAAGTCTGATCAGGGTCTGTTCTTAGCTTACTTATGGTATAAAAACCTGATTCTACTGTTTGGACAAAGCTTAGAATCAATATTCAAAAATTCATTATAATATACTTGAATATCCTGGTTAGGTAACAGCTAGGTTTAAATCATAGACTAATGGATTAAAGTACAGGAATTCTAGCATTGGTGTCATAAAATAAACAAATATAATCAAGCTGGCAGTTATTCAGGATAAGTTTCAATAATGAAAACTAAGTACAATGAACTTTCGATACATGTGATATAAATTGGTTCTTAATTTTCATTATGAGATGTTACTAAACTCCTTTAAAAATGCCCGAAACAATCTGTGTTCAGGCATTTGCAAACAGTGTAGACTGAAAGCAGAGGTCCCATTCTTAGAGGAGCCCTTTATCAGAGTCTGCAATGTTTGTCATTAAAAAATCTTCTATAAAATTTAAGCATTTCATACTGAATGGACTATCATAGTTAACCCGTTACCTGTTCTATGTTTATTTCAAATTTCAATACATACTTAATATTCGTTAACAAAATAGTTATAAAGAAACACGGAAGGTGGAACATTGTAGACAGTTTAGAAAGTAAAGAAACAGATCGATCAAATTCTGTTAGCAAACAGAGTAGACCCTGATCAGACAGCTCCTCTAGGATACATGTATATACATATATCTCACTGTGTTAGTACATGTACTTCTCTGTGCAATCACTGCTGTGGTCAGTGCACTGGTTGCACAATCAACTTGTAAATAGTGCAGACCCTGATGAGACAGCTCCTGCAGGAGCTGTCTCATCTGGGTCTTCACTATTTACAGGTTGGTATATTGACGTGAATAGCAAGCGAAGGGTTAACACTAATGAGTAGCAGCAAGATAAGGGTTTGGCTGAGAAACCAGAGATATTCTGATAGATCAGTATACATCGCATGTCATACGTACAGCCCTATACATGTAATAGAATCCTTGAAATATTTAGAACATGAATTCGCAGATATAAAGTCAATATATATTTATATGCATGATTTCTCGATGAGATCATTTGTTACAGAGGTTCTGCATGGCAGCTAGACAAAGGCAAAGACACACATTACTAACGAAAGAAGAAAAAAATACTAACATCATTTATTCATGGCTGAAATTCACTGGACCTGAGTGTTTCAATTTCCTAAGAACCATTATTAAACCCTGTGCCCGCTACACGACAGCTCTTGTAGACTCTACTGGAAACATGTAATCAGAAATATTTTTACATCACTCAGAAATTGAAAATAGTACACACTCTGATCAGACGTACATCAAATACAAACTACATAATTAAAGTATTACAATTATCAGGGTCTACACTGTTATTGCACATCCCATAAATCAACACAGCTCACTCTCTAAGTGGCAGTTAACCTGAATTATTTGCACTGTCAGTGTTCCTCTTAAATTCCTGTGACACAGAGCTAAAACCATTTGGCAATTTGACAAATCCAATTCAGCTTCTTCAACAACTCTCTTCATTTGACATTTTCAATTTGAAAGTGTCAAATCTGTAGAAAGCAATTAAAATGTTATTTGCAATAATTGAATTTGCATGACAGATTTTTAATACTGTTATAAGAGCAACTGATTTGACTGAAGTCTTAAACCATTGGATGCAGACAATGGAACGAGTGTACATACATGTATGTGTTGGCATTCTAAACAGTGTTACTGTAGACCCCGATCAGAGGGCTCTTAACCCATTCCCTGTTCTATATTTAGGCCAAATTTCAATACCTACTGAATATTCATTAACAAAATAGTTATAAAGAAATATGGAAGGTGGAACATTGTAGACAGCTTAGAAAGCAAAGAAACAGATCTATAAAATTCTATTAGCAAACAGAGCAGACCCTGATCAGACGGCTCCTCTAGGAGCCGTCTGATCTGGGTCTACTCTGTTTGCAAATGTGTGATTAAACACGTTTATATGAGGGAAAGGGTTAAAGGACAGCCCTCAGATCAGGGTCTGCACAGTCTATTCAAATCAACATTTGCAAACCATTTTCTTTCATACAGAATGATATTATTCATGTAGAAATAATGACCTATGAATATTTATACGCTGAATTTTTTAATGGCATATTGACAGAAAATGTAAAATCAGATCCACCGGTATATCATTTTATAAGCAAACACTCTGAGCAAACACCCTGATAATAGACAGCTCCTACAGGAGCTGCCTGATCTGGGTCTACCCGGTTTGCATTGTTTTTCAGGAAGATCTTAAAAGTTTATGTCATATACGAAATTACGTCTGAATTATTTTAATATATATCAGACTTATGCAATTCATCCCTATTGAAAAATGATATGCTCCACTGTACTATCCGTATGCACAAAGAAACAGCTGATTTAATAAGCATTAAATAGAAAATGCATTTTCGGCATTTTATTATGTAACTGCATGGCATAGAGGGAATTATTTAGCATGGGATTTAAATTCCTGAAAAACGATGCATTCATTTTTCAATAAAGAAGATTTCAGTTCAATCTGACTTGAAATAAAAAATAATCTTGATTCAAATTGAGTGACAGTTTATTGAAATGGACAGCAGTAAATATTCATGATGTGGTAATTTCATACATGAATATTCATGAAGTAGAGGGTTAACCCTTTCCAGTGAGTTTATTCCAACCTCCTCCTGTCTCAGCTTTCTTCATGACTTTCACCCTGCATTATGCAGCCATCTTGCAGTCTAAAAAGTTCTGAATGTTTCTTTCCTATATAAACATTTTGATTAGTGAGGGTTTAATTTTTAGCAGATGGCAATTCCTTAGCATGCCTATAAGAATTTTTCTTTAGAATACTGGAAACAAGTGTTCTTGTATTTGCAAACAGTGTAGACACAGATGAATGGACTCTTAAAGATGCCCCTCTGGTAATTAGTCTGCATGTACTGTTTAGTCATTCAAAATTCTCTAGCAATCTTACTACTGCATACACAAGCCATTGAAATATAATTACTATACCATTAAATGTACATTAAACTTGTAAAATCCATTAATTCCCCCATTAATCCCTGCAATAATGATTTTAACAGGGTTGGAAACATTAATGGGGTAACCCCTTAAAACACTATGAAATATCATTTTCATGGCCATTAATAATACCTGGAAAGGCATTAAAAATAAAGAAAATTAAATATTATAAAGTTATTGGCAATGAAAAAAACATGAAATCCTGTTTTCATCTTTTTTAACCTGTTTATTAATGCTCATTAATTGCATCCAACTCTCTTTAATGGCCATGAATATCTAAGCCACTTTTATTCATGCCCATTAACTGTTTCGAACTTTCTTTAATGAACATGAAAAAGAAAAACTTCAATTAAAATTTAATGCAAATTGAAGTTATGATTGTTGTTATTTAATACATAAAAATGTCAATACATTCTTGCAAAATGATTATTTAATGGCCTTCATATTATTAATGCCCATTAAAATAATAAAAAAAATACAATAAAAAAATTCAAATTGAAGATGACTTGGACAAAAGAAACTTCAAAAAGCTGTAGCTTTAAAACTAGTAGTTGGCTAAGGCTTATTAATATTATTCTTGATATGCCAGCTCCATGCTGTATATACACTGATCTACTTTCTGTTTGGAGAAGTCTGGCATACATTTTTTATGATCAATAAATGCTTCTTGTGCTGTGTACAGTGCCTTGGCATCTGATAAAAAAACACAGTCTACAGGAATTGAGTCTGATTTCAAATGACTATTTTTAACTATGCAATTTAAATATTTGCCATTAATTTATTTCATGTGTTAATGGGTAATTGTACCCCTTTAAAAGCTTTTAATGGTCATTTTAATGGCCATTACATCGTTATTTTAATAGCTTTTAAGAGGATGATGTTAACAGGATTTTTAATGATGCTATGAAATGCCATTAAATAGTGACCATTTAAATGCCATCAAAGGTTTACCTATAAATGGGTCATTTTAATGATGTACCATTAAAACTATATGGAAATCCTGCTAAAAATTTAATTGGTTTTAAAAAAGGTTTTTGAATGACAAATTAATGGCAATGGCATGCAGTAGTGAATAATGTCCTTCAATTCTGAAATGGACTCAGTAAGTTAGCACTTTCCCTCATACAAACATTTTTTCATGCCTTTGCAAACAGAGTAGACCCAAATCAGGCAGCTTCTGCAAAAGCCAGTCTGATGTGAGTCTACTCTGTTTGTAAATGAAATTATAATCTATAAGGTCTAAACTCTACAGCTTTTATCAATACAAAAAATTCCTGTGTACATAATTATGCCATTATAAAACTTCAGCTATTAAATATTCATGATTTCATGGTTTCTTACATGAATATTCAACAGGGAAAAGGTTGAACACAGATGGGTCATTCCTGTTTGAATATTCAGCATGATTCAAATGGTTAAAGTATATGAGCACTTAAAAGTAAGAATTCTCAGTAAGCTGACCTGAAGTGTCCTAGTTAAACCAACAGTACACTGCATGTTTTTTGCTGCATGCTTTTCCTGTGCAGTAGTACACTGCATGCTTTTTGTTACTACTTAAATGATTTTGATGTAAATGTTTAATCCTTTCTTCAATAAATATGCCTTTCTACACCTTTGCAAACAGAGAATACCAAGATGACAGACGGCTCCTAAAGGAGCTGTCTGATCAGGCTCTGCTCAGTTCGCAAACAGTTTCTGCCATGGCCAAAACTTTCTCCGTCCAATGTAACAATTAAGCTAATTGATATTCTTGATGTCATTATTTCTTGCCTGAATATTCATGCAGTAACTTTAATGGTTAACACTTTAACTTAAAGCTTAAAGCAGAGAAATCATGATTACCAATATGCAAACTGTTTGAATCCAAATGAAACATCACATAAGGTTGCAATCTCATCTGGCTCCAAACTGTATCAATGATACTTCGATTATATTTTGGTAAAAGATATGAGAGAATTTCTATTTTAACCGTTTTTAACACATGATTTTGTTGTGGAAGTAGATATCATAGAATCAGATCTATATCATTCAATAAGCATACAGAGCAGACCTTAACCCATTCCCTCATATTGACGACTTTTGACGACTCTGTAAAAGTCTCTTTGTGTAACCATTGTAATAAATAGAGCATTAAAAAAATTGCTCCTAGAGCAAAATGCTCTATTTATCACAATGGTTTCAAAGTAAAAATTCTAAAATTTTCCTTTTCTCTAGTTAATGCTCCTAAATTTCAGTAGTTTATTAAAAGAGGTTGGATCTAAAAATAGGGAATGGGTTAAAGCTTGATCAGACTGTCGGCTCCCAGTATATTGGGAGCCGTCTGCAGATGATCAGGGACACTAATCTCTATATGCAAAGGCGTAGAAAGGCGTATTTATGGAGGAAAGGGTTAAGAATTGAAGCAGACAATAATTGTTGCAGAAGAAAACTTACTTAGTGTGCAAATATTTAACAAAGAGTTAACCCTTTCCTTCATATAAACACATTGTCACACATTTGCAAACAGAGTAGACCCAGACCAGACAGCTCCTATAGGAGCCCTCTGATCAGGGTCAGTTTAATTGTTTGCTAATGAAATTTGATAGATAATTTGTTTCTTAATTATTACTCAAATTCTAAAATTTAAGTTACAATGTTCCATCTTCAATATTTATTAATTATGACAATTTGGTCAATGAATATTCAGTAGGTATTGGAATAAACATAGAAGAGGGATATTATAGAATTAAATGCTCTGAGGGTCTACAATGTTTGCAAATGTCTGTACAATGAAGGTTCCCACATTCAAAGGGTTAATTAACCCTTTCCCTGTTCTGTATTTAGGTCAAATTTCAATACCTACTGAATAATCATTAACAAAATATTTATAAAGAATTATGGAAGATGGAACAGACATTTTAGAAAGCAAAGAAAAAGATCTATCAAATTATATTGGCAAACAGAGCAGACCCTGATATAGGAGCCATCTGATCTGGGTCTACTCAGTTTGCAAAAGCGTGACAACACATTTATATGAGGGAAAGGGTTAACTCTCTGTGCAGGCTTATAATATAATTATATTGTAATTGCTGGCCAAGATCCTTAGTGTTTGTTTGTCAATTTCTCTTCTTCAAGTATACATGCAATTAGAGTGAAAAACAACTATAATTTAATTAGGTCCTCCGATGAGACATTCAGTTGCTCAGCAGTTTCATCTGGGTCCAAACTCTTTTTTAAGGTTATCACGATTTCAAAACAAGGGTGAGTTAGAATTACTCCCTGTCCACTCACACATTGTCCAGTCACTGGTCATGCATCATTTCACACCATTAAATATCCAATGACCAATCAACTGTTACATTTAAGTTCTAAGCTTGTCTAAGTATCAGCTAGCTAGTTATATATCCACCTACCACTTTTGTTCTGACCGGTGACCAGACAAGTTCTTTAGCCAGAATGAATCCCTCTACGTTTACAGAAACAGGTACTGTACAGTCATGCACATCTAACATTCAGTTGGTGATTTTCTCCAATTTAACCCTTTCCCTATTCTTATAATTTTTATTCCAAATTCCAATACCTACTGAATATTCATGGACAAAATGGTTATAATGACATATATGACAGGTGGAACAAAATGCAGCCATTTAGAAAGATAAGAAACAGATCTATCAAATTCCATTAGCAAACAGAACAGGCCCTGATCAGACGGCTCATAATTATAGGAGCATCTGATCTGGGTCTACTCAGCAGTGAGTGTTTGCAGATGCGTGATAACGTGCCTATATGAGGGAAATAGGGTTTGGTGGAGAAATGACAATTTTAGTACATGTATCTCGGAGTACGCACATTTATCTGTTGCTAAACAGACTGTCCTAAAATAACTTCACAAATACACCTTTCTATGCCTTTGCAATTAGTAGGAGAAGAACTCTAAGAACAGATGGCTCCTGTAGAAGCTGTCTGATCAGGGTCTACTCTGTTTGCTTATTATAACTTATAGGTCTGATTCTATAGTTAGATTCATTGTTATATTATAACACAGGGACACTGAGGGTCATTTTTGACCATGGCAGATCTGCCGTGATAAAAAATGACCCTGTGTCCCAATGTGCTATTACAGTAAAACCTCTCTATAACGGCCACTAAATTGTGTTAATTTGTTGGTATTTAGGGCAGGTGGCTGCTTAAAGCAAGGTGAAAGTAAAACAGAACGCTCTTACATTGCTTTAAGCAGCCACCTGCCTTTAACACAAACTAATTGATGTTATTTAGTGGCCGTTATAGAGAGGTTTTACTGTATAACAATTAATCTAATTAGTATTCATAGTGTCATTATTACATTCATTGAGTAAAGGGTTAGGTATTGAGCTGAATGCAGAAGTAATATTCAATGTTAAAGTTACCAGACTACAATTTAATTAATGATGACATTGACAATGCAGACGCAGGAGTTACGACTATAGCTCGTATTTATATTTCTTCGAAAAACAGACGAGGTAATAATCCATGATTACATTACACCCTAAATTTGCAGACAAGAGAATGTTTTAGTGGTATATTGCAATCTAATATAACCTTTCACGACCTTTATTTTGTGTACCCTAGCCTATTCTCCCTAATAAATGCCTCTAATCTATTAATACACATCCCTGTATACTTCTGGAAGGAAACTAATCCATTCCCTCATAGGCTATAATTTTTAGATCCAACCTCTTTGAATAAATCTACCGAAAAGGAGCTTTAAGTAGAGAAAAGGAAAAGTTTAGAATTGTGTAGTTCTGAAATCATTGTGTTAGATAGAGCATTTGCTCCATAGGAGCAAATGCTCTATTTATCACAATGGTTTCATAAAGTGACTTTTACAGAGATTGATGTCAAAGGTGTCAATATGTCAGGGAATGTGTTAAACCATGAGTATTAATATGTAACAACTAAAACCCAAAATACAGTAAGTAGGATAAACAGTAAATAAAGAAATATGTGTTTTTCAAAATACAGGTTGTAGCTTGATGCAGAGTGAAAGCAAAACAGAGAGCTCATCTAGGAGCTTTCTGCATTGCTTTTATGCTGCATTAAGCAAACATCTGAGTACAAAATGTAAGAAGCTCCTTTCAAAAATGTTATGCACTAGTTTATTTGAGATAAGACTTAGTAGGTATATATGTAAGACAGTAAGGGGTTACATTGAAGTGTCAGACTAGTTAGCTATAATCAACCCTTTCCCTGTTGAACATTGGCATGTCCAAAATAATGACATTAGGAATATTTAATTAGCTGAAATTTTATAATGGCATAATTACCGGTATGTATTTTATATATAGGATTTTTTGGTATTAATATATGATATCATAGAAACTGAACGAGGCGGGTCTATCATAATTTGGTTCAGCAAACAGAGCAGACCCTCAGATCAGATAGTTCCTACACTCCAGGAGCTATCTGATCTGGGTGTACTCTGTTTGCAAAGGTGTGACAAGCATTATTCAAATTGTACATATAGGCCATGAGCCAGAGGCCCAAATTTTGGCCATCGGTACCATCTTTGGGGAATAATGCTATCAATGCTTTTTGATAAGATATAAGTATCTAGAATCAGAAAATATGTGATAGCAGTAAATCGGTGGTAGCTTTTTGTATTTTTTTTCACCAATTTTAACCCTATGGTAAAAATAGTGTTTTCTAAATCTAGCATTAAAGATAAGACATCATTAAATTTCAAACTGATGTATCTCTCTTGTTACATCCTGTATCTACTTGAAAATTGAAAGGCTTGTAGCTGTAGTTACACACGTTTCATTAATGTTGTTATTTTTTTCACAAAAAGTGGTTCATATAATGTAAATTCTTGCTCATACGTACACGGAATTATGTTTACATTCATATGTATTTTGCAGAAGTAAAATTTCTCCGGAGTTTTGCATACCTTCATCATCTTTATTACTAGGCTCATAAAACTTCATATGTATATTCACAGTAATGAGGGCAATGAATTGACTTAAGACTAGAACCCTTACATATAGCATCTCTTAAGGCAAATTGTCAGAGTTATGTCCCTTTTAAATCTTCTATACACTCAAATTGTGCCAAAACTGAACTATCTTATGAGTTGGCCCCATGAAAGTTCACCAGCATTTCACTGTCATTATATCAACGACCAAATTAACGATGAGAACCCTTTAAGCCAGAACCCAGTCATTGTTTAGGCCAAATTATGTCCCTTTATGAAACTTGTATGTAACAGGTAAGCTATAAATATCCGATCAACCACTTCAGAGCTAGCTAATTTATGATATACTTTTGTACATGTATATTTATTATTCATCATAAGCATTACAACTTGAACTATAGGAAATGGATCCCCTCCCCTTCTTCCTTGTGATGATATTGTCTTTAGTCAAGTATGCATTTTAGTGAGAAAAGAAACAAAAACAAAGTCCCGTAATTTTTCTTACTACACAATTCCCCATCTTCGCATCAAGTTGTTTATCTGTGAAAGTGTTATGCATATACATGTATATGCTTTATGGTAAAGAAATTTGCCAAGACCTGTAACTCTGGATAAAATGGTCAGAACAAACATTTCCTTCTTAACGGTCATTTTCACATCAAGGTTGCCAAATTGCGAAAGTTTGAAGCAAAGCCCCCATTGGTGTATGAGGAGTTGGAAACATAAACGTTGCGAGATATATATAGGAGCATAAAATGGTGATTACCATATCTAGCATGCTTATATGTAGACATTCTGTTTACACTTCAGGTAATTTGAAGTAAAACGTATTTTGTCTGACCATCCGTTAGTTTGTCCATTGGTACATGTTAAGGTCAGCATTTCAGTTAACTCAGATGGTACAGCGTTCGCTTTCGGGCAGGACGTTGTGAGTATGATCGCTGGTCGGGTCATACCAAAGACTTTCAAAATGGTACTAAGGTGGGCTGGTTGGCCCGATGTCCGGTAAATGTTACTGGGTATGGGTTGCAGTTTTCAATTCTATTCACTAAACACATTAAAGAATCAATGAAATCAGAGTTGCTGTATCCAATTCTGTCTCTAATGCATCTATTAGCACAAGATGGCAAAGGTCAAGGACTTAATAATCATCGGGTACTGGTGAAACATTTGGACAGTAAAGACAGAAAAGTAAAATATATTAAAACATTGAGTTATCAGTAAGTAATGCAGATTTTACTCAGGTGTGTTCTGGTTAAAAGAATTGCACAACATTCAATTGGATTCATAGAATGTGATATTTAGGATTTTTCAAAAGCAACAAGCAATGACAAAACATGAGAGGGAACCTCCAAAACAAAGTTTAACAATTTGTTATCCATTTGAAACATAATGGCTAAAGGAAATCATGATATGCTAGACATAGGCAACAATAACACATAAGTAAGATAGATTTGCAGAAGAAATTGACTAGTGTAAACAATGTCCAAGTACATGTTATTGTGCTGCAATAGTAGATAGGATAGAGTTTGCTCAAACAGAAATTAATTATCAACGTGGTATAAAATCTTTGGCCGTGATAGAATATACATTATGTTTGAATTATGAAGGGAAAAATTAATCAAGAATTGTGGTGATGACTTGAAGTAGAGAGTCTGGTCATTAGATGCTAAGCATAACAATTAAACGGATTAGGAAGCATTTGGGGAGGTTTCTAGATAAATAGAGTCAACCAATGCATTGGCAATAGAAGGATACAGCAAGCACATTTAATGACAGTGAGAAGGTCCTGGCACTTCAGTACTAACTGGATGAAGTAGATGAGAGTCTGACCATGCAACTGAAGTAGTAAATCAAGTTTTTATAACCTGGTCAGAGAACACAGAAAACTTTGTAATGTATTTGGCTTTTCATGCTGATACATACACCAGAGTCCCATTATATTAGAAATGCGGGACTGGAGCAATGACTCCATAATATCAGGAAGATTACCATCACTATCAAAATATAAGTTTGTGTGTAACTTTGCATTGGCACGGCCTTAATTATAATAGTAAGGCAAGCACAGTGGGATTCCCGACCAGGAAAGAAAATCCCTAAGCAAAGTTCTTAAATTGGTTAGAAATAGGAGATCTGCTTCAAATTGTTACATGAAGTGCAGCCATTTGTCTGTCTCCAACATTCACCATAATGTGTAGGTCATGCCAGCCATACGCGACCTTTGCTGTGCGATGATGAAGGGTAATCTTCAACAACTATGCAGCGAAAACGTTGCATAGCGCTCGCAAAAATACAAACGACCAGGCCGTAATTCAGAATCCAAATTTTCAAAATTATTATAGCTTAGGCAATGTTATTTGTGCATTGGATGGGTGGTCAGGCAACCAACTTTCGAACAGTATTAAATTATTGGGATGTCTGTTTTTTTAAACTTGTGAATGCCTATAATGACTTTCTACACTTATGTCAGTAGCCGGTGAGAATGCATGTATTTGTAAGTAGGGCGATTGTTTGTTATGTATATTTGCTTTACGTTAGTTTTATCATTCATTTGCCACATAGGACTATCAATGATCCTACAGGAGAGATTGGAGGAGAGCAGAAGAACACTCTTGTTCTCTGGTTCCTCAACATTCCCTGTCAAAATTACTATTAGCAGATCGATACATTATCCTATAACCAGGTTAACATATCTTAGAGCTACCTTCATATGCAAAGTGCAAAGCAAATGTGAAACTTTTAGCTGCTTTTGGCTACTGACCGTTCCAAGGCGGTACTCCTGCTTTCAGCCTATGGTCAACTTTGTTGTTTAATATGCTTAATATCTAATGTTTTTGTCTTGATATGCGTCCTGTTATGTTTTGTCTTGTGGCTATACCGTTTCGTGTTTGATGGTGTTTGGTGCGGTGCCATTTCGTATGTGGCCCTCCCTGTTTGACTATTTTTCCATATTGAATCTTTGAAATATTAAAACCTTTGTAATAACCTTTAGGGCAATCCCTTCAACCTCAGTCTGATGGGAATCATCTTGAAGAAAATCTGACAGAACAATGATACGATACTATTTTTTCTGTAATTTATGTGTCAGTGACAATGCATGGAGAAAAAAAAACGTTTTCAGAGAAAGGACACTGGGGGGTTTTGGGCACTTTTTAACTCAACTGCCCCTTGTTCTAATTTTAAACAACATGTCATTCAGATGTGCCATTCTCCATCCTACATATTTAACTCCTGATCATAAATGCAAAAATGTAATTGATCTGTATTGTGTTTGGTATTGGATACCGTGCGACAATGAAATCACTGAAAGCATGTATGTTAGATTGACACAGATGTCCATCAAAAATGACCCATGGTTCATCTAGGAATATGTAATTGTGTACGAACCAATACGGGTGATTTCTTTGAATGTGGCAGATTCAATATCCACATTCTTCAATAACATACTACTGAGTATTTTGTTTGACACTACATGTACATTCAGTCACAAGAAAAATATGAACACAGCGAATGCCCATACCCACATATCTTCATCAGACAGAAAGTTTGAGGATATTTTAATCTCCTTTAATTCAAAAGATAATGACAATAAAACAATTTAGATCTAGATACGGTCTAACCTAAATGGTAAGCAACGAATGCTAATGATAATAAATATTATCACCCCGCCACATCCCATCTTACAGGCTACTAATTTATTTCGGGATAAAGTGGAAAATGGACCAATAAATAAATAATGATCAGGTCCAAATGAAACTAGAATTTTTTTATACAAAAATTGATGTCCCCCACCCCCGCGCGGACAAAGTTTCCCATATACAATTTTCAAAGTCCTGTAACTCTGTAGAAAATCGTCGAACCTGAACAGGGATAATACAAGCACAATTAGGCGTAGTGCAGTTCAATCTTATTAAGTTTAATGAAAATCCGACAACATGTCTTGGAGAAACCGCGAGGACAAAATTTCAAGATGTGTTTGTGAAACACTATGCCCCGACATTTGACCCTGAAGGATGACCTTGACCTTTGACCCACGGACCAGGGAGTTTAACGCGATACATGATACTTGTGCCAGGTTATTTCGAAATCAATTCACAGATAATAAAAGTTATAGAAAGGACAAGAAATTTGGGACGGACGGATGGAAGGACGCACAGACGGAATGACGGACAATGCGATTACTATATGCCCGCCGTTGGGGTGCATAAAAATCAAAGTCCCACAATTCTGCAGAAAATCATTGAACCGGAACATAAAAAAGATAAACACAACAAGACATAGTGCTGATCAATCCTATGAAATTTCATGAAAATCCGATCAAAGGTTTTGGAGAAACCGCACGGATAAACTAAAATCGGACAGAAGAACGGACGGACGGACGGAAGTGTGTGTGTGTGGGGGGGGGTGCAGACATACGGATGGACGGACGGACGCCACACATAAAAACAATATGTCCCCCAGTATACTTGGGGGGCATAACTAGCAAGTGCATTGGTTACTAAAATAATAAGAATAACAAGTGTTAAGCAAACTTGTACATTGGGGCACTTGCGTCTATAAATGGACAGATAGGCAGACGGATGAATGGACGGACAGATAGAGGAACAGACATATGGGGTGGACAGATGGAAGGACAAGTAGACTGACAACCTGATTCAGGTATACCATCATAATTTCGTTGTTGGGGTATGATACCAAATGTTGTAAATCTGAAATCGTTAGCTTTACTTTTCATTGATATTTTGTCTCGAAATGCGGATATTGTATAGCATAATATAAAACGCATTAACACATAGAAAGCTACCATCGATGCAATGCTATCACATATTTTCTAACTCTATAGATGTATATGATGTAAAAAATAACAATGGGAATTATTCCCCTGAGATGGTACCGACCAACCCTACTGGCTCATGGACTAATAGAAAAGGGTCTAGCTTATATCTTCAGCACTCTAAACACTTTTGGAATTTTTTACTCAATGTCAGATCATTGAAGGATCAGATTTATATAATTTCATAAGCAAACAGAGCAGACCCTGATCATACAGTTCCTGCTTGAGCCATCTGATCTGGTTCTTAGTACTCTTTGTTTGCAATGGCGTGAAAAGGCATCTCTATCAGGGAAAAAGATTTTTGTTCTTAACCTTTTACTCCATAAATACGCCTTTCTACACCTTTCCAAACAGAGTAGTCACCCAGATCAGACAGTTACTGTAGGAGCAGTCTGATCAAGGTCTGCTCTGTTTGCTTATGGAATAATATAGGTCTGGTTTTACAGTTGCTGCTTTTGCAAAAGTTTCATGTGTTAACCCTAATACAACGCTGAATTTTCAAATGGACTCTTCCAAAATTCAAATAGGTCAAGCTTATAGTGAATATTTAGGGATGTTTTCTAAAGAAAAGTGTAGCATGACAAACAGTGTAGACCCTGATGAGAGGGCTCCCCTAGGAGCCCTCTCATCTGGGTCTACACTGTTTGCAAAGGACATTAGTGACTCGTGTCCCGAACTGTAAGGGTTAACCCACTTAGGCTATTTTAGATCCAACCTCTTTGATTAAATCTACCAAAAAGGAGCATTAACTAGAGAAAAGGAATTTTTCAGAATTGTGTAGTTCTGAAACCATTGTGATAAATAGAGCATTTGCTCCTGTGGAGCAAATGCTCTATTTATCACAATGGTTTCACAAAGTGACTTTTACAGAAGCGTCAAAAGGCGTCAATATGCGGGAATAGGTTAATATGCTATGTTAAAAATAAATGTAATTAATTCTTTCATGAATATTCATGGAGCAAAGGGTTAAGATCCAAAATATGTGCATTATACAGGCATCAAGCATTTGCCTATATTCAGCGATGAAAGATAATTTCACAGTTCAACTAACCGCTAATACCTCATTACGGAATTAAATCGCTGGTAATAACATTAATGATTTAATATTCTTGCATAAAACGTGCTGTTGTTGTCCCGCTAGACCATGTATTAACAAGGCGATTCTCGTGCTCACGCGCTGTTGTTGACCGGTTTTAATTATACCTATTCGGGGCCTAATGTAAACAATGGACGCCAACGCTATAGCGTTTGGCCTAAGCTAGATGAACGGTGCGAGTTTTTCAGGGGCACCGACAATGAACTGCTTTTAGTGATAGATATATTGAATGAAACCCCGTGTAAACGGTATTTGATACAATCGTGGAATGACGTCAGAAAGAAAACAAAAGAGTGGCCCGGAAACTGCATAAATCGAACGAACGGAAGTGTCAAAGAAGTGTATAGTTTTGCTTGTATTTGGAAGAAATAAATTGATACAGGAAAGCAGAAAATGGGTTTATGCAAGAATAGCGTTAATACACGTTTGTTTTCGGGCAATAACATCTGCAGTGTCCCTTGGGAATGTTGTTGCCCTCGCCCTTCGGGCTCGGGCCAACAACAGTCCCTCGGGACACTGCAGATGTTATTGCCCGAAAAAACGTGTATTAACCCTCTATTGCAGTACCACCTGAACTGGCTCAGACAGTGACTGATGTTCTGTTAGTAATTAGAGGTTTGCTTGCTAAATGTCGACCAATCAAGACGTAGTTTCTCTAAACCCTGATAACCTCATAGGCTCACAATGGTTTCAAACTACAAAATTCTAAAATGTTTCCTCTTCTCCAGTTAAATTAACTTAATGCTCCTTTTTGGTAGATTTATTCAAAGCGGTTGGATCTAAAAAAAAGCCTAGGAGGGAATGGGTTAACCGGCCATTGAATCAGCAAGCATTAGGGCACTGTCATTTGTGAACAGTGTATACCTCTCGGAGCCCTATGATCATGGTCTGCTCTACCCTTTCATACTGTATCGATTCTACCAATAAACAATGAAGGACTAGAATCCACTCTAAAAAACTCCTGAGGGAGCTGTTCAATCTGGGTCTGCACTACTTGCATATGTTTGTCTTTCTGAATACTTAACCCTTTACTCCATAAACACATCTTTCTGTTTGTTGTGAAATAATAATTCTACAGCTTCTGCAATGGCAAAAATTCCTGTGTCCATAATCATGTGCTGTTATAAAATTTTATCTAATAAATATTCATGATGTCATTTTCCTTAGATGAATTATTTTCATGGAGTTGATTAAATTGTTACAGGGACCTTGTCTTTAGGTAAACAAGACTGTTCCAACCCATTCAGTGAACATTTTCTGACTTTTCCACTCCAATGAATAAACAACTGACTTATTGATCAAGACCATGTTTATCAGTGTTCAGATCATTTCCTGCTGGGAGGATTAATTCAATCAAAGAAAATTAAGGCAATAATCCGACAGTCAATTGGATTTGCATGGACTCTCATCAGAATTTCAATTTCCTTTGTTTGAGTTCATTAAAATAACCTTATACTAGTTCCCTTAACCCTTTACTTCATGAATATTCATGTAAGAAATAATGATGTCATCTTAATGAGCCAAGGTAATTTAAAGCAGTATTATTACCCTTTCCCTCATATAAACGTGTTTTCACGAATTTGCAAAATGAGTAGACCCAGATCAGACGGCTCCTAGAGGAGCCGTCTGATCAGGGTCTGCTCTGTTTGCTAACAGAATTTGATAGATCTGGTTTTTTTGCTTTCTAAAATGTCTACAATGTTCCACCTTCCACTATATCTTTATAACTATTTTGTTAATGAATATTCAGCAGTTATTGAAATTTGGCCTATAAGTATAGAACAGGGAAAGTATTAACAAAAACTTTTGACAGTGGCAGATAGTGTAGAATCAGATCTATAAGCAAACAGAGTAGATCCTGATCAGATATGGGTCTACTCTGTTTGCAAAGGTGTAGAAAGATGTATTTATACGGAGGAAAAGGTTATCTATTCAGACAGACAAACTTAGACAAATAGTGCAGACCCTGAGATCAAACTCAGTTCCTCAAGGAGCAGATTGATCTTGGTCGACACTATTTGCAGCTCAAGTAGTTTCATTTGAAGTTTCCAAACAAAACCAAACTGACTTGCAAGACACTTAGCTTGACATACCCATGGCCGGCTGCTGTCTCATCAGGTAATCTTACAAACTTGTGACTACAGACAGTTAAGGTGTTACTAAGAAAGGCATATTTATGGAGTACAGGGTTAAAGTTATATAAATGGTACTAAATTGACTTATTAACCCTTTCCTCCATAATTACGCCTTTCTACACCTCTGTAAAAGTCACTTTTGAAACTATTGTGAGAACTACAAAATTGTAAAATTTCCTTTTCTCTAGTTAAATGCTCCTTTTTGGTAGATTTAATCCAAAGAGGTTGGATCTAAAAATAGCCTATGAGGGAATGATTTAAGCCGTATAAACTGGTGGAGAGGGGAGATAATAGGTGGCCTAACATTCAGAGAATTTTGGTAATCTAAATAGTTACGATACGAATCAGGTAGCGGATTAACCCCTTTTCTAATGAACATTTATGCATGAACTGATCACTTCATGAATATTCATTAACCCTTTACACCTCTGCATGGCTTTGCAAACAGAGTAGACCTATATATTAAATAGCTGTCTGATCTGAGTCTGTGCTCTGTCTGCTCATCAAATAATATAGATATGACTATATAGTATATGTACACTGAGTTTTTGCCATAGCCAAAATTTCCTACAGCAAATATTGTAAATATGAATCTAATTAATATTAATGACATCATTATTTCTTACATGAATGTTCAATTATTCATGGAGTAAAGGGTTTTATACAGGGGAATTTTCGACAAAACCTGTAGTATAGGATAATACATGTACATGTATCTATATAACTTTATATTGAGCGAACAGATCTAGAGCAGACCCTGATCAGATGGTTCCTACAGGAGCCTTCTCATCTGCTACTCTGTTTGCAAAGGCATGAAAAAGCTAAGTATTTATAAATAAGACGGAGAGGGATAACCCATTTCCTCATAGGCTATGTTTAGATCCAAACACTTTGAATAAATCTACCGAAAAGGAGCATTAACTAGAGAAAAGGAAATGTTTAGAATTTTGTAGTTTGAAACCAGTGTGATAAATAGAGCATTTGCTCCTATAGGAGCAAATGCTCTACATGTATTTATCACTATGTTTTCAATAGGTGATTTTTACAGAGGCGTAGAAAGGCATATTTATGGAGGAAAGGGTTAACAAAGTAAGGGTATCCAAGTCCTAATGAACACATTTGTAGATGTAATTTCCATTACCCTTTGCTATTGTATTTTGAGTATATAATTACACTGGTACATGTCACAGGTGCTAGGCGTGTGGCCATTTCACAAATACTGCTTATAAATACCTTCAAATACGTTTAGACATCATAACTTGACATTATAAAAAAAAAAAAAAAAAAAAAAAAAAAATTATTTTTTTCGTATAATATATTACTATATAAAGGTATGTAACTAAATGGTCCAAAGTGGCAGAAAAAATGCACCAACTACATTCCGCGTCTTGTTACGACGTCAATTTCCGCTCGATTTCAATCAAATATGAGTCAATGCACGCAGAAATGTCCAGTCTTTCAAATATACACCATTGATTGCCGATCATAAGCCGAAAAATTACTGTTTTGAGACGATAAACTCCAGCTTAGATTTAGTCGACCGAGTCACTACCGACACATACATGCACATTTTCACCACTGATCACATCGAAAGTCACACTAGATCTCATAATATGGTCCGTTTTCCACTCTCATTCAATAAAACTAACATAACTATTCAACTTACTGTCGATGTCAACCTCAAAGTTACTACCGGTTCTACGAAACTGAAGAGTTTTCGAAACAACCCGCGGCTGTCAACATTCGGCCAGCCATGATTTTTCGTGACCCGGAAATGCTTGAAGCGAAGAAGCGACTGGTGCCCGGCAGACCATTTGACTACTATAAAGCAGGTAACAAGTGCCCTGTAAACTGCTGATAATGTTCGCCCAAAATTTAGATTTTCTATTCTAATAAGACTGAAAAAAAGAGAGAACTAGCTCTATTTAAAATTTAATGACAGCCTTCATTTCATATATATATTAGGAACAATGACTATAGTTACTTGGTAATTATACTGATTATTTTATAATCGTTTGCTTTCTAATATATGTGTTAATTTATTTTTCATATATAGTGTCCAGCACATGACTGAAAAATGTATACGTCGACTGCATTTTATTTTCCAGTTAACATTTCCCTGTTCAATAATCATGTAAGAAAAAGTAACACCATGAATATTTATTAGATTAATTTTTATCATTTTCAAGGGCATGTTTGCTTCGACGAATGGTATAGAATTATATCTATATATCATGGCACAAATGGAGTAGATCCTGGTCTTCTACGAGCTATCTGATTTGGGTCTATACTGTTTTCAAATGCGTGAAAAGGTGTTTATAGGAGGGAAAGGGTTAACAGGGTGTTTTATACAGAAACCGGGCACCAGTAATCATGTTTACAGGGCACTTGTTACCTGCTTTATAGTAGTCAAATGGTCTGCCGGGCACCAGTCGCTTCTTCGCTTCAAGCATTTCCGGGTCACGAAAATCATGGCTGGCCGAATGTTGACAGCCGCGGGTTGTTTCGAAAACTCTTCAGTTTCGTAGAACCGGTAGTAACTTTGAGGTTGACATCGACAGTAAGTTGAATGGTTATGTTAGTTTTATTGAATGAGAGTGGAAAACGGACCATATTATGAGATCTAGTGTGACTTTCGATGTGATCAGTGGTGAAAATGTGCATGTATGTGTCGGTAGTGACTCGGTCGACTAAATCTAAGCTGGAGTTTATCGTCTCAAAACAGTAATTTTTCGGCTTATGATCGGCAATCAATGGTGTATATTTGAAAGACTGGACATTTCTGCGTGCATTGACTCATATTTGATTGAAATCGAGCGGAAATTGACGTCGTAACAAGACGCGGAATGTAGTTGGTGCATTTTTTTCTGCCACTTTGGACCATTTAGTTACATACCTTTATATAGTAATATATTATACGAAAAAAATAAAAAAAAATTCATTTTTTTTTTTTTTTTTTATAATGTCAAGTTATGATGTCTAAACGTATTTGAAGGTATTTATAAGCAGTATTTGTGAAATGGCCACACGCCTAGCACCTGTGGTACATGTAACATAATACAATAAATATAGGAAGCACTTTACCAAGTTACTATGTACAGGATATTGTGACATTATGTCAAAGTGATGAACATACATGTGATAACCTGCTGAGGCATGTCAGGTAGATTTAGGAAATTTGTCAGGTAGATTTGACTTTTGTCAGGTAGATTTTACTGACGCAACAAAATATATGGAGGAGAAAAAAGAAATTTGCTTGATACCTATGTTTGTTATACTTTTTCATAATTTACCATAAATGAATATCATACCATTATAAACCTTACATTACACACATAACATTTACACACTTAACCCTCTCCCTCATATAAACACCTTTTTCACGCATAAATTTGCAGAGAGAATAGACCCAGATCAGATGGCTCCTACAGGAGCTGTCTGGCCAGGGTCTGCTCTGTTTGCTTATGATATAGGAATGATTCTACACTTTCTGGTTTGGCAAAAAAATCCAACGTGGTGTTAAAACCACCATTAACCCTTTCCTTCATATAAACCAAGGTTTCACGCATTTGCAAACAGAGTAGACCCAGATCAGACAGCTCCTATAGGAGCCATCTGATCAGGGTCTGCTCTGTTTGCTTTAGGAATTTTAAAAATGTTTCTGTACTTTCTAAAATGGCTATAAAGTTCCAATCTCCATATTTCTTTAAAATTACTTAAGAATAAGAATATTCAGTAGGGACTGGAATTAGGAATAAAAATGGAACAGGGAAAGGGTTAAAAACAAATACTAGTAATTGACATGCAGTAATAATTCTAGATATTTTTCATGGGTCAAAAGGACTCTTTGAAATCAATAGGTCTCAAGCCCAAAACACTGGGTTCCTTATTAAATAATGTCATGAAAAAAAATTCAAGATTTATTACTGTTTTATCATATAATAAAAAAGATATTCTATTTTATCTTATTTTATAATAACATTTTTAGGGGGGTTGCTTATTTTATAGCCCTTATTTAGCTACATGTATACTCCCAAAGGACAACCTTTACTCAGTTCAAGTTAGTTAAACCTTTACTCAGTTCAGGTTAGTTACTGCAAACATTGAACAGTCACAGAAATGTTGAAATCCAACAGGTCCAGGGTCCGTGTTTTAGCCCGTATCTACAATCGTCGCGAAAACTGATGACATTTCAACTTGATATAGTTATTATTTTTTGAAGAGTTTGCAATGGTAGATAATAATTCATGGTGTTTTCAATTACTTCTTTAGTGTCCTTACCACTTATTATATTAATGAAATTTTTTTTAGTTTACAAATCAAATTCATGATTATCAGTCCAAGCACTGTTGAAGCAGTCTTATTTTCGAAGTGTTTCGGCCCATTGCAACAACGAGACCAAGCACAGCTGTCTTTGACAAGGAAGCAGGGAAGCATTTCTATGTCTTATAATTTAATTATGAGAATATAATTCCTATTATAGGGTCATGACACTCCCATGTCGCCTCGCTTGAGTAATAAACCTGCTGCATGTGATATTTGTGGTAGACATTTGCATTTTGACACGACTGGTTCCCGAACAATTTATTTGGTAAAGTAGTAGAGTGAAAACCGGAACCACCTCGTGATTATGTAATTCGTGTGTTCTCCATGGTCTCCACAGGGGATTCCCTTGATTGGTCCCTACCAAAACAGACCAAGCGTGGATAACAGCATGATAACAAGCTAAAGGTGGTCTGTGTGTGTAGAGAACTAACAGATAAACTCCATCAGGGATGAAAATATATGTCACTAAAAAAATTGCCTTGGTCAAATTTCAAAACGGTAGACCGTAAAAGTAGAACGGTAAACCACCTCTGAAAACGGTAGAATTCACCTACCGTCGGTAGTTATCACATGTATGGATGAAGAATCTCAGGACTTAGGAATCATTAACCCATTGCACTATAAATACGCTTTTTTAAACTCCTTTGCAATCAGAGTAGACCCAGATCAGATGGCTCCTACTGATCAGGGTCTGCTCTGTTTGCTTACAGGATAATTAAAGATATGATTCTACAGTTCTGATTAAAATTCAGTTAAAATTCTGATTATTAATAGTCATTGTATTATACATGAATATCCATTAAGTAAACTAACTCCATATTGATGAATTTGTAAATTGCAGACTGTGAGCTAGAATACAGATAAGATGCCAGGGCATCTCATCAGGATCAACACTGTTTAACTTGAAACTCTGATCACTATCTCTGACAATAACTGTTAGAAAGAACAACATTAACATTGAAGCAGAAGACATAGGCTACTATATAATTTGCAAACACTTATATAATTGTGTTAAAACCCTTTAAACCCTTTCCCTGTTCAGCATTGAGACAATTGCAAGAAATAATGATATCATGAATATTTATAAGCTCAATTTGTATAATGGCATGTACTGGTATTGCAAAGCTTTACTGCATAGTCAGATCTATTACAATTTCATAAGCAAAGAGCAGACCCTGATCAGGGTCTACTAGCTCAGTGTTTGCATTTTAATGCATGAAAAGGTGTATGAAGGAAAGGGTTAACTTCATGAATATAAATAAATTGACAATGACTATTAATTAGCTGAATATCTATAATGGTTTACGAACACAAAATATTCTAGTCATGGCAGAAACTGTAGAATCAGTTTATACCATTTAACCCATTCCCTTATATTGACGAATTTTGACGACTCTGTAGAAGTTACTTTGTGAAAATATTGTGATAAATAGAGCATTTGCTCCTATAGGAGCAAATGCTCTATTTATCACAATGGTTTCAAACTACAAACTTCTAAATTTTTCCTTTTCTCTGGTTAATGCTCCTTTTCGGTAGATTTATTCAAAGAGGTTGTATCAAAAAATAGCCTATGAGGTAATGGGTTAATAAGCAAGCAAGGCAGACCTCAGTCAATGCCATTACAAACAGTCTCAGTAGGCCCAGATTAGATAGCTGAGACTGCTCATGCATGTCAGCGATTTAACCCTTTACTCCTTGAATACGACTTTTTACACCATATCAATCAAATTAATATTCATGATGTCACCATATATCTAACATGAATATTCATGGAGTAATGGGTCAATCGGGGTCTTAGGTCGATCTGTTTGCTTATAAAGGAAATTCTACTGTTTCTGCCATGTTCATGTCATTTACAGTTAATTTAACATATTACCCCCTTAAGTGACACATTTTTGTGCCTCTATAAAATTCACATTTTGAAACCATTGTGATAAATAGAGCATTTGCTCCATAGGAGCAAATGCTCTATTTATCACAATGGTTTCAAGACTACATGTACACAAATATAAAACTCTCCTTTTTTATAGTTAATGCTCCTTTTCGGTAGATTTATTCAAAGACTGGTTGGGTCTAAAAATAGCCTAGGAGAAAATGAGTTAATGAAAATTCAACCAATAAATATGATGTCACAGACACATTCATTGAGTAATTTGATTAAAATATTTATATTTTCAGGAATACCTAAAGATAAAACTGTAATGCACTGCCACAGATGAATATCAGTAGTTTCTTAACCCTTTCCCTCATATAAACGTGTTTTAATCACGCATTTGCAAACACTCTGAGTACCCCAAGAGAAAGATGGCTCGATCCTAGAGGAGCTATCTGATCAGGGTCTGCTCTGTTTGCTAATAGAATGTGCTTTCTATTTTGTTTATGAATATTCATTCGGTATTGAAATTTGGAGTAAACATAGAACAGAGGAAGGGTTAATTAAGAAAGGTATCCTAGAAGTAATTTGTATTAGGTCGGTATTGAAGCTCTGTCTGCCTTTTATATATAGAGTGATTTAATCTTATCTTGCAGCAGCAATAATGTCAACCTTAACTCTAATCTCTTATAATTGTTAGTCAGAGCTCCAGATAAGATGCGTAAATTTGAACATTTTCAACAATAGCTCCTTTATTTCTCCACTAAACCCTATACTGTGACTACTCTTTAGAATCGTCTCTTGGAGACAATTCTAAAGAGTGGTCACAGTATAGGGATTGATGGGAAAATGACGATTTTAGTATGTGTGTACGCACCTTTATCTGTAGCTCTGTTAAGTTCTTTCCGAATCCTTCAAGCTTTAGTGAAACTACTGACAGAGGGTCAAACAGCTTGGATCCTGTAGAGATGTTGAGTTACACAGCATCTCATCTACAATTCCAAGCCGTTTGCATAATTATGCAATTCTCTGTTCATCATGGTTAACTATAACTAGATTCAAATTGCCCAATATTGCGCATTTGTGAGGCAAAGCTCTGATGAAATTGCCTTGTAACTATCTCCCATGGGTCTAGCAATACATATGTATGGCTAAATAAAGCACTGTGAAATTGTATATTTCAGCCAAATTGGACAAACTTTCTCTGATTTGCATGCAAATATACCAGAGTTTTTGTAAACATTTCCTCCAATCTTCTTCATTTTGCACAGAAAATAACATGAGTATAATTTTATGTCCAAGGTAACAGTTCTGTTTAAAAATCGACCCTTTCACCCTGATATTGAAACTAAATTTCTCTAGATAATGCTCCTTTTCGGTAGATTTATTCAAAGAGGTTAGATCTAAAAATAGCCCATCAGGTAATGGGTTAATGCTGACTTTTCAAATGGACTGTTCCAAAATTTTAACAGGTCAAGGATTACAATGAATATTCATAGAAATTTGAAAAGGATGTGTAACCAGTGCAGACCTTGAAAAGAATTAATTTGGTTCCTCTAGGAGCCCTTTCATCTGGGTCTACATTAGTCACTGTTTGCAAAGGATATAAGTTACTCATTTCTCACACTGAAAGGGTTAGTCGATCTATAGATAGGCCTTTTGACACCTTTGCAAACAAGTAAACCCAGATCAGATGGCTCCTGTAGGAGATGTCTGAGGTCAGGGTTGCTCTGTTTGCTAATGGAATGCTATAAACACGTACCATTATAAAGTTTCTGTCTTGCCAAAACAATCCATTGTACAAGTGCCAAAATAGAAATTCTGCTGTATCATTATTTCTTATATGAATATTCATGACGTAAAGGTTTAACCATTTACCTCATAGGCTTTTTAGATCCAACCTCTTTGAATAAATCTACCGAAAATGAGCATTAACTAGAGAAAAGGAAATTTTTAGAATTTTGTAGTTTGAAACCATTGTGGTAAATAGAGCATTTGCTCCTATAGGAGCAAATGCTAGATATTTACCACAATGTTTTCAATAAGTGACTTTTACAGAGGCGTAGAAAGGCGTATTTATGAAGGAAAGGGTTAATGCATAAGTACTATATTCTAAAGTCCCTGCTACCTACAAATTGCAAGGCTATTATATAGATAATAGTTACAATACTTTAAAGGCTGGAAAAATTGAGAAACAAATATATATACAAAACTATCAGATTTAAATATTTGCCACTAATGCGCTATAAATAATTTATGAAACAGAGTTAAAAGATTTGCGAACAATTTCAATAATCTGAACAATTACACTAACTGTATTTCATTTTAAATGATTTGTCAGTAAGAAAAGTTCCTGGCATTTGGTAAAAAAACATCCATTATATAAATAAAATTAAACTACTGGTAATATATATCATATATTATTCATACAGTCATTATTTCATACATGCATAATTCTTCAGGTTTAATACAGAGTTTTCAGCCAATGCTGCCATTAACTGATATAATGGCCTTTTAATGCCTTAGCAAACAGAGTAGACCGAGATCAGACAGCTCCTATAGAAGCTGTCTGGCTAGGGTCTGCTCTGTTTGTTCAGGAAATTATAATAGATCTGACTCTACATTTTCTACCTATACCAAAATGTCATGTGTACATTATACCATTATAAAAATTCTGTTAGTAAATAAAATATTTATGCTGTCATTATTTCTTCTATGAATATTGAAAAGGGAAAGCGTTAATCCCTAACTCCATAATACATGTATACTTCTTTTAACTCTTTCCTCCATAAATATGCCTTTCTTCGCCTCTGAAAAAGTCCCTTTATGAAACCATTGTGATAAATAGAGCATTTGCTCCTATTTATCACAATGGTTTCAAACAAAAAATTCTAAAATTTTCCATTTCTCTAGTTAATGCCCCTTTTCGGTAGATCTTAAAATACCCTATGAGGGGTAAGGTGTTAAAGCCTTTGCAAAACAGTAGACCCAGATCACATGGCTATAGTAGCTGTCTGATCAGGGTCTGCTCTGTTTGCTTATGGATTTATATGGATTTTACAGCTTCTGCAATTGTATAAGCTTTTCTTATAAAAATTAAGAAAATAAATACTCATACATACATTGCATGTATTTCTTGCATGCATATTCATGAAGGAAAACCATGCAAGAATGAAGATCTTTAAAAAGATAAAAAGGCGTAACTAAAAATGCCAGGGATTTTTAGCTCGCCTATTCAAAGAATAGGGGGGCTTATGGAATCACCCCGGAGCCTGCGTCTGCGTCGGCGTCTGCATCGGCGTCTGCGTCGGCTTTTGCTTTTGGTTAAAGTTTTGGGGTAAGTGTTGAAATGCACTAATACTACTTGAAATATTTGCTCTAGGAAGCTGATACTTGAAATGGAGGTTCCCTGTGTGTAGAATATTGATGTAGTGTAGTTCAAATTCAAAATAAAACTGAATTTTTGTCAAAATTTCACCTGTTTTGGACTTAGCTTTTTGGGCTGAAATCTCAAGGTTAAAGTTTTGGGGTAAGTGTTAAAATGGACTAATACTATATGTAATATTTGCCGTACAGGAAGCTGATACTTGAAATGAAGGTTCCTTGCGTGTTGAACATTGATGTAGTGTAGTTAAAATTTAAAATAAAACTGAAATTTAGTCAAAATTTCACCTGTTTTGGACTTAGCTTTTTGGGCTGAAATAGGAAGGTTAAAGTTTTGGGGTAAGTGTTGAAATGCACTAATACTACATGAAATATTTGCCCTAGAAAGCTGATATTTGGAATGGAGGTTCCTTGTGTGTTGAACATTGATGCAGTGTAGTTAAAATTTAAAACAAAATTGAATTTTAGCCAAAATTTTACCTGTTTTGGACTTAGCTTTTTGGGCTGAAATCTCAAGGTTAAAGTTTTGGGGTAAGTGTTAAGATGCACTAATACAACATGAAATACTTGCCATAGGTAGCTGGTATTTGGAATAGAATTTGCCAGTAGGTTTAACATTGATGTAGTTCAGTTAAAATAGAAAAATATTTTGAACTTCATCTTTGTAGACAAGGTCTACAATAGGCGAGCTTTGCTGTCCTGCTACAGTCTAGTTTTCTCTCATTGTGGTAACATGATCATTGTCCTAAATGGAATTTTAGAGTATCCTAAATTTTGTAAAATATTGTGAGAGCTGTAGATATAAGTTAAGTTAGTAGTCATCATCTTCAGAATCTTTTATTTCTCCACTAAACCACAGATTAACAACAAGATTATGTACAATGTACATGTAACATGTTTTCCAGTAGAAATACATAAAGTTTTTTTTACCTACAGTTCCATTTAACCCTTTGAATGCAGGCCACAAAATGCAACCTGCAAACAGTGTGGACATAGATCATATGCTTATCAGAGGAACGCTCTCTCCTCACATCAGGCTCTGCACTGTTTGTCATTCAAATCCTCTAGAAAGTTTAAGCCTTTCATACTTTGTGGACTCTATAGTTAAATACGGATGGGCTTTTCCACTGTGGAAATTCAGCTTGGGAAGGGTTACTACTCCTATAGCTATCTGTTACGCTCTGTATTGGGAAAATAATTGCTTTTGCTGCATAGTCCGAATTGTATGCTGCTTATGAATTACCATGAATCAGCTATATTTGGTTTGTATTACATCAATTCATTGTAAACATTAAGGACCCTTCACCTGATACATATTCATGTTGCATTTTTCCCTAATTTCACTACATTTAATTTTAAGTTTATATACATGTATATAATATTTGTTGTTTTTTTTAAACAATTTGCTATATTGCATCATCAAGACAAGAACACCACTGAAAGAGTCATCTATATATTGTCTCCAAAATCAATGTTTTAAGGGTTTAACTCTTTAAATATACCAAGATAGGGCAACAGCCCCTTATCAGATTGTAGGGACAGAGAGGTCTGTAAAATTAATCCATTTCCCATTTGTTTTCTGTCGAGTAGATTTTCTTTTTCTAAAACCCCTTTCTTTTGTATAAACGAACACCTTTCCAGTCTTATAGGAACCGTCTGATCAAGGTCTGCTCTGCTTGCTCATAGTATAATATAGATCTAATTTCACAGTTTCTGTCTGAGCCAAAATATGTTCTCAATTTCATGCATGATCCGGCACATTACTGCCTTTAACATGTACATACGTCACATTGCTATGTTTTCTGCGAAAATCAAGCAATGTTGCATATTTCTTAGGCTTCTCTTACAGTTTCCACACTAGGAGGAGAAGGTGACGGGAATATCTGTTTTAATGAGGGGGGAAGGGGTGTCCTGTATGTGGTTCCTCCATTGCCTCATTAACAGTGGCTGCCAGGTCGACCAGTAGGTACTTACCATACATGTACATCTATGCTACAGAATTATCTGGAAATCTGGGTAACCCACGGGTTATTGCAGAACAGGTACCCGCGGGTAGAAAATTTGTACCCGTTTCTGCCCTATTATAGACACACTTTTTTAACGCTTTTGCATACATGCAGAGCTAGCTCCTGCATGTAGGAGCCGTCTGATTTGGGTCTGTCTCTTTGCTTATGAATGGAATAATATAATATAAATTTGATTCTACAGTATCTGCTATCATGTCATTATTTCTTAATGAATTAATATTCATTAGGTAAAGTGTTAAACAAATGTTAACTTACCTTTAGTTCTTTTCAGAAACTCAAACTTTTCCAACTCGGTAAGCAATAACTGACGTTCATTTTTGTTCAGAGCATAAACAAAGTCTTTAGCTATTGTGGAATCGTCTATAGCCCCGTGCAGATCCCTGTAGATGATTGTAAACTTGTTAGGCTTGACGTCAGCATGAGCATACTTGTGTGCCTCTCTGATACATGTAACCGAGGGAACTAACTTCGTCCAGCTGGGAATCAAAACGCTCTTCGTAAAAACGAGTCCTCTTGTCTTAAATATTTTTAAAGCCATTTGATATTGTTTATTGATACCTTCAATTCAGCGTCTTCCGCATTCTACCATCAATCAATTTCGAAAGTCCCGCATACCACTTTGCTGTTGTGTTATCCACGCTTTGATCAACAAATGTCATTGATCATGTGACCTATAATTGTCACGTGATTGCGCATAGGGATATATCGTTAATTAAATTATTCTTGGTGAAAATTTCAAAAGACTGAAGTAAATGTTATGGTTAAAGTTATAATATCGGAATAAGAAAATTAAATTAGATAGATGATTGATAATGACATAGCGACAAACACCCTGAAAATATATCGGTTTATAGAAGTCTCTGTATATCGCTAATCTGTACTCCCTGTGCCAAATAGGAGGATATCATGTGATTTCAAGATGGAAGCCGGACAGAAAATCACAATGAATTGTCTATTGATATTTGCAGTGCTCGCATTTAATTTAGTGGAAAGTCAAGGAGCTGCAGTTCCAGTTGTCATTTGGCATGGGATGGGTATACATCTTTTTGTTGATATCAGCATACTTCACTCAGACTGAGATGTGAAAATGACTGCAGTAGGCGTTATGAAACAGTCATGCATTCATAGGCGATACAAATTGTGCAGTGTTTTGTAAGCTGGCTTCTATGCATAGAAGACATTACACAATCTTACATATAGTTACACAGTCTTCACGTATAAAATATATACCATTCAGACTGCGAACTTTTACAAATTAATGTGGGCGTTCCTTAAATTTTTATGCCGGGCAGCCCCCCCCCCCCCCCGGATCTGATCGGGGGGGGGGGGATTTATTGTTTGTCAGCAACTTTAACATTGGTCATAACTTTTGAGCCATTCATCTCAACTTTTGAGGCATGTCAAGGTCATCCTTCAAGGTCAGAGGTCAAATAGCTGACTTTACCATTAGCCATGACTTTTGAACCAGAAGAGATAGATACTTGATATTTGGCATGCATTAAGGTATCATAGAAGGTAATGGACGAATAGCAAGTTCGTAAAATAGAAAAATAATGTGCATAAAGTCTTCTTCGAAAAAGTTACCAATGTTCGATTTAAAATACTCCTAACTCCCCGTCGTGTAAAAGCCTTATAGGATTCTACGACATATATATACAGATACAGACAGATATACAGATAACTCACAAAACCATGCAACAACTTTCAAGGGACTTCCCTGCATTGTGGTATTCAGTTTATCACCAGTAATTGGTTTATTGACTCTGTAGTAATGTAGTGTGAGTAAAGATTGTATCCCTGTGTGATATGTTTTATGTATAGTCTCTTTTAATTCTTTCTAGATTGACTGAATACATCATTTGATAATTTGATTTATTGACTCTGTAGTAATGTAGTGTGAGTAAAGATTGTATCCCTGCGTGATATGTTTTATGTATTAGTCTCTTATAATTCTTTCTAGATTGACTGAATACATCATTTGATAATTTGATTTGAGCCAGTACAGGTAGAGACTTGATATTTGGCATGCATATGTATCTCATAAAGCCGCACATTTTGAGGGGTGACATGTCAAGGTCATCCTTCAAGGTCAGAGGTCAAATATTTAGGTCAAATAGCTGACTTTACCATTGGCCATACATTTTGAACCAGAAGAGATAGATACTTGATATTTGGCATGCATGTGTATCTCATGAAGCTGCACATTTTGAGGGGTGACATGTCAAGGCCAAGGTCATCCTTCAGGGTCATAGCTCAAATTGGGTGGGGGCATAGTGTTTCACAAACACATCTTGTTAATTAAGAAATGAATGACGTGCTTCCGGTGTTCATGAGGTTATGCAACGCATAGCTTTACGAGCAAAGTTAGTGAAGCCCGAAGGGCTTCACGTGAATCTTTGCTCGTAAAGCTATGCGTTGCATAACCCATGAACACCGGGAGCACGTCATTTATTTCTTATATTTATATTCCATTGTATTTCTTATATTTAAGAAATGAATGACGTGCTTCCGGTGTTCATGAGGTTATGCAACTTTCTTTTTAGAATAAGGTTATATAAGGACGTTGCAGGGTGAATGTAAATATTGTTAAATAAATGACTGGAACAATCTCAGTGCACAAATTGTTATGGCAAAAAATGTTGATGTGTTTATATCGCTTTTGGATTAACACCCTTTGTGGCAGTTGAGAAGGTTTGACATTTCAATGATCTATTGAATTATGACCAAAACAAAACCTACGACAGTTTTCTGATGTAACTCAGGGGGAAAACAATACCTAGAGGGGTATATAAGAAGATCCCCAACATCATAGAAGGTATCATAGAAGGTAGAAGGTAATGGACGAATAGCAGGTTCATAAAATAGAAAAATAATGTGCATAAAGTCTTCTTCGAAATAGTTACCAATGTTCGATTTAAAATACTCCTAACTCACAAAACCATGCAACAGCTTTCAAGGGACTTCCCAGCATTGTGGTATTCAGTTTATCACCAGTAATTGGTTTATTGACTCTGTAGTAATGTAGTGTGAGTAAAGATTGTATCCCTGTGTGATATGTTTTATGTATAGTCTCTTATAATTCTTTCTAGATTGACTGAATACATCATTTGATTATACAGGTTTGTTGTTACTGTATGTATACAGGTGAGACTGGAATAAATGTACAGATGCTATAGCCTAGCCTACCTGACAAACTGCCAAGATTATACACTCTTTTGAAAAGGACAACAGTCTCCTGGTCCTTAGTTTTTCATATCACCATGTGTTTTCTCATGTTACTGGTTAGGGGAACACATCAAATAAAACTAAGGTTTGCTTATAATGGGGTCTTATAAAAAAAGTCAGCTAATACATATCATTATTTCTTTCATGAATGTTCAACAGGGAAATGGTTAGGCAAACAAAGCATATCCTGGTAAGATCGCTCCAATGGAAGATGTCCAATCTTGGTTTAAGATGTATAAAGGGAGAATTATGAAGTTAACTGTGGTTTGCAATAGTAATTGCTTACATGTAGAATGAATTATTATAAAGCAATATCTTTATGCGAGTCTGTTGGCTTTATAAGTACCTAGTCAGTCATTGTTGTATCTTACAATGACTGTGAATTTTGTGTACAAACTGGAAATTTTAGGACTAATAAACTAGTGCTTATCATGTGCTTACATATTGTTCCAGGTGACAGCTGTTGCAATCCTCTAAGCATGGGGTCCATTAAAAAACTGATTGAGAAGCAGGTGAAACAAGATGTGTATGTGAAATCATTGGAAATTGGATCCAGCATTGAAGAGGTAATGGATGAAAGTTTACAAAGGCTTTGTATAATTGTGTAAATGTATGCATTTAAGAAATGAATGACGTGCTTCCGGTGTTCATGGGGTTATGCAACGCATAGCTTTACGAGCAAAGTTAGTGAAGCCCGAAGGGCTTCACGTGAATCTTTGCTCGTAAAGCTATGCGTTGCATAACTCATGAACACCGGGAGCACGTCATTCATTTCTTATATTTATATTCCATTGTATTTCTTATATCTAAGAAATGAATGACGTGCTTCCGGTGTTCATGAGGTTATGCAACTTTCTTTTTAGAATAAGGTTATATAAGGACGTTGCAGGTCGAATGTAAATATAGAACTATGTTTTAATGCTTTACATTTTGAATATCCATGTAAGGAATAATGGCTATAAATGAATGTAAAGTAGCAAGGCATTATGAACAAGGCAATGTTTTAGCTCACCTGGCACAAAGTTCCAAGATGAGCTGTTAGGATTGCCCTATGTCTGTTATCAACAATTACTTTAAATGGCATCGCTAATCCTAAACCACTGACTGGTTTTTCACTAAATTTCACAAGAAAGATCTGCAAGTGACCCCATATCAGATTTTTATAAATTATTCAAATTGCAGCATAATTAGGTACGAGCAGCTTAAAATAGACTTAATAAACTATTTATTAAAATGACATCTCCTAACCACTCAATGGATTTTCACCAAAGTTCATAGACAGGCAACCCATTTCTCAGATTTGTGTACATTATTCCAGTCCACTGCATAATTAGGTCACAGGAGCTAAAATAGATTGTAACAAAAGAATTCTACAAAAGAATTCTTTAAATGGCATCTCCCCAAACCATTTGATCAAGGTCTGCTCTGTTTACTTATGATATATGGATTCTGATTCTTTAGTTTCTGTCATGGTCAAACTCTCCTGTGTTTATGTGCCTGCATAAAAATTATCTTAATTAATATTCATTATTTCTTATATGAATATTCATGGGTTAAATGGCATCTACTGCGGAATGGAGTTTCATCAAACTTCATATTAAAGTGAAATAGAGCAGCCTTGGCAGTTCTGGTAGATGTACATATACATGTATATATAATAGATCATGGCTCTCTTGTTTAACACTGCAGACATTTTGTATTCACATCCATATAATTTCAGAAGCAAACAGAGCAGACCCTGGTCAGATAGCTCCTGCATAAGCTGTCTGACTCTGTTCGCAGTTACAATTTATCATTCTACAAATCTAGAAATTTTAACTGTTGCAGACAAGTAAATTTGTAAGATGAAATGGAAATACATTTATGCTTCAAGTAAGATTTGTGATGTTTTAGAGCTGTAAGTGAATGTGTTATATTTTAACAGGACACCATGAACGGATTCTTTTTGAATGTGAATGACCAGATCACCATGGTATGCAACCAACTGAAGAATGACACAAAGCTACAGGGTGGCTATAATTCCATTGGCTTCTCTCAGGGTGGACAGTTCCTGTAATTGAGTTTCTTGCTTTCTGCTATTTACATCTACAGTATAATCTATCTAAAGCACAGGGGTCCGAACCACTTCATGGGAGTCTATATATACTATAATTATAATACAGTATATCTAATGCAGGTTCTCCTCCAGGTGCCATAAAGCAGGTTCTCCTCCAGGAGCCATCTTATCGGGGTCTGTTTGATTCTGTAATTATAATAGAGCTGACTCTACAGTTTCTACTATTACCAAAGTTTCATGTGTACATACATGTATGCCATTTTCCAAATTCAACTAATAAATATTCATGATGTCAATATTTCTGACATGAATATTCAGCAGGGAAAGGGTTAAGTAAAGGGTCTGTCTGAATATTTAGAATAGTTGGGAATGGCAGAGATTATAATGTGACAGTTAAGTAATTGTACAGTGACAGTTTCACCGGTCTAATAGTCATTGCAAGAAATGTGGCCAGTAATTATTTGAAAAAATTGTCATAAGATAGTCAGTTTTATTTGGATTTGTTTATTGAAAAATGTCTTTTCCAATTACACATGCATGACTGCTGTATTTAACTGGAATTATGAATGCCTTATAAAACTATAAAGGAAGAAAAAAATGGATGAAGAAAATCGCTTCAGGATATACATGTACACAGTAATTTATATATTTCATTGGAATGATAAAGATTTCCGAATAAAAAATAAAAAAAACATTAGTAGATGAGTTATTAGGTATCTTATCAGGATTTAAACTGTTTGATCCTCTCAATACATATTTATAGAGATATATGATCTGATTATCTCCCTTGTATTTTGAAAATGAATGGGCTAAAATTTTGTAAGGAAATTTTCTATTTATTTTTCATTTTTCGTTGTAACCGGCTAAAGGTTAGAATAAGGTCTAAATTGTATCTGTGTACATCTGTTTACAGTCGGGCTGTTGCACAGAGATGCCCAAACCCACCCATGCTTAACCTGATCTCTGTAGGGGGCCAACACCAAGGTAAGCTATAATGGTTTTCCTTTCTCTTGTATGGAATAAGATGTTACAAAAATGGCAGTGTATAACATCATATACAAATACATATGGATGTGTCCATCTTAATAAATTCAATTATGATGCATGTAACTAGCATAATCCTATGCAAGCCTGCAACGGTCATTATTATGATCTTGTCTGAAACATGTATTGATACAGTAGAACCTGTCTTAACCCATTCCCTGTTCTGTATTTAGGCCAACTTTCTATACCTACTGAATGTTCATTAACAAAAAAGTTATAAAGAAATATGGAAGGTGACGGCTCCTCTAGGAGCCGTCTGATCTGGGTCTACTCTGTTTGCAAATGCGTGAAAACACGTTTATATGAGGGAAAGGGTTAACCCATTCCCCCATAGGCTATTTATAGATCCAATCTCTTTGGATAAATCTTCCAAAAATGAGCAATTAGAGAAAAGGAAAATTTTAGAATTTTGTAGTTTGAAACCATTGTGATAAATAGAGAATTTGCTCCTATAGGAGCAAATGCTCTATTTATCACAATGGTTTCAAGAAGTGACTATTACAGAGGGGATAGAAAGGCGTATTTATGGATGAAAGGGTTAAGTGACCATCAAAAAGAGGTCTAATTGTGGGTCTGTAAAAAGGCAGGTGGTAGCCTAATGCAGGACAAAAGTAATGCAAAAAGCTCCTATAGGAGTTTTCTGCATTACTTTCATCCTGCATTAAGCAGCCACCTGCTTTTGAAGACTCCTATGTTCAATAACTGAATGGCCGCTTAAGACAGGTTCTACTAACTGTTTGAATCATCTTTAATAATAGGTATATTCTTGCTTTGAATACTCGAAACCTTGCTTTTGTTTTTAATAAAGAATTACATTCAGGAATATTAATTAGATGAATATTTATCATGGCACATGGATCAGATCTATATTATTCCATAATCAAACAGAGCAAACACTACTCAGACAGCTCCTGGATCTAGTCTGTTTCATGTGTAAATAACGTGCTAAAATCACATATTTCTGAACAATTCTTTAAACAGCCTATAAACCGCTCAGTGGAATGTGACCAAACTTAACAGGAATGATTCATATATGGTCCTCTATCAAAGATATCTGAATCTTTCCTTTCCTTTGTATAAGTAGATCACAGAAGTTGAAAATAGATTACATGCTTCCCAACTTTTTTTGACTCTCGAGAGGGGTTTTCATGATTTCTAAGAGGGAGATTTGGGGTTTCAAGAGGGAGATTTTCGCGTCGCGACATTTTTCATTGATTTTGTTATACTACATTTATTTATAGTGTTGTAAATGAAGGAAACAGCACAGCTTCTTTTTTTAATATTGTTTAAATTTGTTACATAATTTTGTTTCTCCAAACCAGGCACCAAAGAATAATTATAATATTTATTTTTTTAATATAACAAAACAAAAGATATACTGACTTAATCCATTGAACCCCAGTGAGGCATATGCAGAGTACCTGTGAATAAAAAGTATACTTATGGAAACAGAGTTGAACCACACCAAATGACAAATACATAAGCCCCCTGGATATGGGTCTGCACTGTTTGTAATTATGCAATTCATTATCAAACACACACAAAATGACTAGGCTAATTGGGAACTTGCATTGTCCTTTTGAACATTCAGGGGGTTATGAGTTAGTAGTTAAACTTTAGTCAGTTCAAGTTAGTTACTGCAAACATTTAGCAGTCAAAGAAATGTTAAAATCCGAAAAGGTCAAGGGTCCGTGTTTTAGCCCATATCAACAATCTTCGCGAAAACCAATGACATTTCAAATTTATATTGTGATTATTTTTCTAGGGTATGAAATGGTAGAAAATATTTCATGGTGTTTTTAATTACATCTTTAGTGTCCTTATCATTAATTATATTCATAAAAAAGCAACTTTGTGCACAAATTAACTCCATGAAGATCAGTCAAGTGGGCTTTGATTTCGAAGTGTTTCTGCCCATTGAAACAACGAGGCCAAGCACAGCAGTCAGTAACATGGAAGCAGAGAAGCATTTTTCTATATCTTATATCTTAATTATGAAAATAGAATTTCTGTTATAATTGAATAAAGTCTTTGTCCAAGTTACCAAACAATGTTGGAATGTGCATCACTAGGATAGCCAATTACGACATCATGACCGATTACGACATCATGACCAATTTCTGGTATAAACAAATGGATGATTAAAGCGCTGTTTGTTATCAAACGTTTACGGTTGAGTGGCTATCTGTGAAAACTCTAATAGTAGGGATACCATCTGGACCACCTGGGGCTAATCCTTTGACACGTTCATGAGGGTAATTCTGAAGAGCAAACAAGATATTTTCTGACCTCTGCTAAAGATTTCAAATTTTCAATACACCCAATTTCGATTATTTTTTTCAAATCGGGTTTTTAGTCAAATGATCGGGTTGATCGGGATTTGTCTTCTGAATCGGGAGACTCCCGACGAAATCGTGAGAGTTGGGAAGCATGAGATTATTATGAGTATTTCCTTTAAACACCATCTAAACTGCTGATTGGAATATTATCAAACTCCACAGGAATGATCCTTAAGTAGCCCTCTGAAATTTAAATACATGTGATTGGTTTTAGTCCATTTAATATGTAGGTTATATTGGTAGGTGCTAAAATATGTTGTAATGAACAATCTGTTTAAAACATAATGGAATATGACTAAGCTTCACAGAATTTTACCCTTGGGATATAATGGACCACTTGACCTATTAACAAGGTGAGCGGTACAGGGCCATCGTTATTTGTTTGAATATGAAGTATTGGTACCAAGTAGATCTTTAAAAATCCAACTTAACATTCAAGGTGTGTATGGTTTTCCACAATGTCCTGGTGTTAACTCCACTATCTGTGACTATGTCAGACAGCTCCTTAACCTGGGAGCTTACATCTCGTAAGTGGAATGACACACCTCCCAGTTGCCATTACACTGACCGCACAAACACACACATACACAAATATGAAGAAAGAATCTGTTAATACCCTTCACAGACCTACCCACTTTCAATGTTGTAATACATTAACTATAAAGTTAATGGAATGGTCTGTCAGTATTTAACCCTTTACTCCATGAATATTCTGTTATAGTGACATCATTGATATTTTATAATGGCATATGAACACGAAATTTTTGCCATAGGAGAAACTGTATAATCAGATCTTTATAATTTCATAAGCAAACAGAGAAGACCCTGATCAGGCGGCTCCTACAGGGGCTGACTGATCTAGTTCCATTCTGCTTGCAATGGCCTTAACCGTTTCCCTCATATAAACATGTTTTCATGCATTTGCAAACAGAGTAGACTCAGATCATCAGGGTCTGCTCTGTTTGCTATTGGAATTTGATAGATCTGTTTCTTAACTTCCTAAATTGCTACAATATTTCAACTTCTATATTTCATTATAACTATTTTTCCATGAATATTCAGTAGGTATTGAAATTTGTAATAAACATAGAACAGGGAAAGCCTTAAAAGGCATATGTATGTATGGAGTAAAGGACTACTGGTAGGTTCCCTATAGTATGAAAGTTTTTAATTTGCAAGAGGATGTAGGATGAAAAACAGTGCTGACCCTGATCAGAGGGTTTACACTGTTTGCGAATGCCAGTACACCTATTTCCCAAGTTGAAAGGATCAAGTGCGTTTAAAAATTTATATGCTGAATTTTCGAATGTTTAACCCTTTCCTCCATAAATATGCCTTTCTACGCCTCTGTAATAACCACTTCTTGAAACCATTGTGATAAATAGAGCATTTGCTCCCATAGGAGCAAATGCTCTACTTATCACAATGGTTTCAAACTACAAACTTCTAAAATTTTCCTTTTCTCTAGTAAATGCTCCTTTTGGGTAAATTCATTCATAGGTTGGGTCTAAAAATAGCCTATGGAGGAAAGGGTTGAAGGTAGAGTTCATTCAGTATGAAAGCATTTTGAATAGCAAACAGTGCAGACCCTGATCAAAGGACCTCTTATCTAGGTCATTGTTGTTTGCAAGTACTATTTAATTCCGTTCCTGCATTTAAAGTGTCAAGAAGATAGAAAGAAGAGCAGATATTACTAGCCTCTAATGTATTGTTTTCACCACTGTCTGGAGCTTCCAGTATTGATACCCATTTCACCAATTATCCCATCCCCCTGTACAGACACATGCTTACCCAAAGCCACACATCCCTTAACCCCATTTCCTCATATTGACGCCTCAGTAAAAAGTCACTTTTTGAAACCATTGTGATAAATAGAGCATTTGCTCCCATGGAGCAAATGCTCTATTTATCACAATGGTTTCAGAACTATACAATCACAAATATTTCCTTTCCTCTAGTAAATGCTCCTTTTTGGTAGATTTAGTCAAAGGGGTTGGATCTAAAAATAGCCTATGAGGTAATAAGTTAATGTGCAGGAATAGAGTATAAGACCTTTGTAAACAGTGCTTGTATTGCATACATGTACATATAATGTAAAATAACAATATTTATACAAGGACATTTTTTGTTCTTGCAAAAATCCACGATATTTATGACTTTTACAATATTTGATTTTCTGAGTACATGGTCGAAAAGAAAAGAAAAAGTTGTTATGGAGTACATTTTTAGCTCACCAGAGCACTTTTGTGCTCAGGGTGAGCTTTTGTGATCGCCTGATGTCCGTCGTCCGTCGTCGGGCGTCAACAATTTGAACCTTTAAAAATCTTCTCCTCTGAATCTACAGGGTTCTCAGCTTTCATCTTTGGTACATCTGTAGGTCCTCTACAAAAGTTATATAAATTATGCCCCTGGGGTCAAAATTGGCCCCGCCCCAGGGGTGCCTTGTTTTCTATTGAAATATATAGTAAAACTTTGAATATCTTCTCCTCTGAAACTGGAAGGTTCTTAGCTTTCATATTTGGCACATAGCATCATGTTCTGGTCCTCTACAAAAGTTATATAAATTATGCCCCTGGGGTCAAAATTGGCCCCGCCCCAGGGGTGGGCAGTTTTCAATAGAAACATATAGTGACAACTTTGAAAATCTTCTCCTCTGAATCTACAGGGTTCTCAGCTTTCATATTTGGCACTTAGCATCATGTTCAGGTCCTGTACAAAAGTTATATCAATTATGCCCCTGGGGTCAAAATTGGCCCCACCCCAGGGGTGGGCAGTATTCAATACAAACATATAGTGACAACTTTGAAAATCTTCTCCTCTGAATCTACAGGGTTCTCAGCTTTCATATTTGGCACTTAGCATCATGTTCAGGTCCTCTACAAAAGTTATATCAATTATGCCCCTGGGGTCAAAATTGGCCCCGCCCCAGGGGTGGCCAGTTTTCAATAGAAACGTATAGTGAAAACTTTGAAAATCTTCTCCTCTGAATCTACTGGGTTCTCAGCTTCCATATTTGGCACATAGCATCATGTTCAGGTCCTGTACAAAAGTTATATAAATTATGCCCCTTGGGTCAAAATTGGCCCCGCCCCAGGGGTGGGCAGTTTTCAATAGAAACATATAGTGAAACTTTGAAAATCTTCTCCTCTGAAACAGGAAGGTTCTCAGCTTTCATATTTGGCACATAGCATCATGTTCAGGTCCTGTACAAAAGTTATATCAATTATGCCCCTGGGGTCAAAATTGGCCCTGCCCTAGGGGTGGCCTGTTTTCAAAAGAAACATATAGTGAAACTTTGAAAATCTTCTCCTCTGAAACTGGAAGGTTCTCAGCTTTCATACTTGGCACATAACATCATGTTCAGGTCCTCTACGAAAGTTATATAAATTATGCCCCTTGGGTCAAAATTGGCCCCGCCCCAGGGGTGCCTTGTTTTCTATAGAAATATATAGTAAAACTTTGAATATATTCTTCTCTGAAACTGGAAGATTCTCAGCTTTCATAGTTGGCACATAGCATCATGTTCAGGTCCTCTACCAAATTTATATAAATTATGCCCCTGGGGTCAAAATTGGGCCTGTCCCAGGGGTGGCCAGTTCTCAATAAAAACATACAGTGACAACTTTGAAAATATTCTCCTCTGAAACTGGAAGGTTCTCAGCTTTCATACTTGGCACATAGCATCATGTTCAGGTCCTCTACGAAAGTTATATAAATTATGCCCCTGGGGTCAAAATTGGCCCCGCCCCAGGGGTGCCTTGTTTTCTATAGAAATATATAGTAAAACTTTGAATATATTCTTCTCTGAAACTGGAAGATTCTCAGCTTTCATAGTTGGCACATAGCATCATGTTCAGGTCCTCTACCAAATTTATATAAATTATGCCCCTGGGGTCAAAATTGGGCCTGTCCCAGGGGTGGCCAGTTCTCAATAGAAACATATAGTGACAACTTTGAAAATATTCTCCTCTGAAACTGGAAGGTTCTCAGCTTTCATATTTGGCACATAGCATCATGTTCAGGTCCTCTATAAAAGTTGTATAAATTATGCCCCTGGGGTCAAAATTGGCCTTGCCGCAGGGGTGGCTAGTTTTCTATAGAAACGTATAGTGAAAACTGAAAATCTTCTCCTCTGATTGCCTGGTGAGTGATGTCAGGGCCATTCTGGCCCTCTTGTTTAAAACAATTTTTTACAACATCCATTAGCCAGCAGTGGAATTATGTGTAGTCTGAGCAGGTTGACCTGATTATGATATATAGTCCAAAGAAATAGGGAATTTAGTTATTAAATAAAACCATTTCACGATAGGTTTTATTTTCAAATAATTGTCATATAATACATATTCTTCACTATAACAAACATTTATTTTTTTAAAAAAATGTTTTCTATCTATCTATCTATCTTCTTATAATGTGTTCAGTCAGCATTGACTATTATACACATGACGACGAGTGCGCGTGTCGCGTGGGATGTTAGGAGTATAACAAAAAGAAAGGAGCCCGGAAGGGTAGTGAAAGGGAATACGTGAATTATATACAAGATAGAGTGTTGTTTCACTTAAAATCATGCTTGACTTAAAAACAATGTCACCAATTCTAGTTATACATGTAATTCAAGTTTATTTTATTCTTATTTGTTTTGATATGGTTATTTGTTATCAATAATGTTATGTACAGTAAAACCTCTCTATAACAGCCACTAAATTGTGTTAATTAATTGGTATTTAGGGCAGGTGGCAGCTTAAAGCAAGGTGAATGTAAAACAGAATGCTCCTATAGTACTTTATAGTACTTTATGTACTTTAGTTGTGTTTGTAGAGAAGTTTTCCTGTATAGGAATAGAAACACTTCCTGTGAATCTCACTGTAACCTTCCTTACCCATGCACATTACCTTCCTCTTTCACCCACAGGAGTATATGGCTTGCCCCACTGCCCAGCTAACTCCTCAATATGCAAATATGTTGATAAACTTCTCAATGAGGGTGCTTACAGAAGGTGCGTATTAACCTTTTACCTCATGAATATTCTCATGAGAAAAAATAACATCATGCATATTAATTAGTTGAACTCTTTAATGGCATATTTTCAGTGTTTGTTCTACCTAGGCAAAATCTGTAAAATCAGATCTACATAGTTTAATAAGCAAACAAATCAGACTCTGATCAGACGGCTCCAACAGGAGCCATCTGATTTGGGTCTACTCTGTTTGCAATGGCATTAAAAAGCATCTCTATGCAGTAATGGTTAAGTATTTGTATATACAAATATTTGTTTATTCCTAGCCAAAGGCAGACATTGTTTTGGTTTTATCCATCCATAGCAGTAATTCAGCATTTGACAGGTTTCATTCATACCTAATATGGACATGATATATCAGGGTATTAATTAAATTTGGTGATTATCCTTGTATTATCTTAAAATGCTTTATTTCATATGTTTACTCACCTTGATGTATAACATTTAGACCAAATATTTATTCCAAGAAGCTCTTAGTCACTCTTGATGTTTTACCTCGTGAATATTTATATAAGAAATATTGATATCATGAATATTAATTAGTTGATTTTTTGGCTATTGCAGAAACTGTAGAATCATATCAATATATAAACAAACATAGTAGATCAAGTACTTGTTAGAAACTTATTTAACAATTTCTTTATGTTTTATTCAATTTTCATATATACAGTAAATCCTATTATTATTTTTCAGCTGGATTCAAGATGAGTAAGTACTTATGTATTTACATTTAGAATCAGTATTACAGAATTTAACCCTATACTCTTTGAATATTCAGATAAGAAATAATGACATGATGTATATTAATTAGATTATTTTTTATAATGGCAAATTAGCACAGAATTTTGGTCACTCTGGAAACTGTAGAATCAGATATTTATTGTTTCACGGGCAGACTCTGATCAGAAGGCTCCTACTAGAGCTATTTGATCTGGGTCTTCTGTTTGCAAAGGTGTATTTGTGGAGTAAAGGGTTAAATATGAGATGTAAGCTGTGCATTTCACAATTAAGTTTCACTGTGTTGAGAATTGCCTTCAGGCTAATGTCCTGTTCATTAAACTTTTTGAATGGTGGAAACATGTACACTGGCATG
This sequence comes from Azorinus chamasolen, assembly GCA_963576725.1. NCBI lineage: Eukaryota > Metazoa > Mollusca > Bivalvia > Cardiida > Solecurtidae > Azorinus > Azorinus chamasolen. Next base: position 55,782,574 of record OY755243.1, on the reverse strand, counting down.
TGCAACCATTGTAGAACCAGATTAGAGTGCTCCTAGAGGAACCCTCTGACCAGGGTCTGCACTATTTGTTATTCATATATATATAGGTCAAATCACTGACTTTAACATTGGCCATAAATTTTCAACCAGTACAGATATACTTGATATTTAGCATGCATGTGTATTTCATGAAGCTGCTCATTTTGAGTGGTGACATGTTAAGGTCAAGGTCATCCTTCAAGGTCAGAGATCAAATATATAGGTCAAATCACTGACTTTAACTTTGGCCATAACTTTCCAACCAGTAGAGATAGAGGCTTGATATTTGGCATGCATGTGTATCTCATGAAGCTGCACATTTTAAGAGGCGACATGTCATGGTCAAGGTCATCCTTCAGGGTCAAAAGTCAAATTGGGTGGGGCATAGTGTTTCACAAACATATCTTGTTACTATATATTATTATAGGAGGCTTAGTCGTCAGAGATTTCTCAATAATACCACCATCACTATGGAAAAATTCGTAAAATATCTCGCAAACAGTTTGCCTTGCAGATTAGACATAAGCAGGTTGTATTTTCTTCACAGAAATTTACTCTGATGAAGACCCGGTGAGTGGACGAAACGTTATGGTCACCACCACAACGCCTGATCATTTGTTCTTACCGTGAATTATTCAGGGGTGTTTAAAAAGAAAGATGTTACATGACAAATAGTGCAAACCCTGATGAGAGGGCTCCCATAGGAGCCCTCTCATCTGGGTCTACACTGTTTGCAAAGAATATTAGTGACTCGTTTCCCCTTACTGAAAGGGACTCATTTGACACTGTATTCCTAATCAACAGCATACTTTTCTTTGGTGTTTACCAGTTTTATATTGATAAAACATACATAAAAATTATTATAATAAGGCAGGGTTTTCCCCAGAAATTTATGAAGGTATGTTGCATCTGACGCGTAAATCTGGTTTCAGTATAACAAACAAAACTATTTATCCATAAATAGGCATTATTTTATCAAATTGAAATTATTTTCAAACAGTCATCTGATTATAAACAGTATGGAATTTTATAGTAATTATAAATTTGGACATTTAAAGTAACTCAAAAGTAATATTTATAAAGGTCCTTTGAAAATTAAGGCATGTTGCATGAGATATTCTGACATAAAGGCATGTTGCATGCGACATGCCTTAAATGCCTGGGGAAAACCCTGATAAGGAATTCTGTGTACTTTTTTTCAACCCTTTCCTCCATGAATATTAATCTAAGAAATAATGATGTCATGAATATTAATGAGATTAATTTGTTATGATAGCACATGGACACATGAATGTTTGGCTATAGCATGAACTGTGTCTATATTATGTCTATTCTATATCAAAAGCAAACAGAGCAGACCCTGACCAGATGGCTCCTACAGGAGCCGTCTGATCTGGGTCTACTCTGTTTGCAAAGATGTAGAAAGACATATTTATGGAGTAAAGGGTTAATGTCATCATCCAAAGGGCTTCAGATGTAAGTAATTTGACTTGACATACCAGAGCTCTAGATAAAAAGGACCATTTATCAAATCTAGGTAAATTATTGTATATATTTCTCAGCCAAACCATGTCGTGTTAGTACTCATTAGAATTGCCTCTGCAAATTGATACTACTAACTACAGTACAAGCCCTCTAAGGTGACCATTTAATGAATAAACATCAGCTTCTCTAACCCTTTCCCTGTTGAATATTCATTATGAAATAATGACATTATGAATATCTGTTAGCTGAATTTTTATGATGGCATATGTACACAGGCATTTTTGTTAGTGATAAAAAAAGTGTTTATATCAGGGGAAAGGTTTAAATCAGGTGGCTGCTTAATGCAGGACAAAATTAATGCAGAAAACTCGTGTAGGAGGGTTAGAAGGGTTTTACTGTACCTACGTAGAGGCCCAGATAAGATGCATAAATTAAAACATGTTCAAGAATAACATTTTTATTTCTCCACCAAACCCTATGCTCTAACCTTTGCTCTTTGAGATGATTCTGAAGAGTGAACACAACAAGCGTTTGGTGGAGAAACAACAATTCTAGTATTTCCGTACAAACTTTTATCTGTTGCTCTGCCTACGAAATACAGTAAAGCCTCTCTATAACGGCCACTAAATTACATCAAGTATTTTTTGTCAAAGGCAGGTGGCTGCTTAAATCAAGGTGAAAGTAAAACAGAACACTCCTATAGGAAGCATTCTGTTTTACTTTCACCTTGCTTTAAGCAGCCACCTGCCCTAAATTAAACTAATTAACACAATTTAGTGGCTGTTATAGAGAGGTTGTACTGTATTAGTGATTTTTTGTAGATCATTACACATTCACATACATATCTGAGTGTGAACCATGTTTTTGCTTTTGTTTATGCAGACTTGTGCAGGCAGAGTACTGGCATGATCCACTTAACGAACAAGAGTACAAAGACAAGAGCGTGTTTCTTTCGGACATCAACCAGGAAAAAGTAGGACTTTATCTACTGTGTTTAACTCTTTCCGTCACAGTAACACCTTTTAATGCCTTTGCAAACCAAGTAGACCCATATTAGACAGCCACAGGAGGAACTTTCTGATCAGGTTCTGCTCAGTTTGCTTATGGAATTACATGTATATAGATCTGACCCTACAAGTTTTGCCTATGTCAAAAATTGCTTTGAAAAGTTTGTTATGAAAATCAAGTAAATGAATATGCATGAAGTGACCAATTCATTTATAAATGCTCATTAAGGAAAGGAATAACAAGCCATCAAACCATTCCCTTGCTCAAAGTCAATTATTTGATCTTTGAATATTTATGCCTAGAGTTATCATATTTGGTAGTGAAATTGGTCACAATAACCTGACAAACCCCAATTGATTTTGAATTAAGTAAATGTCAATGTCAGATATCAAAGATAAAGGTCAAATTTCTAAACAATAACGATTGAATGGTTAGGGATATAAACTGCTTACTTGGCTTAGACACATATTCTATGAAGGTGCAATTTTTATTATGAGCCATGTCAATGTCATGGTCAAAGGAAAAATTCCTTAAACGTAACCCTCAACCATAACTTTTGAGGTTTTAGAGAGTTATGTTATGTTCTGTTCACACATCAAGGTCAAACACTAACATTTTAACCTTGGCCAAAACTTTTAACTGTTACAGATACAAAACTTTATATTTTGCTTGCCTCTTTTTAATTTTAACCATTTCAATGTCAAGGTCAGACTTCAAGATAAAATCAGATTTTTAGATGGACTACTAGTGGGAGGGAGGAGGGGGTTATTCATGTTTTACAAACATCTCTTATTTAGTTTGAGTTTTGTATTTTACCCAAAGAATTAAATGTTGAGATCTGCTCTAGCAATGTTTAAGATCAAATGAGCAAATTGAAATTGAAATATTGAAATAAGTTTTGTTGTATTTTTCAACAAACATATACCTGCAATTTCAGTGTCAAACAGTTCCGATCTGGATGAGATGCTGTGTTGTCAGGCATCTCATTTGTATCTAAAATGTTTGCATAGGTAATCACAAATTCTCCAGTAGTGTTTATATTATTTATACTATTTATAGAATATTCTCCCATTGCAGAGCGTGAACCCAACTTACAAGGCCAACCTGCTCAAGCTGAAGAACCTGGTACTGGTGAAGTTTCTACAGGACACCATGGTAACACCACGTGAAAGTGAGGTGAGACATTACTACTGCAGTAATACTTCTCTGCAACAACCACCAAAACATTTGATAAACCCCTGCTTTATTTTCCTGTTGCATAGAACAGCCACCAGATTTCTTGACCAGTATTTACTATATAAGTGGTCACTACAGAGATGTCCTATTGTGCATCACATGAGTAAACCTCAGCTGGATACAATTTTTCTTTGATGAAAATCTGCTTTAATTTTTCTTTCATTTCCTTAAATATGTTTACCTTTATCCCACTACAGTAAAACCACACAAATGCAACCACCAAAAAGGGGCATAAAGGTTTTTTTAACCCTTTCCTCCATATAAACGCCTTGTCACAAATTTGCCAATAGAGTAGACCCAGATCAGACAGCTCTTATTGGAGCCGTTTTATCAGGATCTGCTGCATTTGCTTATGATATAAGATAGATCTGATTCTACAGTTTCTGCCTGAGCCTCTATAACGGCCACTAAATTACATCAATTATTTTGTGTTAAAGGCAGGTGGCTGCTTAAAGCAAGGTGAATGTAAAACAGAACGCTCCTATAGGAGTGTTCTGTTTTACTTTCACCTTGCTTTAAGCAGCCACCTGCCCTAAATACCAACTAATTAACGCAATTTAGTGGCCGTTATAGAGAGGTTTTACTGTAGTCACAACATAGGGTTTGGTTGAGAAAAAAGGAGCATTAACTAGAGAAAAGGAACTTTTTAGAATTTTGTAGTTTGAAACCATTGTGATAAATAGAGCATTTGCTCTATTTATCACAATGTTTTCAAAATTGGTGATTTTTACAGAGATGTAGAAAGGCGTATTTATGGAGGATAGGGTTAAGACAGGCAGTAGCTTATCATGCAGAAAGCTCCTGTACTGGGGGAGTATTCTGCATGACTTTCACTCTGTATTAGTCCGTTACTTCATATGAATGCCTTTTCATGCATTCACAAACAGAGTAGATTTGGTAAGAGCCATCTGATGAGGGTCTGCTCTGTTGCCTATGAAATAATATAGATATAACTGCTATGGTAAAATATTCCTTCGGTCATATTCAGCTAATTATGTCTCCCCCATTTATGGGGAGACATATTGTTTTTGCCAGAGTTGTCTGTCCGTCCGTCCGTCCATCTGTCTGTCCGTCACAAACTTGTGTCGCGCGTATCTCTGAAACCAGTTGGGCTAGAGTCACCAAACTTCACAGGAATGTTCACCAGCATGAGTTGTTGTGCACCTGAGGTTTTTGAATTGTCTCCCCCTGATAACTTTGAAGTTATTGCCCCTGATGACTTAAAATTAGAAAAACTTTGTGTCGCGCATATCTCTGAAACCGCTAGTACTAGAGTTACCAAACTTCACAGGAATGTTCACCAGCATGAGTTAATGTGCACCTATGTTTTTTTAATTGTCTCCCCCTGATAATTCTTGAGTTATTGCCCCTGATATGAACACTTAAATTTATACAAACTTTGTGTCACGCGTATCTCTGAAATCAGTAGGGCTAGAGTCACCAAACTTGACAGGATTGTTCACTAGCATGATTTGATTTGCTCTTGTTTTTCTTTAATTGTCTCCCCCTGTTAACTTTGGAGTTACTGCCCCTGATGACTTAAAATTAGACAAACTTTACTTAGTGTTGAGCATATCTCTGAAACCACAAGGGCTAGAGTCACCAAACTTCACAGGAATGTTGATCAGCATGAGTTGTTGTGCACCTGGGATTTTTGAATTGTCTCCCCTTCATAACTTTGGAGTTATTGCCCCTGATAATGATTACTTAAAATAAGAGAAACTTTGTGTCATGCATATCTTTAAAACCACTAGGGCTGGAGTCACCAAACCTCTCAGGAATGTTGACCAGCATGAGTTGCTGTGCACCTGGGTTTTTAGCTCACCAGAGCACAAAGTGCTCAGGGTGAGCTTTTGTGATAGCCTGATGTCTGTCGTCCGTCGGCGTGCGTCGTCCGTCGTTCGTCGTCCGTCGTCAACAATTTGAACCTTTAAAATTCTTCTCCTCTGAATCTACAGGGGTCTCAGCTTTCATCTTTGGCACATAGCATCATCTGTAGATCCTCTACAAAAGTTATATAAATTATGTCCCTAGGGTCAAAATTGGCCCCACCCCAGGGGTGCATTGTTTTCTATAGAAACATATAGTGAAAACTTTGAATACCATCTCCTCTGAAACTGAAAGGTTCTCAGCCTTCATATTTGGCACATAGCATCATGTTCAGGTTCTCTACAAAAGTTATATAAATTATGCTCCTGTGGTCAAAATTGGCTACACCCCGGGGTGGACAGTTTTCTAGCAAACTTATAGCTGACTGCGATTTTAAGCATCTTCTCTTTGCTCATAAATAGGTCATCCAGTCAAGCAGTGGGATAGATGACCAGTGGCTATTTTTAGGTCACCTGTATCTGGTGCTGGAACTCTGTGCCTTAACCCTTTGCCTGTTCTATGTTTATTATTAATTTGAATGCCTACTGCATATTCATGAACAAAATAGTTAAAATGAAGTATGGAAGGTGGAACATTGTAGTCATTTTTTTCCAAATTTCACAACCTACTGAATATTCATCTACAAAATAGTTATAATGAAATATAGTAGGTGGAACATTGTAGCCATTTTAGAAACTTAAGGAACAGATGTATAAAATTCCATTTACAAACAGAGCAGGCCCTGATCAGATGGCTCCTATAGGAGGCATCCGATCTGGGTCTACTCTGTTTTCAAAAATGTGAAAACATGTTTGTATGAGGGAAGGGTTAATTAATAATAGTGATTGGCATTATGATATTATTACATGTATAACCTGCCCTGCAGTTCAGAAGAAGGGTAAATCATGTAAAGACTCCAGAATGCCAAATTAAAGATTTCAAATAAATTATGAAATATGAAATTGTATTACTTGAAACTATTAAGTTATACTTATGATTATGCAATTATTATGTAATAATTTATAATAATATTCAAATGCAAAAAATCAGTTTGGAATGCTAGGGTACACATACCCGTTCAGAAGAACAGTTGATCGCCTTTAGTCAGAACTTTGTATGGCCTTGTTTAAATTATGCCCCTGGGATTAAAATTGGCCCCACCCGAGGGGTGGTCAGTTTTCAATAAAAATATATAGTAAAAACATTGAAAATCTTCTCTGAAACTGGAAGGTTCATAACTTTCATATTTGGCACATAGCTTCATGTTCAGGTCCTCTACAAATGTTATATAAATTATGCCCCTGTGGTCAAAATTGGCCCTGCCCCAGGAGTAGCCAGCTTTCAATAGAAACATAAAGTGAAAACTTTGAAAATCTTCTCCTCTGATTGTCTGGTGAGCGCTTCAGGGCCATTCTGGCCCTCTTGTTTTGAATTGTCTGTTCTTGAGTTATTGCCCCTGATATGATAACTTAAAATTAGAGAAACTTTGTGCTGCACGTATCTCTGAAACCAGTAGGGCTAGAGTCACCAAACTTCACAGGAATGTTCACCAGCATGAGTTGTTGTGCATCTGGGTTTTTTAATTGTCTCCCCCTGATAATGTTGGAGTTACTGCCCCTCATGACTTAAAATAAGAGAAACTAAACTTTGTGCCGTGTGTATCTCTGAAACCACTAGTACTAGAGTCACCAAACTTCACAGGAATGTTGACCAGCATGTGTTGTTGTGTACCGGGGTTTTTATACGCCCGAAGGGTCGTATTATGTTATGGTCTCCATCGTCTGGCCGTCTGGCTGGGTGTCCGTCCGTCCGTCCGTTAGCAAATTCGTGTCCTGGCTATAACTTACTCATTTTTTCTCCGATTTTCAAAATTCTTTCACACAAATGTTCAGTATCACTTGAAGGTGTGTCGCGTACAAAACCCAATTGTGAACTTTCAAGGTCAAGGTCACAAATAGGGCGTTAGCAATTTTCGTGTCCTTGCTAAAACTTACTCATCTTTTCACCAATTTTCAAAATTCTTTCACACGTATGTTCAGTATCACTTGAAGGTGTGTCGCGTACAAAACCCAATGGTGAACTTTCAAGGTCAAGGTCACAAATAGGGCGTTAGCAATTCTGTCCGTCCGTCCGTTAGCAAATTCGTGTCCTGGCTATAACTTACTCATTTTTTCTCCGATTTTCAAAATTCTTTCACACAAATGTTCAGTATCACTTGAAGGTGTGTCGCGTACAAAACCCAATTGTGAACTTTCAAGGTCAAGGTCACAAATAGGGCGTTAGCAATTTTCGTGTCCTTGCTAAAACTTACTCATCTTTTCACCAATTTTCAAAATTCTTTCACACGTATGTTCAGTATCACTTGAAGGTGTGTCGCGTACAAAACCCAATGGTGAACTTTCAAGGTCAAGGTCACAAATAGGGCGTTAGCAATTCTGTCCGTCCGTCCGTTAGCAAATTCGTGTCCTGGCTATAACTTACTCATTTTTTCTCCGATTTTCAAAATTCTTTCACACAAATGTTCAGTATCACTTGAAGGTGTGTCGCGTACAAAACCCAATTGTGAACTTTCAAGGTCAAGGTCACAAATAGGGCGTTAGCAATTTTCGTGTCCTTGCTAAAACTTACTCATCTTTTCACCAATTTTCAAAATTCTTTCACACGTATGTTCAGTATCACTTGAAGGTGTGTCGCGTACAAAACCCAATGGTGAACTTTCAAGGTCAAGGTCACAAATAGGGCGTTAGCAATTCTGTCCGTCCGTCCGTTAGCAAATTCGTGTCCTGGCTATAACTTACTCATTTTTTCTCCGATTTTCAAAATTCTTTCACACAAATGTTCAGTATCACTTGAAGGTGTGTCGCGTACAAAACCCAATTGTGAACTTTCAAGGTCAAGGTCACAAATAGGGCGTTAGCAATTTTCGTGTCCTTGCTAAAACTTACTCATCTTTTCACCAATTTTCAAAATTCTTTCACACGTATGTTCAGTATCACTTGAAGGTGTGTCGCGTACAAAACCCAATGGTGAACTTTCAAGGTCAAGGTCACAAATAGGGCGTTAGCAATTCTGTCCGTCCGTCCGTTAGCAAATTCGTGTCCTGGCTATAACTTACTCATTTTTTCTCCGATTTTCAAAATTCTTTCACACAAATGTTCAGTATCACTTGAAGGTGTGTCGCGTACAAAACCCAATTGTGAATTTTCAAGGTCAAGGTCACAAATAGGGCGTTGGCAATTTTCGTGTCCTTGCTAAAACTTACTCATCTTTTCACCAATTTTCAAAATTCTTTCACACATATGTTCAGTATCACTTGAAGGTGTGTCGCGTACAAAACCCAATGGTGAACTTTCAAGGTCAAGGTCACAAATAGGGCGTTAGCAATTCTGTCCGTCCGTTAGCAAATTCGTGTCCTGGCTATAACTTACTCATTTTTTCTCCGATTTTCAAAATTCTTTCACACATATGTTCAGTATCACTTGAAGGTGTGTCGCGTACAAAACCCAATTGTGAACTTTCAAGGTCAAGGTCACAAATAGGGCTTCAGTATCACTTGAAGGTGTGTTGCATACAAAACCCAATTGTGAACTTTCAAGGTCAAGGTCACAAATAGAGCGTTAGCAAATTTTGTGTCCGACAAATAAAAGATTACTATTACAATAAGCAGTTTTTACTCTCCTTGCTATTGCCTTAGCCCTAATAGAGTCCTCATATGCGCAACTTCTGAAGGTTCACACATTGTGTAAATAGAACAGCCTTCGGGCGTATATTGCCCCGTCTCGCGGTGCTCTTGTTTGAATTGTCTCCCCCTGATAATGTTGGAGTTATTGCCCCTGATGACTTAAAATTAGACCCTGATAAGTTTGGAGTTACAGACATTACATTTGTGTATTGGAAAGAGGATGGGAGTGGGAGACATCTGTTTTTGTGACAAAAACAAACCTCTAGTTAATACTCATGTTATCATTCAATATTTCTTAACCTTTTCCCTGTTGAATATTCATGTAAGAAACAAGGACATGATAAATGATTATTATCTCAAAGTTTCAAATGGCACATGTACACAGGATTATTTTGTATGGGTAGAAACTGTGGAGTCAGATCTGTTATAATTTTATAAGCCATCTGATCTAAGTCTACTCTGTTTGCAAAGGTGTGAAAGGTGTCTATATAAAGGAAAGGATTAATCAAAATTCATGAGGGAAATGGTTAAGATGTACCTGCCTGTAAAGTTCTCATTTCTTCTTTACTAAAATTTAAAATTAGCAATGTTTTACTGTATCTGTGTATTATTAAAGTTAATTGGAAGAAAACATGGATAAATAACAAGATTCTTGTTTCTTTTTATTGCAGTGGTTTGGATTCTATGAACCAGGACAGGCCAAGAAGATGTACACCATGTTTCAGAGCCCCTTGTACACTGAGGTAAGGTGGAGGAGTGTATTCCTTGTATAGTTTACCTTTGACAACTGCTAGTGTGTAAGTTTGTGAATATCTGTCATAGTTGGCTCAACTTGTAGACAGTCATTCTGAAAGTTTTAAAAACTTTTTTAAAAAATGCAATAAGATTGTCCAGCAGTTTAGATCCTAGTGAGATGTTTAGTTACCCAGAGTCCCTACCAGGTGTCTGGTCTGGATTCAAACTGCTAGCATGAAGTTAAAGCAAAAACCCTGTGATGGAATTGCAAAAATTATTATTATTTATTCATTTATATTTTATGAAGGGTTGATAATTATTGCCATATGCTTCAATTTTCTGAGTTAACCCTTTCCCTGTTGAATATTCATGTAAGAAATAGTGGCATCATGAATATTTATAGCTGAATTTTTATAATGGCTTATATACACAAGCATCATTGTTATTGGTACAAATTGTAGAGTCACATTAAATTTATCATTATTTCATATTAAAGCAAATAGAATAGACCCTTATCAAACACTTCCTACGATCTAGGTCTACTCTGTTTGCAAAGGCATGAATAGGGGCTTATATGAAGGAAAGAGTTAACTGTAATAACCAGACTTTTCTCTTGATGATTATATGCAAGTGTGATGTTTGCACTTTCTTCCATAAATACCCCTTTCTATGCCTCTGTTATAGTCACTTCTTGAAACCATTGTGATAAATAGAGCATTTGCTCCTTAGGAGCAAATGCTCTAATTATCACAATGATTTCAATACTACACAACTCTAACATTTTTCTTTTCTCTAATTAATGCTCCTTTTCGGTAGATTTGTTCAAAGAGGTTAGGTTCTCTATGAGGGAAAGGGTTAAAATGTTTGCAATGAAGGAGGTAATAACTCCATTGATATACCGTTAACACCCTTTGCAAATAGAGTAGACACAGATCAGACCTATTCCATAGGAATTATCTGATCAGGGTCTACTCTGTTTGCTTATGAGATAATCAAGATCTAATTCTACAGTTTATGGCATTGCCAAAAAATCCAGTGGGGTTTTTTTTGCCATTAAGACAAAATCACTCCATTCATACTCATGATGTCATTATTTCATCGGGTAGAGATTTATTCATACCAGGATAAAGAAGTCTACAGTAGGCTAGGATAACTTTTGCTTACCAGCAACAGAAAATCATGGAGAGTTATTTACCTTTGATGATGCCTCTCTTTGTCACTTGTCAAACGGATTTTTGAGACCGTTAAACAATTATAGAGGAGGATCAGATTGATATACTCCTTATCAAGATGGCTTGTTTGTTTCAAGTAGCACTTTTCAATTCAACCTGGTAATTTAAGCTAAAGGTTAAACTCCTTTACCTGATACAGATGCATTTTGATGCCTTTGAAAACAGAGTAAATCCTGATCATATGGCTGGAATAGGAGCCTTCATATCAGGGTCTGCTCAGCTAGGTTATGCAATTACAAAGATCTGATTTTACAGTTTCTGCTATTGCCAAAAACCCTGTGATCATAATTATGTAATTATAAACATTTTATAGGGAATTCATATAAATGTTGTAGTTATTTTTTGCATGAATATTCTTTGGGTAATGTGTTGTAGGCTACTTGATGTTTAACTTTGCAGATTGGATGCAGATGAGATCCACAGTAACTCATCTTAATCAGGATCCAAACTGTTTGAAAATCTGGATGCATTTTTATATAGAATGAATATTCATTTTAATCTGGTATTGATGGGGATGAGTATTGCTCATTATGCTGAAAGTTAAAACAAAACTTTAATAACACAGTTCTACTGGGTAATCGTTAACCTTTTACCTCATATAAACATGTTTTCACGCATCTGCAAACAGAGTAGACCCAAATCAGACGGCTCCTATTGGAGCCGTCTGATCAGGGTCTGCTCTGTTTGCTTATGATGTGTAGATATGAGTGTACGGTTTCTACCTAGGCCAAAACTTCCTATGTCCATGTGCTGTTATAACTAATTAATCCAATTAATATTCATGACATCATTATTTCTTACATAAATATTCATGGAGGAAAGGGTTAATATAAGAGACGCCTTTCATATGTTATTCTTCTTTATCTCCATCTCTGTAAAACATTGTTCTTTATTTCAGGATAAGCTAGGCTTGAAGACGCTGAATGACACTGGTCGCATTCACTTCCTGACCTCCAACACCGACCACCTACAGTTCACTGAGCAGTGGTTTATCGACAACATCATCAACAAGTTCCTTATGTGAGGTATTAATGTAGCCAGCAGTGGGTATTTGCTCAGTTGACTAGTATGGCAAATATCAACCCTTATGACTTATTTCTCATGGGTGTGAAATAATGAATGACAAGATATTGTGCAATCATTTACATGTAGAAAAGAGAAGAGATTATTTTTGATACGCATTTTTTGATTCACTGTACAAAATGTACTAATATATAAATATGGAAAAATGGAAATAAATATGGATAAATAAGGCAAGCAATTCTTCAAACTGTTTGAATACAGTGTGTCTATAATATTTAATAGAACTGAAATACTTAAGCTAGAAAAGATTCTGTTTCAGTTTTGGGAGTGGGTTTAAACTTGAATGTGAGCGCTGCTGTAGAATACTCAAAAATACCTTTAAAAATGTGTGTCTGTAAAAAAAACCATTATATTCATTCTTTAACATTGCTCCAACAGTAGCTGAAATACTGTTAAAGTGATGTAGAACCCAATACAAACAAAGGGTGAAGAATCAATGCTTGTATTACAAAATTATTTAATTAGATGTTCACAGTTTATGGAGTCTTGCATGAATATATATCATGTAAAGGGTTAAGATTGCTTTGTGCTGGCCATAACATCATTAAGTGCTGAATAACTGTGCAGTTTGAAATGTTTCTAAAATTGTTACATCTTGTCTATGTCAATAAATTTCCAAATGATTCTGTGATATAAATATAATTTAATAGCCACATTGTATTGTGTTTGTGTATGATTCTATCCAATTCATATGTATTTGTTTGTATTTTTTTGTGTGTGTGATTGTATTTGATTCTTACATTTTCAACAAATTTGAAAATAAATTTTGCTAATTTGAGCGTAATTGTGATTGTCATTTCTTTCCAATATAGTTTGAAAAAAATGTGGGCCGAGGTTTAAAACTGCTTTGTTTGAGTCATTCTCAAGTATCATATCAGTCGGATTTTGAGTTTATACAAAATCTGACCAAGTAGATGCTTGAGAATGAACTCAGACTCACACAAACAGTTCTATAACCACAGGGCTTGGTATGGAATTTCCTGATGTTTTTCGTGTGAAAGCATTTTGCTGGTGACACTGCAACAATTACAATGGAGACTTGGATATGTTTGCACTTAATCTTTTAATGCTAGTGACAACTTCATGATTATCTATAGTAGAACCTATCTTAAAATTCATTCTCTCATAGGCTATTTTTAGACCCAACCCGTTTGAATAAATCTACCAAAAAGAAGCATTTACTAGAGAAAACGAAATTTTTAGAATTGTGTAGTTTTGAAACCATTGTGATAAATAGAGCATTTGCTCATATGGAGCAAATGCTCTATTTATCACAATGGTTTCATAAAATGACTGTTACAAAGGTGTAGAAAGGTGTATTTATGGAGGAAAGGGTTTAGCAGCATTTATTTATTGAATATTGGGGTCTTAAAGCAGGTGGTTTGCTTTATGCAGGGCAAAAGTAACACAGAAAGCTCCTACGGGTGCTTTCTGCATTACTTTTGATCTGCATAGAGCTACCACCTGCCTTACAGACCCGTAATTAGACATATTTTCGGTGACCACTTACGACAGGTTGTACTGTATACAAAAATTTAGACCCAGATAAGATGTCAAGTAACACTGTGGTTCATCAAGATACAACCTCATTGGTATTCTTGAAAAAAAAACATTGGAGAAAATCCACATTAACCTTCATCACCCTATTAACAAATTTGGACTTTGTTTTTTAAACAGTTTGGATCCATTCAGACACCAAGTAACTCAACTCCTCACCAGGATCAATACCGGTATGCAAGACAGGTGGCAACTTAATGCAGGCTGAAAGTCATGCACAAAGGAGTTCTCTGCATGACTTTCATACTGCATTAAGCAGCCACTTGCCTAACTAGATCCTAATTCTTCTTTACTAAAATTCCGGTTAAGATGTGGGTTTTTTTCTTTACCGAGAACAATAAGTTTAGTAAAGCATGAAATTGCAATTCAAAACGAAGAAGACAAAACGTGTTCATATTAAGTAATTTACAATGTTTAAAATAAAAAGCAGTTTGGGTGTATTTTGTTCAGTTTTATTTCGTTGTGTTTTTTTTCGAATCTGAGTCCAGGTGCACACTGTGTGTTTCAGAATCGTTTTAACAAAGGTAATTCATTTGTTTTCACAGACAAAAAAATGAAAATAAAATTGAAAACAATGGGCTCGATTCCTCGCCCTATTGCGTTTATCATACTATAGTAAACCCAAGTAAAGCAACCACATTATGAATAAATATAGACTTATGTAAAAGCATGTAGTGGTTTAACACATTCCTTCCTAGTGATGCATTTTGGCGCCTCTATAAATGCAACATTGTGAAACCATTGTGATAAATAGAGCATTTGCTCCATAGGAGCAAATGCTCTATTTATCACAATGGTTTCAAAATTTATACATTTCTAAAATTCTCCTTTTCTATAGTTAATGCCCCTTTTCGGTAGAATAGTTGGGTCTAAAATAGCCTAGGAGGGAATGAGTTAATACAGAACGAAAGTAATGCAAAAACCTCCTGAAGGAGCTTTCTACATTACTTTTGTTCTGCATTACGCTACCAAATGCATTTAAGACCAAAATCAAATCTCATTTTTGTGATCGCTTTAGAAGGATTTTACTGTATTTTAAATTTTACAACGAAAGTGTTGTGTTATGAAAGTGTTTGAAACGTAAAAAACACTATTAACTGATCAAGAGAAATTAATTTTATACTTTCGAAGAACTACATTTCGTATACATGTATTGTATACATGCTATCTGTCGGTGTCACATTTCCTGCAGCATTGATTTTCTAATGAATGTAATATCAGACTTAGCGGTATCATATTACACCTGTGAACCGATGACCAGGAAGCTACATGATCTTTTATTACAATGTACAGTAAAATCCTTCTAAACCGGAATTCTAGTAAAGAAGAATTGATATACTTTTATGCAGGTGGCTGCTTAATGCATGGTGGAAGTCATGCAGAAAGCTCCTAAAGCAGCTTTCTGCATGACTTTCACCCTGCATTAAGCTGCCACCTGTCTCCAAGATTAATATTTATACTAAATTTAACGTCCGGTTTAGAGGGGGCTTACCGTACAATAGACCCTCTCTTTAACCCTATCGGCTCAAAATAAACTCTATCTGCTAAGCTTTTCTCCTGCTTCGAGTTTCAAAAATGTTGTTTGCGATTTGATCTAGAGGAAATGGTTTGATGACGAGTATCATTCAGTGTTGATGAAATCGTTAACCCCCTTCCCTCATTTTGACGACTTTTGGCGACCCTGTAAAAGTCACTTTGTGAAACCATTTTGATAAATAGAGCATTTGCTCCTATAGGAGCAAATGCTCTATTTATCACAATGGTTTCAACTTACAAAATTCTTTTTTTTTCTTTTCTCTAGTTAATGCTCCTTTTCGGTAGATTTATTCAAAGAGGTTGTATCTAAAAATAGCCTATGAGGTAATATGTTAACAGTCGCTGCTGTGGGCAAATCTGTGACCTTTGCAAACAGTTTTACATCTAGATAAGGAGCCGAGTAACTCGACGTCTCATTAAGATCCAACCTGTTTGTTACCGCGATTATGTTTTTTAAACAAAACGATAAAAAAGGTAAATAAACAAAAACCTGAAACATACGACAAATTTAACAGACCACATACTGACGTTGGAACGGAAAAACTTTTTAATCGTCAACGTAGGCGGGACGCCAATCTATGATTTCCTTAACCCTTTCGCTGCCAATGCCGGATCTGTCATTACCTATGCAAACAGTTTGGATCCAGATGAGACGCCGAGTAACTCGGCGTCTCATCAGGATCCAAACTGTTTGTTACTGTTACTATGTTTTTGAAACAAAAAAAAATTTAAAAAAAAAATTGAAAATTTGTAGCAGACGACAAAGTTAGCAGACGACAGAGTTTGGCAGCGAAAGGGATAACAAACTGTTTGGATCCAGATCATACGTCGAGTAAATCGCATTCTCAGTAGCATCCAAAAATGTTTCACACACCAATTACGTTTTAGAGAAGACACTATACGAAAGTCCACTCTGAAACTTAAAGCAGACGATATTGTTTGCAGACGAAAGTGATTTGGCACCAAAAGAGTTACAGTAAAACCTCTCTAAACAGGCATTCCACTAGAGAAGAATTTAGATACTTTTAGACAGGTGGCTGCTTAATGTAAGATGAAAGTCATGTAGAAAGTTTTTTATAATGACTTTCACTCTGCATTAAGCTGCCACCCGTTTCTTCCATGACCGGTATTTATAAATGCTAATTTTAACGTCCAATTTGGAGGTGGTTTAGTGTAGTTTATTTTGTAATAAACTACAGTAAAACCCCTCTAAAGCGACCACTTAAAGAAGAACCATAGCTGCCTTTATAAGCAGGTGGTTGCTTAATGCAGGACGAAAGTAATGCAGAAAGCTCCTATATGAGCTTTCTGCATTACTTTCGTCCTGCATTAAGCTACCACCTGCCTCTGCCACCCATAATTATGCCCCTTTTTGGTGGTCGCATTAGAGGGGTTTTACTGTACATGTACGCATGTGGTTAAGTACTATGCTCCGAAGTAATGAAACGTAAATGACGCACCTGGGTCTTTGAGATTAACTTTTAGAACACTAAGCACATTTCTTCTGCAAAAAAAATGTCGTCTGCTTATATTTTCAAAAAATGGCCACTTGTCTATTCACAAACACAATGAAAGTGTTTCGATTCTGACGAAATGAGAGTTACTCGAGTTTCACTTGGTTTCAACTATAGTTGAGCTTCGATATCTCGAATTCGGATAACTCGAACTTCGGGATAACTCGAAGTAAAAGGTTCCATCCTTCCAACATTTTCAATATTTTTTTTTTCTAAAATGTATCATTACGCATATCTAGAAACACATATGACAGCTTAATGTACGTCAAAAGTAATGCTGAAAATCTCCTACAGGAGCTTCCATCATTACTTTAGATACTATCGAGATATCGAAGTTCAACCGTATTTCCAAAGGTAAACACAAATTCCTCTATATTGCAAAAAGGAGGGTAATGTCTTGTAATCAATATTTGTATATAAGATTGAATCGGCATCCACGGAATAAAAACGCAATAAGTGGAGAATAAAACAGGGACATAACGTAATATATTAACCTTTGAACATCTATGAATTGTTGGCCATGACCATATCTATATCATAAGCAAACAGAGCAGACCCTGATCAGACGGCGCCTGTGGGAGCCGTCTGATCTGTGTCTACTCTGTTTGCAACGGTGTAGAAGGCGTATTTATGGAGTAAAGGGTTGAATGATGAATATTCGTGTAAAGTACCAAAATATTGACCATTAATTAGATGAATCTTAATAATGGCATATCTCATCAGGGTCTCACATCAGACATCTCATCAGGGTGCTTGCAAGTTGTTTAACCCTTTCACTGCTCAATAACATGAATATTTATTAGCTATTATTTTTAAGAATGGCATTTGTAGACAGGATTGTTTTGATATTGATAGAAAATATAGAGTCGGGCCTATCATACTTTCATAAGCAAACAGAGCAGACCCTGCTTTTCTTGTCAATATTTGTATATATTAAGATTGAATCGGCATCAACGGAATAAAAACGCAATAAGTCGAGAATAAAACAGGGACATAACGTAATATATTAACCTTTTTAACATATACATGAATTGTTGGTCATGATATTAACTGCAGAATCTGATCTATATTATATCCTAAGCAAACAGAGCAGACCCGGACCAGACGGCTCCTGTGGGAGCCGTCTGATCTGGGTCTATACTCTGTTTGCAACGGCGTATTTATGGAGTAAAGGGTTAATTGGTGAATATTCGTGTAAATTACCAAAATCTTGACCAGTAATTAGATGAATATTTATAATGGCATATGAGTTAGGTGACATCTCATCAGGGTGCTTGCAAGTTGTTTAACCCTTTCCATGTTCAATAACATGAATATTCATTAGCTATTATTTTTAAGAATGACATTTGTAGACAGGATTGTTTTGATATTGGTAGAAATTATAGAGTCGGGCCTATCATAATTTCATAAGCAAACAGAGCAGACCCTGATCAGACGGCTCCTAGGATCTGGATCTTCTCTGTTTGCAAAGGCATAGAAAGGCTTATTTATGGAGGAAAAAAGTTTCTCAAACGTTTCATCGATTCGGAAGTAGTCATTATTGCACCACATCCAAATTATAGCAGACATTATTTTCACAGCGGGTAGCATGGTATCTTGAAAAAATGTAGCCATAAAAAACATATAAAATATAACTTAACCCTTTCCTCCATAGGCTATTTTTTTTTAGATCCAACCTCTTTCAATGAATCTACCGAAAAGGAGCATTAACTAGAGAAAGGGAAAATTTGAGAAAATGCTCTATTTACCACAATGGTTTCAAGAAGTGACTATTATAGAGGCATAGAAAGGCGTGTTTATGGAGGAAAGGGTTAATGTCCCTGGTTTCGAAACACCATGAACAGTACAGACTATATAGTAAACATCTTATAACTAATTAGGGGTAATATCTGCTTCATCAGCTTTAATACGTTGTATACCCGGATGTACCGATGATGCCTTGCCTTAACCCATTTAGCTCTCGGAATCTTTCATGTACAAACATCATTGTGAATTTATTTTTATGTTTAAAAGCCTTTTTCAGCCTTTTCATTATTTATTTACAGAAACGCAATCAAAGTCTCATGTGGATCCGATCCGTTAACCAATACATTAGGACCTGTCTTAACCATTTCCCTGTTCTGTATATACTTACTGAATATTCATTAGCAAAATAGTTCTGATGAAATATGAAAGGTGTAACATTTTAGACATTTTAGAAAGCACGGAAACGGATCTGTCAATTTATCTTAGCAAACAGAGTAGACTCTGATCCGACCTGATCTGGGTCTACTATGTTTGCAAATGCGTGAAAACACGTTTATATGAGGGTAAAGGTTAAAAGATCATCAAAAAGAGGTCTAATTATGGGTCTGTATGGCAGGTAGAAGCTTAATGAGGTCAAAAGTAATGCAGAAAACTTGTATAGGAGCTTTCTACATTACACTTGCCCTGCATTAAGCAACCACCTGCGTTTAAAGATTTCTACACTCAATCAATTCAAAGTCGCTTAGGTTCTACTGTATATTCACAAATGCTTTGACCAACAGGACTGAATGGGTATAAACCATTACTAGGCTAAGCGTGACCAACAGGACTGAATGGGTATAAACCATTACTAGGCTAAGCGTGACCAACAGGACTGAATGGGTATAAACCATTACTAGGCTAAGCGTGACCAACAGGACTGAATGGGTATAAACCATTACTATGCTAAGCGTGACCACCAGGACTGAATGGGTATAAACCATTACTATGCTAAGCGTGACCAACAGGACTGAATGGGTATAAACCATTACTATGCTAAGCGTGACCAACAGGACTGAATGGGTATAAACCACTACTAGGCTAAGCGTGACCAACAGGACTGAATGGGTATAAACCATTACTAGGCTAAGCGTGACCAACAGGACTGAATGGGTATAAACCATTACTATGCTAAGCGTGACCACCAGGACTGAATGGGTATAAACCATTACTAGGCTAAGCGTGACCAACAGGACTGAATGGGTATAAACCATTACTATGCTAAGCGTGACCAACAGGACTGAATGGGTATAAACCACTACTAGGCTAAGCGTGACCAACAGGACTGAATGGGTATAAACCATTACTACGCTAAGCGTGACCAACAGGACTGAATGGGTATAAACCATTACTACGCTAAGCGTGACCAACAGGACTGAATGGGTATAAACCATTACTATGCTAAGCGTGACGTGACTGAATGGGTATAAACCATTACTATGCTAAGCGTGACGTGACTGAATGGGTATAAACCATTACTATGCTAAGCGTGACCAACAGGACTGAATGGGTATAAACCATTGCTATGCTAAGCGTGACCAACAGGACTGAATGGGTATAAACCACTACTATGCTAAGCGTGACCAACAGGACTGAATGGGTATAAACCACTACTATGCTAAGCGTGACCAACAGGACTGAATGGGTATAAACCATTACTATGCTAAGCGTGACCAACAGGACTGAATGGGTATAAACCATTACTATGCTAAGCGTGACCAACAGGACTGAATGGGTATAAACCATTACTACGCTAAGCGTGACCAACAGGACTGAATGGGTATAAACCATTACTACGCTAAGCGTGACCAATAGGACTGAATGGGTATAAACCATTACTACGCTAAGCGTGACCAACAGGACTGAATGGGTATAAACCATTACTACGCTAAGCGTGACCAACAGGACTGAATGGGTATAAACCATTACTACGCTAAGCGTGACCAACAGGACTGAATGGGTATAAACCATTACTACGCTAAGCGTTGACCAACAGGACTGAATGGGTATAAACCATTACTACGCTAAGCGTGACCAACAGGACTGAATGGGTATAAACCATTACTACGCTAAGCGTGACCAACAGGACTGAATGGGTATAAACCATTACTACGCTAAGCGTGACCAACAGGACTGAATGGGTATAAACCATTACTATGCTAAGCGTGACCAACAGGACTGAATGGGTATAAACCATTACTATGCTAAGCGTGACCAACAGGACTGAATGGGTATAAACCATTACTATGCTAAGCGTGACCAACAGGACTGAATGGGTATAAACCATTACTATGCTAAGCGTGACCAACAGGACTGAATGGGTATAAACCATTACTATGCTAAGCGTGACGTGACTGACATTTACAAACAGTTTGTATCCAGATGAGACGATGAGTAACTCGGCGTCTCATCAGGATCCAATCTGTTTGCCACACTTTACGTAGATTCTCTAATTTTGAACGAAGTTAAAATTGCAACTGAGTTTTAACCCCGTTCTTTAATACATGTTAGCGCGATTTCACGCCGTTTGCAAACAGATTGGCACAGATACCCTATAGACCCTATAGGAGCCGTCTGATCAGGGTCTGCTCTGTTTGCTAAACAATTATATAGTACTGACTCGACAGTTTCTACCAGTTCCAGAATGCCATGTGTACATATGTCATTATGAAAACTCCGCTACTAAATATTCATGATATCATTATTTCTAGCATGAATATGCAGTAGGGAAATGGATGGTTAACCCTTTCGCTGCCAAACTCTGTCGTCCGCTAACTTTGTCGTCTGCTACAAATTTTCATTTTTTTTTAATTTCTTTATTTTTGTTTCAAAAACATAGTAACAGTAACAAACAGTTTGGATCCAGATGGGACGCCGAGTTACTCGGCGTCTCATCTGGATCCAAACTGTTTGCATAGGTAATCACAGATCCGGCACTGGCAGCGAAAGGGTTAACAGACATCAAAATACAGCATGATAACACGATGGTCGCTCTTGGTCTTTGATAATGTACGATTTCCCTTTTCCCTGTCAGCCTTGTCATGTTTAGGAAAACACGGGGGCTGATACTGTGACATTTGCGGGTGCTCTAGTTTGAATTGCTTCTGAAATAGCAAATCTCCTAATTATCTTGAAAGTTGGCATCTCTTGACAACACTCTCAAATACAAACATATAATTTTGTGTATACCGAAGTAGTATACGGTAATTATAGAGCAGATGTAACAATTGTAACTGTAACAGTATACATGTACATCCAGTATGTTTGCTTTGCTTATAGAATATCTCAGAAATGGTTCTTTACTTTTTGGCATGCATATATATTCACTTGTTTTGTAAAATGATTAGTTTACTGTCATAATGGATGTAGTCTGTCAGTCATATTCATGGAGTAAAGGGTTACTTTACACCATATATACGTCTGTGTGCGCCTTTGCAAACATAGTAGACCTATAAGAGAGCCGTCTAATCGGGGTCTGCTCTGTTTGCGTATGATATAGTAAAGGTATGATTCTACAGTTGTCCATGACACATGTCCTGTGCTGTCATTCAAAATGCTCATAATGCTACTATAAATACAGTAATATGCGACCACCAAAAAAGGGCATAATTCTGGGTGTCAGAGGCAGGTGGTAGCTTAATGCAGGACGAACGTTATGCAGAAAGCTCCTATAGGAGCTTTCTGCATAACTTTCGTGCTGCATTAAGCAACCACCTGCTTTAAATGACACCAGTGGCTGTTTATTAAGTGGTCGCATTAGCGGGGTTTCACTGTATAAAGGTAGTCAATATTCAGACAGTAACTGTTTCTTTACATAAATATTCATACGTTAAATGGTTAACCCTTCGCTTGCGGAATTTTAAAATACATTTCTCCTTCTTTACCCATGCCCTGTTGTATAATTACATATATCTTCAATGTGTACAAGTATTTCGCTGCGCGATCACTGCTGTGGAGTGCACTAGTTGCACAATCAACTTGTAAATAGTGCAGACCATGATGAGACAGCTCCTGCAGGAGCTGTCTCATCTGGGTCTTCACTATTTACAGGTAGGTATATTGACGTAAATAGCAAGCGAAGGGTTAAGATTCGTTCAAAGTTTTAAGAATCTGTTGACCGAGTGTCAAACAGCTTGAATGTCATTGGGACGCCGAGTTATTCGGCGTCTAAACAGGATCCTGGCTGTTTGCAAAAATGCCAATTTGGTTACACTAACCAAGATGGGGGTTATATTTTTCTAACGATTTCCATTTCTCATTAACCTCCTCCGTGCCATGAAGACGGTCTGTGATATCTTATGCAAATGGTTTGGACCCATATGAGACGCCGAGTAACTCGGCATCTCATCAGGATCCAAACTATTTGACACTATGTTTATTGTTTTATAAAGAAATTAAGCAGGCGCCCAATCTAAACCTTGAAGCAGACGAAAGTATGTCCAGCAGACGATAGTGCTGGCATTGAAAGCCATCATCAATTATTTACTTCTCAAACAACCTATACGAAACGTCATTGGATGGCTTAACCCTTCTCTTGCTGAATTTTAAAAAAAAAAGTTCTTCTTTACCCATGCCCTGTTGTATAATTACATATATCTTCACTGTGTACAAGTATTTCGCTGTCCAATCACTGCTGTGAAATGCACTGGTTGCACAATCAACTTGTAAATAGTGCAGACTCTGATGAGACAGCTCCTTCAGGAGCTGTCTCATCTGGGTCTTCACTATTTACAGGTAGGTATATTGACGTGAATAGCAAGCGAAGGGTTAATAAATCATATTTCAAGAATAGATTTGAAATAAAACAGCTTTTTATGAACATCGCATTATGACTGAACGTAAAATGATTCACCATAGATCATAGTAATAAGAAAATAACACTGAGGAATGATAGATACCGCATTTTGTTCTTGACATGTTTTGATCGCTTCTATGAAAAAAGAACCATAAACATTTTTACCTCTCCTAATAAATACATCAAACGTCAAATTATTTTATCGGATACAAGTCGCAAATGACTACTAGGCAACAGGTGACTTATGACTGGTTTTTAATTGACATTTTTGTGACATATTTATGGATATTGTTCCTTATAAATAAGGCAACTTAATCGGGTATTGTTAACGGATTGTTAATACCAAAACGTCGATCAGTTCCATTATAAATACATGTCACAATATACTTCGAAAGTAAATCATATGATATTGGAATGACCTGTAGCTGTAATATTATGTGACACGTGGTTTACAGTATTCTCTCGAGATTTCCATTGGTACAGTTTTACTGAGAGTCAGCAAATACCATCATTATAATTCATCATTATAATTATGAGACTCGAAAAATCATATTAACTTTTTGATAAATAAGTTCTCCATAAATACGCATTTCTACGCCTTTGCAAACAAAGTAGACCCAGATCAGACGACTCCTATAGGAACCGTCTGATCAGGATCTGCTCTGTTTGCTTATGATATGATATATGATTCTACAGTTTCTTCCATGGCCAAAAATGCCTGTGTTAATGTGCTATTATAAAAAACTAATCTAATTGATATTCATGACGTCATTATGTCTTACATGAATATTCATGACGGAAAGGGTTAAACGGTTACCCGTTATCCTGTTCTAATATAATATCTGCTTTAACTCATTCTGTCCTAGGCTGTTTTAGACTCAACCTTTTTGAGTTAATCTACCGAAAAGGAGCATTAACTAGAGAAAAATAAAATTTTAGAATTTTGTAGTTTGAAACCATTGTGATAAATAGAGCATTTGCTCCTATAGGAGCAAATGCTCTATTTATCACAATGGTTTCACAGTGCGTCACTAGAGGGCAATGTGTTAACTCCGATCTATACCAAAGAAGCATACTACAATACTAAAACCCTGCATTAGAAGCCATCTATCTAAAATACTTTTTATTCGTCCTTACTACAAGTTAAAGGTTTGGCAATACCCAGATCAGACAGCTCTTACAGCGTTTGCTCTCGTTGCTTATATAACATCTTAGAGCTGATTCTATACCACAGTAAAACCTCTCTATAACGGACACTAAATTACATCAAGTATTTGTGTTAAAGGCAGGTGGCTGCCTAAAGCAAGGTGAAAGTAAAAAAGGACGCTCCTATAGGAGCGTTCTGTTTTACTTTCGCATTGCTTTAAGCAGCCACATGCCCTAAATACCAACAAATTAGTGACCGTTATAGAGAGGTTTTACTGTAGTACAATACGACGAGCTAATTGATGTTCAAAATGGGTATGCGTCTGTCATGAATATTCATGGAGTAAATGGGTATGCTAGGCGCCGTCCAGCTAGAGGGCTGTGTTATCCATTTACTCCATAAATGCGATTTTCTACGCCTTTGTAAACAGAGTAGACCCAGATCAGACGGCTCCTATATCTACATCATTATTTATATAAATGTCGGGTATATTCTATATTGTGAGTATTGAAAGAAACAAAACATGACATGATGGCAAGTCTGGTGAAAACAAAAGCATGTGGGAGAGAGAACCCATACCTTTTACACATTGAAAAAATTCAACATCAACATCTAACCAATGAGATGGAGCGGTATCATTTAACCCTTAATGGATATTAAGGGTTATTTTTCCCGAACTAGATTATGAGAACCGTCAGTTTCAATGCTTTTAGGCCATTGACAGCTTTGTAGACATTTGTGAGTGTTGTGTGAGAATGCAATCTGTATTTGTCCACATACTTTGATGGATGGACCTTAAAAGATAAATCTAATAAGTTTCTGAACGGAGAAAAGTCACGTGTTCTATTATGTTTTGAAACCATTGCGATAAATACAGCATTTGCTCCCATGGAGCAAATGCTCTATTCATCACAATGGTTTCTAAATATGAGTTTTACAGAGGTACAAAATGCCTCAGTAGGAGATAATGGGTAAAGCAGTCGCCAGTCTTGAACAACTTCATCTTTCTTTACTAAATTTCAAATTTGTATGGGGTTCACTGTACTTGGTTCAGAATAGAAAGTGTAATTTGTGATAACATAAAAGATCTAAATAATGTAGCCGTTTTAATTTATTTAACCCTTTCCCAGACTGAGACGCCTCTTCACGCCTTTAAAACAGAATAGACCCAAAACAGAGGGATCCGGCCGGAACTGTCTGATCAGGATCTGTTCGGTTTACTTATGGAAGAAGGTAGACCTGACTCTACAGTTTCTACGATAGTAAAATTCATGTGTTGAAATGTCATTATAAAACCTCACCTAATTATCCTTCACGATGCCAAAATTTCTTACACGACTATTCATCAGGTATAAAGTTAACAGGTTTTTGTTTAGAGAACATTGGGTTCAAGGCTGTTAATCGTTTACATTGGCAATCGCCATAATAGTTGGCAATCCGATGTGCAAAAAGTCGCTTATTTTTCGAGGTCCATGGCATTTTTTAGTAGAAATGTTTGAATACCATAATTGTGTTGCCAGATACTAATCATTTATGGTTTTGGCCCATGCCACTGCCAAAACCCTCTTTGAAGGTCAAAAACTAGGTCAAAGGTCAAATGAGTGCAAACATGTAATAAAATCTCTATATAGTATAACATAGCCGTAATTTTGACAATTTCAATACTTTTTTGCATTTAATTTCTTAGTAATGTCTCCACAGTAAGTATAGAACTATTTATGGTGCATTTCAGAAAGTTTTGAGTGACCTGTGATGAATACAAGTTCGGAAAATATCGTTTTAAATACATGTACGGTACATTATCATACAATATATATATATATAACTTTGATGCAAATCTGTGCAAGTTATAGTACCTCTTCACGCAGATATATCATTTAGAGATGATAATGAAACGCCAGAAGATTAGTCTCTTATTGCCATAATCTCAGTGTAATATTGGTATGTTTTATTGTACACTATGTCTAATATTAGCTGTTTGTATCATTAGCGATTGAAACACCATAGCTCCTGGTGAGTATGGCGATGTTTTTACATAATGAATTTAAATATTTTACCTACATTAGCAGTACCCATGACAAAACCCTTTCTACATTTGTGGGGACATGAATATCCCGGATATTGATTGGCCATTTTCACAGTTACTGGCCATATGTACCCACTCTAACTCAACAATGAACTCATAGGCATATTCAGTGCCGCTGGCTATGAGTAACCTTCCCTATCCGTGATGACAACAATCTATATGTTATTGCCACAAGCAATCACTAGTTATCAGATATACCTCAATACCTGGAATAAGTGAGTATGTCAGAGTTCTGACAAACATATCTTTCCTTCAAGAAGGAAGCCTGCCCCACATCTTGTCCACCCTTCGAAAGAGGCTAATACATGTTCTATGGCCTTCAAAATGGCTGAGTTTGCAGCACACTTGGAAAATCAGTCCCTTTACGAATCTGTACTCTATGTGATATATTCAGTGGTCCCTTCTGAGTTGACATCCACCAGGTTCAGCCAGCCATGGTGCAACTCAATCATCCGCCGTTTCTCACGAAAGAAGAAATGTGCGTACAAATAGTGCTGAGGACCAAGGTACAGAAGCACTGGCGCATATACAAGGGGCTACAGAAAACTTGCACAGAAGTGCAAGGAAGCTCAAGCTCATGATGGGTATGTGATTGACTTAGTGACAGATACCAACTGTAAGAAGCTTAACACTTTTGTTAGGAGTAAGGCAAGAAATGTGACAGCTCGGGAATAGCACCACTGAAAAATGGTGCCATTAACAATGTTGATACACAAATCAAAGTTGAAATACTGAACCAGTAATTTTCTGTCTTTACACATGAGGTCCTATCTCTCATGTGTGTCGTTTGAGAGTATCCTTATTCGAATGCCCTTCCTATTCATGTCTGCAAGCTTCTTAATGGCCTGAATCGCCACAAAGCTACCTGTCCAGACACCATCTTATCAAGGTTCTTGAAAGAGATGGCACATTCACTGGCTCTTGCTCTTGTTCCGATCTTCCAGACCTTACGACCAGGATAAAGTCCCCAGTGACTGGAGAGTTCATGTTAATCATATATACAAGACAATGGTAAAAAATAACCCCTTCAAACTATTGGCCTGTGTCCCTAAATTCTGTCACATGTAAGATTCTAGAATACATCATACACAGTAACCTGGTTTTACCATTACATCATCAACCCATACCAGCATTGACTACGGAAGCAGCGCTTATGTGAGACACAACTAATCAATCAACATGGTCAATGACATCGGGTCAGGTCTGGACCAATCCTATCAGATTGACGCAAACGTTTTACAAATTGTCTTACAGATACCTTCTTCTTAAGCTCCAACACTATTATGTGTAATGCAAAATGCTTGATTGTATCCAACAGCCAACAAATCACGCTGGAGGGTGTTTCCTCTGAGTCAGTACCGATAGCATCAAGTGTTCATCAATGTGCTGTTCTCAGTCCTTTCTTTTCCCTTGAATGCAATGATGACCACACTCTTCATGTCGACTCTTTGCTGATGCCTCAATTTTGTGCCGAGTCAATAGAAGATGCAGACGTCTTCCAGAATGACTTCGGCAGTCTGTAGAAAAGGGAAGAGACTGGGTTCAATGCAGAGAAGTGCTAGGTCCTGCTTATCACCAACAACATAGAGACCAGTTATACTGTCCATAGCATGAAACGGAAGACTACAAAGAGGGCAAAATAACTTGGGACATAACTGTCTTTGAAATTGCCTTGAACATCCCGAGTCGATATGGTCATAAAGGAGGCAAATTGATCCACATCCATTCTAAGCAGCAAACTTGGAGCCTCCCAAAAGTCAACCAAGGAGGCATGTTACAAACTCCTGATCAGTCTGCAGGTTGAGTGCACATCTTTTGTTTGGATCAACACACCAAGGCCATGACAACGCATGTGGAGATGATCCAACGTAGAGCTACCATATTTGTAATTTTGCATTATTGCAAAACAAGTGCTCAGTATTGGTGCCATGTTCAACACGATTTGCTCAAACAGAGGCAGAAACAAGTAAAGGCCGTGATGTTCTATAGGTTTGTAAATGATTTTTTTTGCAGCTGACGCCCCACCTTCAGACTCCCTTACGGTGCACCTACAAGAGGTCATTCCTTATGATTCGTTTCAAAGTTATGCAGGACCATTTTCCTGAGGGAATATTTCTTCCACTCTGCTGTCAACAATAAGCTAACATAACATCAAGTGATAGCTCCCAACTGTCCAGGTTAAGATTTTAGATGTAATGTACTCTTCTTCTGTTTGCAATGTTTTAACCTGTTATTTTAACTTGCACGGTTGACCCTCCCTCACCTATGTGCATATCACAATGGTGCGAGTATGCCTGCTTTAAAGCGGCAAAGCATGACAAAATAAGAAGCAGAAGACACAAACACAGAGTTGATGTAGTATACTAGTATTGCAGTATTCAACAGATACGCTTGAATATCGTCATTCAAGACAAGTGCAGACATGAATTGTCCCATCTGCCATCAAATCATGACGAGGTGGATACATGGCTTGCATGCTGCTTGAAAGAGGCCAATGCTGGATAGTTGTCAAATGCCAAGATTTTGATGTACTGCTTGTACTGATACATGTATACCATCTTGGACCTTTAGGCACTAAAGTCTGAATAATGGCTGGGAAAAACAAAATTCTATTTTCCGCAAGTTATCTCAAGATGTCTGCCGGAACATGCCAGGGTATCATGAAATAACTGGATGTAACATAACCCTTGCTTTCACTAGAATCGGAAAGAAGACCTGTTGGAAGAAATATTTTACATGTCCGATCTGCTTTCAGATATTTGAAGAGATGCACGGTCAGACAAGGCACACACGTTTGATGTTTGATGTATGGTGTCTGAACGGAGAACCCATAGGTGATGCAAGAATTTCACAATATGGTAACACTTGAACTGGTTCCACCAACAAAGGATGTACTAGAACTGAAACTTTCAAGAGCAAACTGTTAAGCTGCTATATGGATCTGAGCTAATGGATACAGACATTAATGTTATTGATACTAACACATAACACGATGGTGTTGAACCTTTATAAGTGGTTTGGAAATGTACCAACTGCACTTGATGCTTGCATTGAACAAGTTATGGGTGCAAAACCAAGTGCAAATCTATTCGCTGTAAATGCTTCAAAGTAGTTTCAATACACACTAACATGTGTTTGCGATGGTGTTAATTGTACCAACCAAGAAAATATCCATAAAATATAGTGAATTAACTAGTTACTTTAAACAGAACTGAACATTATGTTTAGGTGTTCATTTACCCCACCCACTTTACTTTAAGAAGTATGTGTGCATAACATATAGCTGGTATGACTGCATACAGTTTTTTTCAGTAGCAGTCTGTCTAACATTTATTTTAACGTAATTTATATTTGTTAAATAGAAATAATGACGAAGACATAACATGTATCATCGTTTTATGTTGATTTTAATGATTTTTTACTGTTTTTTATGTTCTCATTAATATTCATGAATATTCAAACAATATATTTTACAAAACGTTAGTGCAAATTAAAGGCCGATTTTTAACCTTCATTTTGATACCATGTTTGTTATTTTACACCTAAAATTGATAAAGATATATTAATTTCTCAAATAACGTATATAAAATATGCACTTAGTTGACCTTTGACCTAATTAAGAGAAACAAGGGCAAATTTTCAGGTGGCATGGCACAATTTCTGATTACGCAGACATCAAACATTATATATCCTTTGCGATGGTGTTAATTGTACCAACCAAGAAAATATCCATAAAAATATAGTTAATTAATTAGTTACTTTAAACAGAACTGAAAGTTTTGTTTAGGTGTTTATTTACCCCACCCACTTTACTTTAAGAAGTATGTGTGCATAATATATAGCTGGTATTACTGTATACAGTTTGTTTTCAGTAGCAGTCTGTCTAACCTTTATTTTAACGTAATTTATTTTTGTTAAATAGCAATAATGACGAAGACATGACATCATGTATCATCGTTATATGTTGGTTTTAATGATTTTTTACTGGTTTTTTGATGTTCTCATTAACATTCATGAATATTCAAATAATATATTTTACACAAAGTAAGTGCAAATTAAAGGCCAATGTTTAACCTTCATTTTGGTACCATGTTTGTTATTTTACACCTAAAATTGGTAAAGATATAATGATTTCTCAAATAACGTATATAAAATATGCACTTAGTTGACCTTTGACCCAATTAAGAGAAACAAGGGCAAATTTTCAGGTGGCATGGGGCAGTTTCTGATTACTCAGACATCAAACATTACATATCCAGTGCATGCCAAATTCTACTATTTAATGCCATGGCTCGACACATTTTCCTCAGTTGGATGCCCAACTATAATAACGGGCTATCTTCGCCGAGAATAAAATGTAATGCAATGTGTTAACTTTGGTGTCCAAACTAATTAATTTCTACAATAACAGGCTGCAGTAAAATACCTCTAATGCGACCATCTAAAAAGGTATAATTATAGGTGGTAGAGACAGGCGGTAGCTTAATGCAGGGCAAACGTAATGCAGAAAGCTCACAGAGGAGCTTTCTGCATTACTTTTGTCCTGCATTAAGCCACCACCTGTTTATAACGACATCCACATGTTTATTCATTAAGTGGTCGCATTATAGGGATTCTACTGTGCAATGGTTTGTTTCTAAAACACGATATACAGTTATAAATACCTCTAAATCGGATATTCAAATTAGTATTAGCGACAATATTTAAGACAGACAGACAGACAGATTCAAAGATATATAGGCAGACAGACAGACAAACATATACATGTACATGTATACGCTATTCTGTTCAACCTGTACATACTTACATTGTTGCAACAAACTTCAAAATATTAAACCCTTCTCTTGCTGAATTTTAAAATACATTTCTCCTTCTTTACCCATGCCCTGTTGTATAATTATATGTCTTCACCGTGTACAAGTATTTCGCTGTGAAATCACTGCTGTGGAGTGCACTGGTTGCACAATCAACTTGTAAATAGTGCAGACCCTGATGAGACAGCTCCTGTAGGAGCTGTCTCATCTGTGTCTTCACTATTTACAGGTAGGTATATTGACGTGAATAGCAAGCACAGGGTTAATCGATGAGCCAGTGGGGTTGGTCGGTACCATCTCAGGGGAGTAAATCCTACTGTGAAAATGTACAAGATACACATCTATAGAGGTAGAAAATGTGTAATCATTGTGTGTTATCACGTTTTATATGTACTATGTTTGAAATCGCATTGCTGGACAAAACTGTCAATGGAAGGTAGATTTCAGATTTACAACATTTGCTATCGACCCCAACAACGAACGGTACGGTGGTATACTCAATAACTTGAATCAGGTTGTCAGTCTGTCTGTCCTTCCATCTGTCCAACTCATATGTCCGTCCCTCTATTTGTCCATCCATTCATCTGTCCGCCCGTTTTACCTCAAATTATCTTGAAGTGAAGAAAGGGATTGTCTCTGTATCATCATGATTTATATAACGAGTCCCCTTTTTATGCTCCCGCCTACGTCCAGGAAAGGTTTTGTGTCCGACTTGTCATACATCACTGGGTGGTTTTGCTTCAAAATCACAAATGGACAACCTTGGCGTGAAGATGATCGTAAAGAAGGAAACATTTGTTTCGACCAGTTTTGCTTTGCAATTTTCTTCATTATAAACATATATATACATTATGTACTTCAAACTTTACAGATAAACAACTTAATGGGAAGATGGTCATGAAAAATTTTGCGGTAACCATTTTTACCAAAATTATGAGAGGAGGAGGTTAGGGGAAGTACGGGAGAGCCGTGTCCTATGGATACAATTCTCTATTTAAAGTTGTTAATTCGTATGGAGAATAATAAATGTATAATATTCCAATAGACTAGTTCTGAGAAAGTTGATCGGATAAATATATTTTACCTGTTACAGGTTTCAAAGGGAGACACTTTGGCCAAAACAATGACTCTGGGCTTAAAAAGGTTCTTTTCAATTTAGATCGTTGATATAATAATAGTGAAATGCTTATGAACTGTCATGGGGCTAACTCTTAAGCTATTATACTTTGGGCACAATTTTGAGTCTACGGAAGTTTTAAAAGGGACATAACCCTAACACTCCGCATAAACAGATTCTAGATGTAAGAGTTCTATTCTGAAGTCAATTTGATGCCATCATTATTGTGAACATAAGTGAGAGGTTTTGTGAGCCTAATTATAAAAATGACATTGTTAGTTGTTTGCAAAGGCATAGAAAGGCATTTTATAGAGTAAAGGGTTAACCCTTCGCTTGCTGAATTTTAAAATAATGTCTCCTTCTTTACCCATACCCTGTTGTATAATTACATATATCTTCACTGTGTACAAGTATTTCGCTGTGCAATCTCTGCTGTGGAGTGGACTGGTTGCGCAATCAACTTGTAAATAGTGCAGACCCTGATGAGACAGCTCCTGCAGGAGCTGTCTCATCTGGGTCTTCACTATTTACAGGTAGGTATATTGACGTGAATAGCAAGCGAATGGTTAAGAACTCTATTGTTTATCTTTGTATTGTTTACCTATTATTTGCAACAGCAAATGTAAGTTAAAGGCAACTTGACGTTTTGATGACAAACCATAAATGCTTGAAGGATGCGTAACGTTTTTAAGAAAAGTAGTTCCTGTCACGAATGTCAATAAGACACTACTCGACCTAAAAGGTCTCGTGATAAGTTTTATTTTCACCTCAGTTTATAACTGTGGTATAATATACGATAAATCACGGTTAAAGTATTTAACCCATTTCAACGCCGAATTTTCAAATGGACTACATGTATTCCAAAATTAAAACAGGCCAAACTTACCGTGCATATTCAGGAATGTCTTTAAGGCAAAGTGTAATATGACAAACCATGCAGACCCTGATGATGAGAGGGTTTCCACCTGGAGCCCTCTTATCTGGGTCTACACTGTTTACAAAATACATAAGTGGGTCGTTTCACGCACTGAAAATGTTAAACATTTTGCGAGGCGCTATCAGTACTGTCATTGATCTTTTGCCTCATATAGACGCTTTCTTGACGTCTTTGCAGAGAAGACCCATCTTCCGGTGACTTGTTAACGATTCGGCTCTCTTTCCTTATTAAACCATACAGATCTGATTCTGCATTGGCCAAAACATCCTGTACTGTGCATATACGCCATTATAAAATAATCCACTAATCAATATTCATTATTTCTAACATAAATATTCAATGAGGCAAATTATTAAATAGACAAATATTAACAGCACATTCCCTTATATTGACGCCTTCGCAAAAGTCACTTTTTGAAACCATTGTGATAAATAGACTCTGGAGCAAATACTCTATT
The DNA here is from genome assembly GCA_963576725.1 of Azorinus chamasolen. Taxonomy (NCBI): domain Eukaryota; kingdom Metazoa; phylum Mollusca; class Bivalvia; order Cardiida; family Solecurtidae; genus Azorinus; species Azorinus chamasolen. The sequence goes on along the minus strand of OY755243.1, from coordinate 55,748,481 downwards.
TATCACAATGGTTTCAAAACTACACAATTTCATATTCCTTTTTGTTCGTACATTTATGTCAATTTTCAGTAGATTTATTCAAAGAGGTTGTATCAAAACATAGCCTGTGAAGGAATGGGTTAAATTCTGGAAATCCCAAGCTGTCTGGCGAGGTTTAATGCCGAACTATTGATCAGTAAACTCCGAGTCTCATTAGTGACTCGGAGACTCTTTCTAGGATCCAAAACATTTGGCACTCTGTCTGCAGTTTTGAAAATAAATAGCAGAAAAAAATGACTTTCACATTTGCAGCAGACGAAAATGTTTTTTGTTTTCATCTTGATCTCGATGAACATAGTATGCATATAGTGGCGTCTGAAATGTTTGGAGAATACCAAATTTTGTCACCACACGTAGCAATAATGCCTTGTTGTACCGTGATAATAAATATGAAGTGGGTCGAGTTGATAAACGATTCCGATTTAATTTTACCGTGAAATAAAAGCTGAAGTGCGCACCTGGGGCCTATTACAAAGACACGTTATACCATTAAGCGCTTTCTCCGCTAAAGATTATCATCTGCTTCACTTTTCGAAATGTGGGTTTGTTCAATATATATATATTTGTTTTTTAAAAAAGGACAGAGAGTTTGGATCCTGGTGATTACTCGGCGTCTAATCTAGATTCACACTGCTTGGAGTGGTTATCAATGGGGCTAAAACATTAAAAAGGCTCAGGCTTTGCATGGTAAGCTATTGCCATCTGCCAATATGTTCTTCTGTCTCAACATCAAGGCTGTTCTTCCATTTTTATTTAATAAACATAGTCAGAGTGTCAAACAAATTGAACCTTTATGAGACACTGAATTACTCGGTGGCTGATCTTGAACCAATAGATCAATAGATAAAGCTTGCGTATTCAAATTCTAAAATAGCCATTTCTCCAACAAATCCTATGCTGTGATCACTGCTTATACAGTAAAACCTCTCAATAACGACAACTTAATTACATCAAATATTTTGTGTTAAAGGCAGGTGGATGCAGGTGCGAGCGTTCTGATTTACTTTCACCTTGCTTTAAGCAACCACCTGCTCACAATACCAACTAATTAACACAATTTAGTGGTCGTTATAGCGGGGTTTTACTGTAAACTCTCGAAGAGACGATTCTAAGGAGTGGTCACAACATAGGAACTGGTGGAGAAATACATTTTATTGTTCACGAATATATCTTAATCAACATATCTTTACTTATCTGGCCCATCGAAACTGCATTGTGTTATCAGGAAGTCACTGATAGCATGTAAAGAATAAATCATTTACATGTTAATATTCATGAACGAAATAATTACATATATATGTATTAGCTAATTTTTTTATAATGCTATATGGACAGAATCTCTTTTTTGGCCAAGGCAGTTACTACGAAACGTACAAGAGTCGTCTGATTTGGGTCAACTCTGTATGCAAATGCGTATCTATGGGGTATAGGATAAAGGCAGTGTGTTATTGAGCTTGAAGCACATTAATATCTTCCATTGCAACGAATGAAAGTTTATTCCGCCGTTTTCATTATTTTAAATTGCGGCGAGGATCCTGTTGAATATTTGATTAATATGTAATAAATGGCCTAATATTCATTTACATGGCAGTGATGGAATGACTATAGCATGTAACAGCAGCATTGATTTCACAATGCATGTATTTGAAAAGGCAGACTGGAATTAGTCCATTATATACAGTAAAACCCCTCTAATGCGACCACCAAAAATGGGCATAATTCTGGATGCAGAGGCAGGTGGTAGCTTAATGCAGGATGAAAGTTATGGAGAAAGATCCTATAGGAGCTTTCTGCATAACTTTCGTCCTGTATTAAACAACCACCTGCTTATAAAGGCAGAATGTTTATTCATTAAGTGGGCGCATTAGAAGGGTTCTACTGTATACGCATTAGAGCATACTACGGGAGGTGAATTAATACAATGCGCATAGTTTAAGTCTTTGCAAGCTAGTAATGTTCGTCTGCTTCATTTCTTAACAGAAGAATTATCCCGTTTCTATTCCAAATATGGTCAAGTATCAAACAGTTTGGATCCTGATGAGGCACCGCATCATGTGGTTTCTTATCTGGATCCAAAATGTTTGCATTGGTAATTATGGTTTCGCCGCTAGCACGCAAAGAATTAACCAAGACGAGCAATATTATTCGAAACAATACGTGTAATTTGTATCAATACATTGTACATGTAGTTAGTACTACTTACTAGCGATGTTCTATGCCTGAACTACTTTTTCATCCCAAGATATTACCATTAATCATTATAATTATTATATTAACTACTACCTTTAATACTACTGCTACTTCTAATTATAATAATTACTACTTATGTGCTATAAGATCTATTACTGATGAAAAGAAACTGCTGCTGACGAAATACGGATGCACCTTAAGCTTTTTATACGCTTATACGTGGAGATACTGCAATTTTCAGCTATAACGGAACCGAGTTTCAACATGCTCTAAATGATTTTAAAAGGTTTTTTTTAACACAAGGAAGCAAAATTTAGAAATTGCTAATGAGTACAAATACTTAGGGCAGTTTTCTTTTCAGAAAAGCTGGATCCTTTTCAAAGGCAAAATCATATAAAGTCTTATTTGTATCGCTCGAGAGAATGAAACGACTGTCCCTTCCATATGATATGTTCTGTAGGTTACTCTGGAATCTGGTAGAGTCAATTCTGATTGGTTGTCAAAACTAACTCGTCAAAACCTTAACGACAAAACTTCGATTATTCGAATTTTCGGTATAGAAGAATTTAGACTCTTTTAGTCAGGTGGCTGCTTAATGCATGGTGAAAGTCATGCAGAAAGCTCCTAGAGGAGCTTTCTGCATGACTTTCACCATGCATTAAGCTGCCACCTGTCTTAAAGATCGATAATAATACACATTTTAGTGTTCGAATAATCGAAGTTTTACTGTATTTTATATTCAAAAGCGATACACTGGCGACATCGAATACCAACTTCTATAAACTTGTGAAAATCATATTTGGACAGACATTATAAATGCAACTTCGCCATCTTTGTAAATCTTTTATTGCTTTAAGTACAAGAAAACATAGATTACCAGTAGGAACCAGACGACGGAGAGACGTCCCAGCAAAAGAAAGCACATTTCCTTTTTGCAGAGACATACGGCGATGAATTTTATTACACTTTTATTTTCCGACAACTTAATACATAATGATATGTCAGGAACAACGCTTTTGAATAAAAACTATTATCAAACTATATGATATGTTCAACTCTGAAAATTATCAAGAGAAAGAAAATATGAGCATTTTTTGTAGCATAAGCATGCGTCATTTCAAGAACAAAACCGATTGATAGATACAGACGTCTTCAGGTATTAGATATACAGTAAAACCTCTCTCTAACGGCCACTAACTTGTGTTAATTAGTTGGTATTTAGGGCAGGTGGCTGCTTAAGGCAAGGTGAACGTAAAAAAGAACTCTCCTATAGGAGCGTTCTGTTTTATTTTATTTTCTCCTTGCTTTAAGCAGCCAAATATTGCATTTAACAAAATATAATTGATGTAATTTAGTGGCCGTTATAGAGAGGTCTTGCTGTAGTTTAACATAAATTGTAGTGTTTAACGTTTATATATGAAGTACTAACATGCATCTAGTGTACATATGTGGTAACCATATTCGTGAACATACTTACAGTTATCCTTAACACAGAAGTTTGTGTCGTAATGTGGCGGATGGAAGATCGTAAGTGAATATGAATTCATGTGCACTTGCGAGGTTTTGTCAGAAACATAACGATATGAGACATTGTAGTAACTTTAAAAACAGAAGGCTATATCGACATGTAGCTGATAGACGCTCATACGTGCATACAAGTTACATATGCACTTACGGGGTTTGTCGACAACATAATGATATGAGAATCCAATATTGCCGTAGGGCATATTCAAAGTATCTTATTCTAGTGTACATCTACTGTAATTATATTGGTGAGCATAAGTACTATTTCTTTAAAATACACTGCTATATCGTCAGGGAGCTGACAGAATCTCGTAAGTGCATATGATTTTTTGTCGGCAACATAACGATATGAGATACTATAGCACGAACTCAAATATTGGCTATGAACATATTGACAATGTGTTAATCTAATGTACATGTATATCGGTTTTAACTAAATAATTACAATAAAACCTCTCTATAACGGCAACTAAATTACATCAAGTATTTTGTGTTAAAGGCAGATGGATGCTTAAAGCAAGGTGAAAGTAAAACAGAACGCTCGGAGCGTTCTGGTTTACTTTCACCTTGCTTTAAGCGGCCACCTGCCTTAAATACCATATAATTAACACAAATTAGTGGCCGTTATAGAGAGGTTTTACTGTATGTTCTATTGTTAGAAGAATACACCCTTATGTATGTTTTCCATATGCACTTGCGAGTTTTGTCAGCAAAATGACGATATGAGACAATTTAACACGTAACCCAATACTGCCTACGGACATATAGAGATTACCTTAAATTAATGTACATCTCTTTGAACTATATTGGTGAGCATATATACTATTACTTAAACAACAGAGGGTTATATCGCCATATGGCTGATGGAGTCTCGTACATGCATATGAACTTCATTTATATATGTATTTTCGAGTTTATGACGATACATGACGATATGAGACACTTTAGGGATGAAATCTATTATCACCTATGGGCAAATAATTAGGCTACGTTGCTATTCGGTTACCACAGCGCTATGTTGCTGACAAAAGTGTGTGCGTGCATATCAAATTCGTGCGTCTATCAGATTCGTGACAATTTTGCCGTAATTGAATGACACAATGCGCATGCATTGTTTTGCGTCTTGTTAATTTTCAACAAAACAACATTTAATTTTGGTTTCGTTGACTAGGCTGGATCATGGACGTATAGATCAACTGACACATTGTCAAATGTGTTTGATTGCTTCCAATATTTCAGTTTATTTAGAAAAGAAAGATAGTATCAAAACAAGAACATGTATTATTATCTGGCTCCTTTACTCCATGAATATTCATGAAAGTAATGATGACATCACAAATATTAATTAGATTAATTGTTATAATAGTACATGGACACAGGAATGTTTGACCATGGCAGAAACTGTAGAATAATATCTATATTATATCATAAGCAAACAGAGCAAACCCTGGTCAGACGGCTGCTACAGGAGTCGTCTGGTCTGGGTCTACTCTGTTGCAAAGGCATAGAAAGGCGTATTTATGGAGTAAAGGGTTAACTCTTATCAAAGTGAAATTTTGACCAAATGTCACAAGTTGTGTGTAAAGCATGCAGCTGTCCGATGCTGAACTACAGCTCAGTTTTTCATAAGTGACCAGTAAATACGAGTAGATCAGACTGTAGTTACGGAACCAATAAACCTTTCAACCTGAAGTGAAACCGAACCACTCGTATTACTATTACACCTGCAAACAGAGTAAACCCAGATCAGAGGTACGGCTCTGCTACGCCCTTCAAAACGTCAATAGTATTACATTTACCTATAGTGTGGTATCCATAATGAGCGTAATAAGGGGTCATTTACTTATTTGCATGTACAGAGTTTAGTATCATCGGTATGTTTAACGGCCTATTTATATGTCACAAATCATTATACTCGTATTGTTCAACATGGTAAAGCTGTCTTAGATAACACCTTTTGCTTCAACATTCATTTTCATTGGTGAATGGTGGTTGGTTGCTGTGTCAGTTTTTCACGCATCCCGTAATCTGTCAGGCTGAGCTTGAGTTAGACTAAAACGTTTTATAATCTCGAGGCATGTTAACCCTTCTCTTGCTGAATTTTAAAATACATTTCTCCTTCTTTACCCATGCCCTGTTGTATATTTACATATATCTTCACTGTGTACAAGTATTTCGCTGTGCAATCACTGCTGTGGAGTGCACTGATTGCACAATCAACTTGTAAATAGTGCAGACCCTGATGAGACAGCTCCTGTAGGAGCTGTCTCATCTGCGTTTTCACTATTTACAGGTAGGCATATTGACGTGAATAGCAAGCGAAGGGTTAAGAGTTATCGAAATCTATCTATTGGTCTAGATATTAAATAAAGTAACTGAACAAATGAACAGATGATAAATATCATAAATACAATAATAAATAATAAATGCATTTATAAATAATTATTAGTAAATGTCTGAATGCACGAAGGTCTTAATGAATGGATGAGCGCTTAAATGAATGAATGAATGAATGACAATCGGTCAATAGTTTCTAAACAGCTTGATCCAATCAGAAATAGTCAAAATTGCACGAGACCAGCTTTAACCCCTTCCCTGATATTGACGACTTTTGACGACTCTGTAGAAGTCACTTTGTGAAACCATTGTGATAAATAGAGCATTTGCTCCTACAGGAGCAAATGCTCTATTTATCACAATGGTTTCAAACTACAAAATTTTCCTTTTCTCTAGTTAATGCTCCTTTTCGGTAGATTTATTCAAAGAGGTTGTATCTAAAAATAGCCTATGAGGTAATGGGTTAAGCAGATATTATGTTTTCACTGCGGGGTAAGACTTAAAGAGTAACGTATGAAATACGGTGTATGGCCAGATTTGGTTCTTTTCCACTGTTGTAGTTTTAACGGTCGATTTAGGTTTTGAAATACTAGCTACTTCACAATCTGCTCTCGGTAAGCCCAGGTGCGTTATTCCATTTCATTACCTGTGATATTTATGAACACGAACTGAAATTATTTACACTTATCTCGCTAATCTCTAATTGACTCGCATGTGCAAACAGTTTGGATCCAGATGAGACGAATAACTCGGTGTCTCAGTATGATCCAAACTGTTTGACACCAAGTCAATAGTTTCTTAAGAGCCTGATCGAATCGGAAGTAGACAAAATTGCACCATATCCAAATTTGAGCCGACATTATTTTTTTTCACAGCATGATAAGGGCTAATTCTCCAGCGCTATACAATGGCTTTGTTTTACTGCGTTTCACCTTTTGCGGGTGGAGAGAAGCACGTTTTTGCTTTGAAAAGTCTGAAATAATTGTCAAGCATGTGCTTGGTCCGATTTTTGAGTTTGCTACAAATCTGATCAATCAGATACTTGATACTGAACTCAGAGTCAGACTCAGAAGCTTTATACTTTATACTCAGTTCTGAATGATGATAAAAGTTTCGGTAGTGACCACGCATCGAACCAATACGGGGACTTAAAATTAAAAATAGTTATAGCTGCTTGTTGCGGAACGAAACGCAGAGCAGTAAATCTACGTTTATGTACCATCCATGTAGAAGACCGATTTTGGTAATCGTTGTTTCAGGTCATTTGAGTCCCCACGCTGAGACAAAACTGCTTGTGATTTTGCTAACAATAACCACTGTATTTGAAACACTGTTTCTAAACTGAAAATACACTTCCATAACCCTTTAAATGCAGGACACGAATGCACTCGCATTAGTAAACAGTGAAAAGTACGATCATATGGATCCTAGAGGATGTTACAGTAAAACCTCTCTATAACAGCCACTGAATTGTGTTAATTAGTTGGTATTTAGGGCAGGTGGCTTCTTAAAGCAAGGTGGAAGTAAAACAGAACGCTCCTATATGAACGTTTTGATTTACGTTCACGTTGCTTTTAGCAGCCACCTGTCTTAAACACAAACTACTTGACGCAATTTAGTGGCCGTTATAGAGAGGGTTTACTGTAAATGAAAGTCAGAGGAAATGCTGTCAAAGAGCAGAACCTGATCAGACAGAATCTCTCATATCAGCTAAAGGCCAATGTTTATGCTGTTATTGACGACTGTTTCACACCAAATAAAGGTCAGTATTTATGCTGTTATGGACCACTGTTTCACACCAGATAAAGGTCAGTGTTTATGCTGTTATGGACGACTGTTTCACACCAAATAAAGGTCAGTGTTTATGCTGTTATGGGTGACTGTTTCACACCAAATAAAGGCCAGTGTTTATGCTGTTATGGACGACTGTTTCACACCAAATAAAGGTCAATGTTTATGCTGTTATGGACGACTGTTTCACACCAAATAAAAATCAATGTTTATGCTGTTATGGACGACTGTTTCACACCGGATAAGGATTAGTATTTATGCTGTTATGGACGATTGTTTCACTTTAGAAAGATGTCGGTGTTTATGCTGTTAGTGACGACTGTTTCACATCAGATAAAGGTCAATGTTTATGCTGTTATGGACGAAACTATGATCACCTCTGCACAATACAGTAAAACCCCACAAAACCGGAATTCTAGTTGAGAAAACAAAAGTACTTTTAGGCAGGTGGCTGTTTAATGCAGGGTGAAAATCATGCAGAAAGCTCCTAGAGGAGCTTTCTGCATAACTTTCACCCTGTATTAAGCTGCCACATGTCTCCAAGACGGATATTTATATTAATTTATATTAAATTGAACGTCCAGTTTAAAAAGGTTTTACTGTACATTAAACGCCCACTAAAGTGATCACCAGATAAGAAGTTTATTTCTTGATCTTAACCCTTTCCCTCATATAAACGTGTTCTCACGCATCTGCAAACAGAGTAGACCCAGATCAGACGGCTCCTATAGGAGCCGTCTGATCAAGACCTGTTCTGTTTGCCAATGGAATTTGATAGACATATTTCTTTCCTTTCTAAAATGGCTAAAATGTTCCACCTTTATTTTGTCCATGAATATTCAGTAGGTACTGAAATTTGAAATTAACATAGAACAGGGAAAAGGTTAAAGGTAGGTGGTGACTTAATTCAGGATGAAAGCTATACAGAAAGCTTCTGCAGAGCCTGCTTTTAAAGACGCGTTTGTTTATTAGTAAAGTGGTCGCTACAATTGTGTTTTACTGTAGATTGGATTGCAAATAAGCGCCGAGTTTCTGGTTGTCTCGCCATGATTCAGACTGGTGGATACATTACAATGTAGGGCCTACTATGTGAAGAAATGTCACACTGAAACTTGAAACAGTCGGTCATACGTGACAACGAAAGTGTTAATATGAACCAACCTAAATTCAGATCGAACGGCAGATGATTTGCAGGATTTGTCGTTTGTGTAATTGTGTTGTCCATGATATAGAGGACCTTACACGCGTGTTCATTACAACTATCTTTTATGAAAAGAGTTTACCATAATAATATGACACGAGTTTTAACGAGTGTCATATTCATTATAATAAAAAAGGATCCCTTCATGACATTCACCTTACATTAAGCTGCTTCCTGCATGTATAACCAATCACTTCGTATTTACCAACATTCGAATCCCAACGCAGCGACGTCGCTTCCGTTGTTATTTCACTTCCTAGAAAAGGCTTTTTAAGCCGAAACATGTTGAAGTAACAGAATAAAATGTATTGACAACACGTGTTGTAGATTGGTTATTTACACACTAACATCGAGAAGGAAATAGCCAAAGCAGACCTGATCAGACGGCTGCTCCTATAGGAACTGTTCTGTTTGCTTATGGAAGCATAAGTCCGATTCTACAGTTTCTGCCAAAGTTAAACCATGTTATATTCATACACCATTATAAAAAATCTACAAATAAGTATGCATTATGTCATTTCAAGGTTAAGGATTTACCCATCTCTGACGTTGCCCGTCATGACTTTTTGAACATCCAGAGACTAATGACAATTACTTATACCTGGTCAAGTACCAAACTTGTTTAAAATCTTCAGGTAACAGTAGCAAAATACTAACACTGCTTGACTCGTCGCGCAACTTCGATTACCTTTTTGAAGAAAATTGAAACAATATAGAAGATAGAACTTTTTGCAGACGACAATTTCTTCAAAGCGACCATAACCATGATGTCAAACCGTGTTCAGAGCAACAGATAAAGGTGCGCACTCAAATACTAAAATCGTCCTTCTCAACCAAACCCAATGTTGTGACCACTCTTTAAAATCGTCTCGAAGAGACGATTCTAAAGAGTGGTCACAACATAGGGTTTAGTGGAGAAATAAAGAAGTTATTTATGAAAATGTTTTAATTTACGCATCTTATCTAGACCTCTGAAACACCATGTCATGATCTAAAAGCATGACCAACGTCTGAATCTTCATCAACTAGAAACACTAACGTTGATCAGCTGCGTATCTCCCGATGTGTTATTTTTCTTTGACTGTGACAGACGACATTATGTTAGGAAATAAATTAAATGTTAAGCTCATTCCTTCATACAGACACATTCTCGGGTTGTTGCAAGCAATGTAGACCCAGATCAGAAGCTCCAGTATGAGCTGTCTGATTAGGGCCTGCTGTGCTTGCTAATGACACTCTCTATATAGAACTTATTTTAAAGTTTATGGCATACCCATAAGTTTCATTGTTTAACCCTTCGCTTGCTGAATTTTAAAATACATTTCTCCATGCCCTGTTGTATAATTACATATATCTTCACTGTGTACACGTATTTCGCAGTGCAATCACTGCTGTGGAGTGCACTGGTTGCACAATCAACTTGTAAATAGTGCAGACCCTTATGAGACAGCTCCTGCAGGAGCTGTCTCATCTGGGTCTTCACTATTTACAGGTGGGTATATTGACGTGAATAGCAAGCGAAGGTTTTTATCCAGTCACCAGGCTTCTCTAGTGACATAATAAAGGGGGTGCAAATAAACTTAGGTTTATTAGGTTACTTCCGGTAGTGGAAGGTTTATTTGGTTAGTAGATAGGCGTAATGATTCTATAACCATGGAACTATTTTAGTTTTCTGTAAATATTCATATACATGTTGATGGAATAGATCTAACAGATCTATTTGGTCACCAGAAGAATTATTCAAATGAGAAAAAAAATAAAAATAATTGGCTACAGCTGGATTCGAACCCGCGCCTGATCCTACAAAAACTAATTCTAATCTCTCTACAGAAGTCGCCCTTACCGATTACGCCACCGAGGCCACATACAAAATGACGTTGATTTATCACTTTTATTAATTTAATCCACCGCTGGCAAAACCCGTTTTTGATAAAATCAAACCTGGAAGCAAAGATTGACAGATAAATAGTAAATGTTTTCTTTTCACTCTCATGATTATTTGGTTGATAAACTCTTACAGGGGCGGTGATAGTCATAAACCTAAATATAGCCTGTTCAGTTCCATCGATTTCTGAGTGACGTTAGGTAGAATCTAAAAATAGAAACCGAGACTACGTAACTCGAATTTGACCAAAGAATATCTAGACCATGTCTGTTTGAAATAACTTATCGACCCTCGATTCAAATCATCTTATTATTCAAATTCAACCACGATTTCCTTCTAGTAATACAAGTATCGAAACTATATTCCTCTGCGGTAGCTCATTAGATCTATTTACGTCTAAATGGAAGTGAAAAGGGAGGGATCCGTTGATCGAAAAACTGCATTTTCAATGTAAATTATTTCAAGAGTGTTATGAGTCTGTAAAAAAGACATTTAACTATATTGACTGGATAAATCGAATAATAGGTTAGTGCCGTAGATGGGACGCCTTTATCCGACTCGGAGAGAAAACAGTTGAGGCTCGGCAAGCCTCGCCTCAACGTTTTCTCCCCTCGTCGGATAAAGCGTCCCATCTACGGCGGTCGACCTAAATTTCCAAAGAGTTTTAAGCTGTTATAACCGAAAGAGTCCAAAGAGTTTCTCAATTTTCGCGTAGTGATATTGGCTTTTCATTTATTATCAATTTATGCATTTCAAAACTTATTGAAAGAATGTTTACTTATTTTAGTGCTTGATAGCACTGTTGAATTAATTTATTTGAATCAAATGCCTTTAGAATGTGCAGATAACCGATGTACAAGTAGGACTATTTCTCCTCTAATTTATAGGAATGATATTAAATAGGCGGAAAGGAAAGGAAAGGATAGTATGTATGCATTAACCAATCGACTGGCCAGTTTACGTGTAGATACTGCTCACTGCTTGTAAATACTGCTAAATCTTTTTTTTTTCCAAATACTTTTCCTTTCGTTGTACTTTTGCCATGCACGTTCCCAAAGATATAAACTACATTCCAAAGAGTCTCATCATTTATAATTCAAGTATAACCCCTTCCCTTATATAAACTTGTTTTCACGCATTTGCAAACATAGTAGACCCAGATCAAACAGAGCAGACCCTGATAAGACGGCTCCTCTAGGAGCCATCTGATTTGGGTCTACTCTGTTTGCAAATGGAATTTTATAGATATGTTCCTTTATTTTCTAAAATGACCACAATATTGTCCATCTTCCATATTTCATTATACATTATATGTATCTAATCTATCTATAGAGGCTAAAAATATTCAGTAGGTACAAGATACCAGAAATTTTATTTTACGTCGGATATAAATAAGAAACAACATTAGCTCATGAGCTATTTTCCGACAAACATATGTAAAAATCCAAATTAAATTAAATACAGTGTAATGCAAACATACAAAGAAACAAGGAAAAAGCACAAAGGGGACAGAGCAGGCGCACAACATCTGAATAAAACGTAATTTAGCATTAACTTAGGTGTTGAACATTGGATTAATACAGAACAGGGAAAGAGATAGACTGTATTTTTTTCACTAAGTGTACATGAGAAAAACATAACACGCGACCTTCAACTATAGAATACATTCTATTTTAACCCTTAAAACACTCTTGGAATGTTTTTGAATTCCAAAGGTTGTTGAAATACTTTGGACCTATTTATTACTGTCCAAAGAGTTTCTATAAAACAGAGTTTGCTTGTAGATACTGGTCTGAAGAGTTAATTACGTTGTATTTATAGTGTTAAAAGAGCTTATAATAATGTGTTAATTTTTAACTAATAATACATTCCATTTTAACTCAAAAACACCTTGTGACTTGTTTTTGAATTCCAAACAGTTTCTCAGTCTCAGGAATTTTGATTCATAACTGTCCAAATAGTTTCTAAAACCAGTGTTATATGGTAGATACTGGTCCAAAAGAGTTTCTCAGTCTTTTTAATTTCGACTTGTAACTGTCCAAAGAATTTCTAAAACAAATTTGCCTTCAGAATCTGTCCCCTAAGGGTTAAAATGCATACCATTTAAACTCCATAAATTGGATTCATAACTGTTCAAAGAGTTTCTAAAACAGACTTAGCTTGTAGATATTGGTCCAAAGAGATTCTCGGTCTTTATAATTTCTATCTGTAACTGTCCAAAGAGTTTCTAAAACATAGTTTCTATTTCCTTTTGAAATCCAAAGAGTTTCTCGGCCTCAATAATTTCGATTTATAACTGTCCAAAGAGTTTCTATAAACAGAGTTAGCTTATAGATTCTGGTCTAAAGAGTTTCTCGGTCGTTATAAGTTTGACCTGTAACTGTCCAAAGAGCTTCTAAAAACATAATTTCTATTCCATTGTGAAGTCCAAAGAGTTTCTCAGCTTCAATAAGTTTGATTCATAACTGTCCAAAGAGTTTCTGTAAACAGAGTTGGTCCAAAGAGTTTTTCGGTCGTTATAATTTCTACATGTAAATGTCCAAAGAGTTTCTAAAAAGAGAGTTTGCTTGCAGATTCTGCCCGCAAGAAATTAAATGCAGACGATTATTACTCTCCAAAACACAGTCTCTACCTCTTTTTCAATTCCAAAGAGTTTCTCGGCCTCAATAATTTTGATTCATAACTGTCCAAAGAGTTTCTATAAACAGAGTTAGCTTATAGATACTGGTCCAAAGAGTTTCTCGGTCGTTATAATTTCTATCTGTAACTATCCAAAGAGTTTCTAAAAACATAGTTTAAATTTCCCTTTGAAGTCCAAAGAGTTTCTCGGCCTCAATAATTTCGATTCATAACTGTCCAAAGAGATTCTATCAACAGAGTTAGCTTATAGATTTCGGTCCAAAGAGTTTCTCGGTCGTTATAAGTTTGACCTGTAACTGTCCAAAGAGCTTCTAAAAACATAATTTCTACTTCACTGTGAAGTCCAAAGAGTTTCTCAGCTTCAATAAGTTTGATTCATAACTGTCCAAAGAGTTTCTGTAAACAGAGTTGGCTTATAGATACAGGTAAAAAGAGTTTCTCGTCGTTATAATTTTTACATGTAAATGTCCAAAGAGTTTCTAAAAAGAGAGTTTGCCTGCAGATTCTGCCCGCAACAAATTTAATACAGACGATTATTACTCTCCAAAACACAGTCTCTACTTCTTTTTCAATTCCAAAGAGTTTCTCGGCCTCAATAATTTTGATTCATAACTGTCCAAAGAGTTTCTATAAACAGAGTTAGCTTATAGATTCTGGTCCAAAGAGTTTCTCGGTCGTTATCAGTTTGACCTGTAACAGTCCAAAGCGCTTCTCAAAACATAATTTCTACTTCATTGTGAAGTCCAAAGAGTTTCTCAGCTTCAATAAGTTTGATTCATAACTGTCCAAAGAGTTTCTGTAAACAGAGTTGGCTTATAGATACTGGTCCAAAGAGTTTTTCTATCGTTATAATTTTTACATGTAAATGTCCAAAGAGTTTCTAAAAAGAGAGTTTGTTTGCAGATTCTGCCCGCAAGAAATTAAATACAGACGATTATTATTCTCCAAAACACAGTCTCTACTTCATTTTGAATTCCAAAGAGTTTCTCGGCCTCAATAATTTTGATTCATAACTGTCCAAAGAATTTCTATAAACAGAGTTAACTTATAGATACTAGTCCTAAGAGCTTCTCGGTCGTTATAATTGCTATCTGTAACTGTCCAAAGAGTTTTTAAAAACATAGTTTCTATTTCCTTTGAAGTCCAAAGAGTTTCTCGGCCTCAATAATTTCGATTCATAACTGTCCAAAGAGTTTCTATAAACAGAGTTAGCTTATAGATTCTGGTCTAAAGAGTTTCTCGGTCGTTATAAGTTTGACCTGTAACTGTCCAACGAGCTTCTAAAAACATAATTTCTACTTCATTGTGAAGTCCAAAGAGTTTCTCAGCTTCAATAAGTTTGATTCATAACTGTCCAAAGAGTTTCTGTAAACAGAGTTGGCTTATAGATACTGGTCCAAAGAGTTTCTCGGTCGTTATAATTTTTATCTGTAACTGTCCAAAGAGTTTCTAAAAACATAGTTTCTATTTACTTTTGAAGTCCAAAGAGTTTCTCGGCCTCAATAAGTTTGATTCATAACTACCCAAAGAGTTGAGTTTCTATAAACAGAGTTAGCTTATAGATTCTGGTCCAAAGAGTTTCTCGGTCGTTATAAGTTTGACCTGTAACTGTCTGTCCAAAGAGCTTCTAAAACATAATTTCTACTTCATTGTGAAGTCCAAAGAGTTTCTCAGCTTCAATAAGTTTCATTCATAACTGTCCAAAGAGTTTCTGTAAACAGAGTTGTCTTATAGATACTGGTCCAAAGAGTTTCTTGGTCGTTATAATTTCTATCTGTAACTGTCCAAAGAGTTTCTAAAAACATAATTTCTGTTTCCTTTTGAATTCCAAAGAGTTTCTCGGCCTCAATAATTTTGATTCATAACTGTCCAAAGAGTTTCTATAAACAGTTAACTTATAGATACTAGTCCAAAGAGTTTCTCGGTCGTTATAATTTCTATCTGTAACTGTCCAAAGAGTTTCTAAAAACATAGTTTCTATTTCCTTTTGAAAGTTATGCAATTTTACCTTGATCCTCTGTGATGGTAGCCCGCCTTCCAGTTTGTGTATCAGATGCCTGACAGTCAGTTCCCAAAATACACAGCATGGGGTTAATGGGTCAACATTCCTTTCGAAACTAATATATTACCTTTAATTATTTAACTCATTACTGTTAAGTGTTAGTTTATGTATTGCACCTTTTGCTAGCTGTGTACACCCCAGCAGTGCAGAAGCTACTGTCTGAGGGCGTATACATGAGCAAACTTGGAAGCAAACAGAGCAGACACTGATCAGTCGGCTCAAACAAGAGCCGTCTTATCAGGGTCTATCATGTACGCAACTTATAGGTTTCGACCCTTGCTAACACGTTAAAAGTTTATATTAACTGTAGCGTATCCTTTTATTTTTCAATGTGGACCGGCCGCATGGCTCAGTGGTAGAGCGTCCGCCTGTGGTACGGAAGGTCGTGGGTTCGATCCCTGGCCGCGACAGACCAAAAGTCGTTAAAAGTTGGTACTAGTAGCTACCTTGTCTGCGCTCGACATTAAAAGGTGTAGTTCTAGGACTGGTCGGCCCGGTGTCAGGATATTGTGACTGGGTGGGATGCCCTTGCCATGTGCCCGCGGCAGGGGTATTTCAGTGAGGCAGCACTATAACTTGTCTCATGCGGGTGCCGTCTGCATATAACTGAAATACTGTTGGTCGGACGTTAAACCCAACTCACTCACTCACTCACTCAATGTGGACCTCTATTATGTATATGATGCTAAAATTACAGGTTTGTAGGTTGGTTTATGTATATAATGTCAAACAACTTTCAGAAAGGTTTATACATATAATATATATAATTTATTTAGTTTGTTCAAAGCCTAGCAAACCGGTCAGACCCTGATCAAAGACCTATGATAATACATTATCATAGGTCTTTTCCCTGATCAATTGGCTTCTACAGGAGCAACACGCGTTTGAAGCTTGCGGATAGATGACCGAGACTGTTGATAAAAAGGTGTGAAAATCCAATCATGCTATAATCGCTGATTGGATTATACACCTACTTAATTCGTTATGTACTATAACGGGTGCGAAAATCCTATCCTACCTACCAGAGTCTGCTCTGTATGCTTTCGAATTGACATTTTCTGCTATGACAACACTTTACGTGATGAATGAAATCTAACTAATGGTGACATTGTTAATTCTTAGGTATAACATATTAGATCCAGATCATACGGCTCCTGTAGGAGCCGACTGATCAGGGTCTGCTCTGTTTGCTTCCGAGTTTTTAAATTACCAACACTTTTGCGTGATGAATGAAAACTTATTAATGGTGACGTCATTTATTTCAATAACACAGTACTGAAGTAGAACCAGATCAGTCAGCTATCCAGAGTCCGCTCTGTTTGCTTCTGAGTTTGTGAAATATACTTGAAAGAATCTGAATCTGACTCTTATTAATGGTAACGTCATTATTAATTTATTACACTAACATAGTTGACCCAGGTGAGACGGCTCATGTAGGAACCGACTGATCAGGGTCTACTCTGTTTGCTTTTGAGATTGTGAAATATACTTTAAATTTTCTGGAAATGACTCTTATTTAGGGTGACGTCATTATTCATTATACTAACATAGTAGACCCAGATGAGACGGTTCATGTAGGAACTGACTGATCAGGGTATGTCCTGTTTGATTCAAAAGCATTAACTGCACCAATAGCTAGTATTTAACTTGTATATAACCATTATACAGTGTATATAGTGGGCGAAACGACCAGGGGGCGTTCGCCAGGGGAGCGAAACGACCAGGTACAAAACGTCCTGGGAGCGAAACGTCCAGGGCGCGAACTGGTTAGTGGGCGAAACGTCTGGTCACCCTCAACGCTTACTATTCTCCTTGCTGTCCCTTTTCTTTCCCTCACTCTCTCTCTCAGTTATAGTTTGCATAGTATTTAAGGCATAATTTCTAAAGATTAAAGTTCTAAACTGAAAATCTAGTCTCTGTATTGCATGTTTTCCCTCTGTGTACAAATGTTTTGACGTAAAATCGAACCTGGGTTAAACCGGCTGAATGCAGAGCTTTCTGTGAAAACTCTGTATTCAGACCAGTCCGGTTACACATTCTTTTAAATTAGCCTACAGTAGATCTATCCTCAAATGATAAAAATGTCCACGAACATCGCAAAATATAAACTATAAATGTATACGTTCACTTACGATTTATTTTGCATTGTTTGGTTCTAGCCACCAGGAGTATCTATTTCGTTCATAAAGTGCCTTATCTTCCACGTATTTAAATGACAAGAAACAAAGAGAATCGGACCTGGTGCCAGTTATCCACATATTCACCTCAAACTAGGTCACTGTTCAAAGGGACGGGCTAAAACGTGATAGTGACGGACTACTTTCACGAGAAACTCTTTGGAAAAAAGGCGATAGAAACTCTTTGGAATTTTATGTCGACGATCTACGGCACTAACCTATTATTCTCTATAACCTTTTCCCTGTCCTATGTTTATTCCAAATTTCAATACCTACAGAATATTGGACAAAATAGTTGTAATGTAAGGTGGAACATTGTAGCCATTTTAGAAAGTAAATAAACAGATCTTTCAAATTGTATTAGCAAACAGAGCAGACCCTAAGCAGACGGCTCCTGTTTGCAAATGCGTGAAAATGCGTTTATATGAAGGAAAGGGTTAAGTGTTATCAAAACAAATCAGTCAGTGGATATTCATGTATGAAATCATAATGATGTAAATATTAAACTAGAACTGTAAGCCACATGCTAACGAATACCCTCCTCTAATATCTCTAAGCACTTCCAAAGAAAGACCGGAAAATTGAAAATTTGATAAAAAAAAATTAAGTTAAAGGGTCATAACTCTGGCAAAAATTATTCAACCAGACTGAGATTGGGAATTAAGCTGTAAATCATCTAGATTTAGCTTTATGCCAAAAATAAAGTTAAAATCTCCAACCACTTCCAAAAAAGTCTGGAAAATTCAAAATTTGAAGAAAAAAAAAGAAGTTCAAGGGCAATAACTCTGGAAATAATTCTTCAACCGGACTGATATTTGAACATAAGCTGTAACTTATCTAGATTTAGCTTTGTACTAAATATAGAGTTGATATCTCCAGTCACTTCTATTAAAAGTTCAGAAAACCGAAAAACATTGGTAGGGGACTAAAAGGGGGAGATAACTCCTGAAGTAATGGTCCGATCATAATGGAAATATGCGGTGCATAGGTTTATATGGTCATATGGCTATACATGAAGTTTCAACAAAATTGAAGCAAAACTGTAGAAGAAGAAGGCCGGACAAAATTGTGTCCACGGACGGACAGACGGACGGACGGACGGACGGACAGACAGACAGACAGACGGACAACATGATTCCAATATACCCCCCAAACTTCGTTGTGGGGGGTATAATAACTTCTAGCATCACTTGAAACATACTTCCATACTTACAATAAGGGAAACCATTAAGAGGGAGCAGAAAATAAGTAAAAAAAACTGGCTGAAATAATAAATTTTATTTATTTTGACATCGATTACGAAACAAGCTTCAACCATGAACACTCCATGAGTATCCATGTAAACAATTATGACATCATGAAATACTAATTAAGATTATTTTCTATAATAGCATATAAATACATGGCATTGTGGCTCAGACAGAATCTGCAGAAATAGATCTAGATTATACCACGAGCAAACAGGGTTGACCCAGATCAAATGGCTCCTATAGGAGCAAAGGCGTAGAAAGGTTTATTTATGGCGTATTAGGTAAAACCCCTTTGTTCCATATATATATATACGCATTTTAACACCTTTGCAAACAGACTAGACCAAGATCAGATGGTTCCCGCAGGGGCCGTTTGATCAACGACTGCTTTGTTCGCTTATGAAATAATACACAACAGATTTTACAGTAAGTCATGACCAATGGTTCGGTGTTCATATGCCATTTTTAAACGCAATCTATATATATATTCATGACGTCATTGTTTCTTACATGAATATTTATAGGGTAAAAGTAACAACTAAATCAAATCACTCTGGGTGGCTCGGCTAATTGCATTTATTGCAATTCATGTGGATACAAAGCAGGGTATCCGGACAAAAACCAAGTAATACTTACATTCTGCGTCAATCCGGAATCGAAGAAGGGTGGCTGATGCGCCCGACATGCTGCTTGGTATTAACCAATCAGAAGTGAGGATTTTAGTTTGCAGTATAATAAGTATATATATTCAGAAACTCAGATTGGTTATAAATCCATTCCCTCATATTGACGCCTTGTAAAAGTCATTTTTGAAACCATTGTGACAAAAAGAGCACTTGTTATATAGGAGCAAATACTCTATACATGTATATCACAATGGTTTAAAAAGTACCAAATACTAATTTTTTTAAAAACAAATTGTAAATGCTCCTTTTCAATAGATTTATTGAAAGAGGATAGGTCTTGATTTTGCCTATGAAGTAGTGGTTTGACCCTCATTCTGCTGCAAAAGTGTATCTCCTTAACCCATTTGCTCACAGTGGATGCTTCCATATTTATATATTGGATTAGTCCATTTTTATCTAAAGGGTGCCTGGCCTAAATTTTCAATTCCGTTTTGTTTTATATTGAAATTCCTATCAGCAAACAGTGTAGATCATTATGCGGCGTATGATTGCGGAGTCTACATTGTTTGCCTACGTCCCATATATGTGATCGTGGGAGCAAATGGGTTAAACTGTGGTCTGCAGCATTTTCTCTCCCACGTCGTTCAATGTTTTGAGAAACTATTTCATGATTGTCAAACAACTTGGATCTTAATGATACGCCATGCTACTCGACGTTCATTTGTACCCAAGCTGTTCGCAAATGGCAGCCAGGTTGTACTCAGTATCAACGTCTAGATAGTTCAAATACAGTAAACCCTCTCTATAATGGCCATTAAATCACATCAAATATTTGTGTTAAAGGCAGGTGGCTGCTTAAAGCAAGGTGAAAGTAAAACAGAACGCTCCTATTTCACCTTGCTTTAAGCAGCCACCTGTCCTAAATACCAACTAATCAGCACAATTTGCTCGAGAATATATAAATCTACAATTTCTGCCATGGCTACAACTTCTTGCGTTCCTGTGCCATTATAAGAATTAATATAGTTTATATGCATGTCATTATTTTGTATATGCATATTCATGAGGTAAAGAGTTAGCATAGCCACCCCAAAGGAATCTGAAAGGATATCAGTAGCATATGTCCTCTCCTCCTCTCCTCCTCTCCTCCTCTCCTCCTCACATATCGTCACTCTGGGTGGATTCCCTTCAGCGGGTAGCTGCATCACCTGCAAAATTTAAATTTGATTTAATACATATTACCCATATAATTACCATAAGTATTGGCCCCACACTTTTCCACCAGTTTGAAAAGCTGAAAACTTCAATTTGGCATAATTCTGATAAATTTAATTAGACTGACATAGTGGCAAATAGTGTAGCCCCGGATCAGAAGGTACATACAGAAGCCGTTTGATCTGGGTCTACAGTATCTGCATTTGTTTGTCCGAATACCTGGGGTAATTAGGGTAATACATATGAGCTATGTGTATGTGCAATAAGGCAATAGTTGTTGTTGTTTTTGTTGCGGGTGTGCTATAAGATATTTAATTTAATTACAAACTTTAAACTTCTAACGTTGACCCCCATAACCGTTTCCTTCCAGTGAAGTACTTTAAGTTTCTACAAGACGAGTATTTAGCAGTCATTCATTTGTTGAACACAGGCGTCTTAAAAAAGCAGGTGGTTGCTTAACCCATTCCCTGATATTGACGACTTTTGACGACTCTGTAGAAATCACTTTGTGAACCATCGTGATTAAGTAGAGCATTGGCTCTTATAGGAGCAAATGCTCTATTTATCACAATTGTTTCAAACTACAAAATTATAAAAGTTTCCTTTTCTCTTATTAATGCTCCTTTTCGGTAGATTTATTCAAACAGTTTGTATCTATAAATAGCCTATGAGGTTATGGGTTAATACAGGGCAAGAGTTTTGACCTGCAAAAAACTACCATCTGCCTGACAGACCCATAATTAGAATACGTTTTTAATGACCGCTTGAAATAGGTTCTACTGTATGCATATTTATAATTAGTTTGAAAGTTAGAATGTCTATTTCAGTATTATATCCTGATTTTCCATCCGTTTCGGGTGCGCTTATTGGGTGTTCCCCTTGACTCTTAGTTGTGTGGTGCGCTTATTGGGTATTCCTCTTGGTTTCTTTGTTGTGTGGTTCGCTTATTGCGTATTCCTCTTGGGTTTCTTAGCTGTGTGGTGCGCTTATTGAGTATTCCTCTTGAGTTTCTTAGTTGTGTGGTGCGCTTATCGGATATTCCTCTTCGTTTCTTTGTTGTGTGGTGCGTTTGTTGCGTATTCCTATTGGGTTTCTTAGTTGTGTGGTGCGCTCATCGAGCATTCCTCTTGGTTCCTTAGTTGTGTTGTGCAGTTATCGAGTATTCCTCTTGGTTTCTTAGTTGTATGGTGCGCTTACCGAGTATTCCGTTTGGTTTCTTAAGTGTATGGTGCGCCTATCGAGTATTACTCTTGGTTTCTAAGTTGTGCGATGCGTTTATCGGGTGTTCCTCTGGGCTCTAGTTGTGTGCTGCCCTTTCAATTACGTGTATTCTCAAGCAATAACAACCAGATGATGTATTATTAACCCAAGAATACCCGTATTCGGCAAGGCTAATCTGTGTCCTGGTTAATGTCGCCTCCTTTGTGGGGAGTCCTCTTCTTCTGGTTGCATACGTCATAATCGGTAGAGTAAAACATTTACTGATTTAAGCAAAGGAACCTTAAAAAGCAGATGGTTGCTTAAGGTAGGAAATTATTAATGCAGAAAGCTCATTCGGAAGCGTTCTGCATTGCTTTCATGGTGCATTAAATTATCGCCTGCCTTAATGACCGTAAAATTAGATTTATCTTTAGTTGTTTTTCACTGCATTTCAATGTTCACTACTCCATATAACAAAATGAAAATCCGTTTTCCTTACAAGTTCTTCCGCGGAAATACTTCTCAGTTACAAATTGTCAGTTAGTCTTCCTTTATTAAAACACTGGAGTTTCTATTAACATCGATTTATAACCACTTTTCAAGAAGACTGAGAAGATAGCATTCCACTTCGTTGCAGTACAACAGCACAATATCTGCCTTGCAAAAACCATTGGGAGAATTATGTGCGAGTTATATCAAATATCCATAGCCACCGTAGAATGTCACCTGCGCTGCACTTTGTTTTGGGTCGTCTAGCAGATATTAGACAATACAAACAGCTTCCATAAAATGCGTATAAAGGCATGACGAAATAACGCAATGAGAAGAGAAATGGTGTGTCCTCAGTCTGCGGCAGAATCATTTTCAAGCCAAATAGTTTTATATCCTCGGAGTGGGGGCTGGGGTTGGGTTGCATATTTCAACTATGTTAGCAGATGCTTATGCAGTCTTTTAATTTATTAGCAAATAATTGTTCAGTTTGAATATAACACATTCCCTATTCAATAATTTGTGTTGATTAGTTGGTATTTAGGGCAGGTGGCTGCTTAAAGCAAGGTGAAAGTAAAACAACAGAACGCTCCTAAAGGAGCGTTCTGTTTAACTTTCACCTTGCTTTAAGCAGCCACCTGCCTTTAACACAAAATATTTTAGGTAATTTAGAGGCCGTTATAGAGAGGTTTTACTGTACTTAAAAATCACATCTTTATAATTCCATAAGGAAACAGCAGACTCTGATCAGACCCGCCTGATCTTGGTCTACACTGTTTGCAAAAGTGGAAAATGAAATTTATATGGGGGAAAGGGTTAAAAAAAGTAAAAATATAATATCAGATTGCTGGAATAAAACTTCTATCAAATGATTACATAGATAGCAACTTTTATTGTGAGTGTATGACAGGAGACACAATACATATAATATAGTTTCCCTGTTACCTTTGCAAACTATTTAAACCATTACCTCATAGGCTATTTTTAGATACAACTTCTTTGAATAAATCTACCGAAAAGGGTCATTACTAAAGAAAAGGGAGAAAATTAATTTTGTAGTTTGAAACCATTGTGATAAATAGAACATTTGCTCCTATAGGAGCAAATGCTCTATTTATTACAATGGTTTCACAAAGTGTACTTAAAAATCACATCTTTATAATTCCATAAGGAAACAGCAGACTCTGATCAGACCCGCCTGATCTTGGTCTACACTGTTTGCAAAAGTGGAAAGTGGAAAATGAAATTTATATGGGGGAAAGGGTTAAAAAAAGTAAAAATATAATATCAGATTGCTGGAATAAAACTTCTATCAAATGATTACATAGATAGCAACTTTTATTGTGAGTGTATGACAGGAGACACAATACATATAATATAGTTTCCCTGTTACCTTTGCAAACTATTTAAACCATTACCTCATAGGCTATTTTTAGATACAACTTCTTTGAATAAATCTACCGAAAAGGGTCATTACTAAAGAAAAGGGAGAAAATTAATTTTGTAGTTTGAAACCATTGTGATAAATAGAACATTTGCTCCTATAGGAGCAAATGCTCTATTTATTACAATGGTTTCACAAAGTGTACTTAAAAATCACATCTTTATAATTCCATAAGGAAACAGCAGACTCTGATCAGACCCGCCTGATCTTGGTCTACACTGTTTGCAAAAGTGGAAAGTGGAAAATGAAATTTATATGGGGGAAAGGGTTAAAAAAAGTAAAAATATAATATCAGATTGCTGGAATAAAACTTCTATCAAATGATTACATAGATAGCAACTTTTATTGTGAGTGTATGACAGGAGACACAATACATATAATATAGTTTCCCTGTTACCTTTGCAAACTATTTAAACCATTACCTCATAGGCTATTTTTAGATACAACTTCTTTGAATAAATCTACCGAAAAGGGTCATTACTAAAGAAAAGGGAGAAAATTAATTTTGTAGTTTGAAACCATTGTGATAAATAGAACATTTGCTCCTATAGGAGCAAATGCTCTATTTATTACAATGGTTTCACAAAGTGACTTTTACAGAGTCGTCAAAAGTCGTCAATATGAGAGAATGGGTTAACCCTTTACTCAATGAATAGTTATATAAGAAATAATAACATCATGGATATTAATTAGATTAATTGCTATAATAGCACATGGACATACCCTGATCAGACGGTTCCTGCAGGAGCGTATGATCTGGGTCTATTCTGTTTGCAATGGGGTATTTATGGAGGAAAGGGTTCATGCATGCATGAAGTGATTGTCCGAGGTACAAACAGCTTGGACCCTGCTTGGAGACACCGAGTTATTCGGAGTCATATCTGGATCGAAACTATTTGCAAATGTGATCAGGGTCCGAGGTTATAAAACGTCTAAGTCTGAGATCATTTTCAAGTATCTGATTGGTAAGCTCAGAATCTGACCAATCAGATGCTTGAGAATGACCCCAGACTCAAGCAAACAGTTTTATAATCTCAGAGCCATGATAATCGTTTAATCTTTCATTGTTGCGTTTTGACGTCTTGTCACATGCTACAGATTACACGTTTTAATGTTCTTCCATTTCCTTTAACCGTTTACTTCATGTACAAATAATTAAATCATGACTATTAATTAGATTAATTGTTATAACAGCACATTGGCCATTTTTTGGCCATGGCAAAACTGTAGAATCAAATCTATATCATATTATAAGCAAACAGGGAGACCCTGATCATAGTTGATCATATATAGTTGAACTTTTGATATCTCGAACTTCAAACGACCATACAAATTACTTCCAGATATCAGACATTCGATTTAATCGATTTTTAATTTGAACATTTTTGTCTGTAGGAACATTACTATGGACATTCATTAAGCTGTCACATGTATTTCTAGATATGAGTAGTGATACGTTTTAGAACAAGACTGTATCGTAATGTTTGAAGCTTTTACTCGAGATATCCCGAAGTTCGAGGTATTAGAGTTCTAGATATCGACGTTCAATTGTACTCTTTTTGAGAATGCGTCAAAAGGTTTGATTATCAAATAAGAGATTAATTGGTCATGAAGGAGAGGTTTTAACTATATTTTAATTACATATATAAGAATATTAATGATATTCAAAATGCTCACATACACAACTTTGAAGCGCCCAAGCACGTCTTAAGATCAAACATTGGCCATGGTGCTTAATCTTTACCTGGAAATAAAAAGGATCAAGAAATTAGGAAATGACACATAAAATGTCCACATCCACAGCCACACCAGAAATACTGAAGGGCGCGCTCGAACATACACACACACACCATTCACAGAAATGTGTCTTGCCTTTTCCACACCGACAGCATATTTAGCAGAGACGTAAACCAAAACTCACCAAACTCATCGAAAACGAAAGACAAGATGTGACGCCACAACTTCCACAAGTGCACGATCAGACATAACGTCACAAAACGCCTTACTGGAAAGTAGAGGAGCCGTCTGTTCAGACGGCTAATTTGTAATAAGTGACGAAGTACTTTAGGAACCTCAGCAAAGAGTCTTCCGCTCACTAGAATGTCGATTTGTTATTTTAAAACAACGTTAATTTCATTCCTTTGCAAATATTCAGTCTGAGTGTTACAAATACAATGTATTAACCATATTCTTCACCGAGACTCGTTTGGATACATTTGCAAACAGAATAAATCAAAATCAGAGGGTTTCATTAGGAGCCATCTGATCAAGGTCTGTTCCGTTTGCTTATGGGATACTATAGCTGTGATTATACTATTTCTGTCGTAGTAAACCAGTTCCTTGTTCATAAATCCATTATCAAATATTTCCTTGTTCATAAATCAATTATAAAAATAAATCTCTAATTGAAATTACATGTATACAATCATTGTTTTTTACAAGAATATTCATGAGGTAAAGGGATTATTCAGTTTTACAGTGATGCATTCTTCAATTATTGCTGTAATTCTGTTCCTCAGTTCATCAATGTTTGCTTTATGATTTCACCATTTTGTTGCCCCTGGGACAAACACTGAATTTCCCAGAATACTGTGAGGGAAAGTGTTAGCAGTTAAGCAACCGTCATGTATTAACCCTTCGCTTGCTATTCACGTCGATATACCTATAAATAGTGAAGTCGCAGATGAGACAGCTCCTGCAGGAGCTGTCTCATCAGGGTCTGCACTATTTACAAGTTGATTGTGCAACCAGTGCACTCCACAGCAGTGATTGCACAGCGAAATACTTGTACACAGTGAAGATATATGTAATTATACAACAGGGCATGGGTAAAGAAGGAGAAATGTATTTTAAAATTCAGCAAGAGAAGGGTTAAGTTATTAACGATACATACCAGTGTAATTATTAATGATAAAATCGCTTTATAAACGTATCACTGTCCTCATAACTTTGCAAATATTGTAGACATAGGGAAACCCAATGTTCAGAAAATGGTTAACCCATTCCCTCATATTGACGACTTTTGACGACTCTGTAAAAGTCACTTTGTGAAACCATTGTGATAAATGGAGCATTTGCTCCAATAGGAGCAAATGCTCTATTTATCACAATGGTTTCAAACTACAAAATTGTAAAATTTTCCTTTTCTCTAGTTAATGCTCCTTTTCGGTAGATTTTTTCAAAGAGGTTGTATCTAAAAATAGCCTATGAGTTAACGGGTTAAGTGGATCGCAGTTTTCACTGTTTGGCACTCGTCAGCATGAGAAGTAATATATTTTTTCAAATACAATACTCGGTGTTCACCCAGATTAGTTCATATATTTTTGAATCGGCCACTGACCGCGATGATGATATAAAAGGGTTCTCTGATTAAGATAAATTACGAGGGCGTATGCACCAAATGCGACTCACTACAGGCTATCGAGGAAAGATAACTAAATAATATTTCATTTTCACAGAAGGAAACATGATACCAGTTTTCCCTCTGGTAGCTGCATTCATCTGAATGAGACACTACGCTACATAACTCGTCATCTCATCAGGTTCTGGGCTAGTTGACACAAATAGTTACTCAAAAGCTTGATAAGTACAGTAAACCCCCTCTAAATCGGACGTTAAACAGGTGGTAGCTTAATACATGGTGACAATCATACAGAAAGCTCCTAGAAAACACCCTGCATCAAGCTACCACCTGCCTAAATGTATCTAAATTTCTTCTCTACTAGAATCCCGGTTGAGAGGGTGATTCACTGAAGTCAAAAATGCACCAAATCCAGCATCAAATTCAAGGAGAAATTATATTTTTACAGTGGGTTAAAGGTTAAAGGTACATATTAATCATATCATGACAAACGTGACAGGACTAAAGTACTGATCTAATCATGTCCCTAGCTAAAGCCAAAGCTGTAGAATGTAACTCTAAACTCTAATCGTAAAAACAGTTAGTATTCTCTCATATTTATCAGAAAATCAAAATAACCAAAATGCGTTATGCGTGAACGACACGCACAATTCCATTACAGTAGCGTGATTCACACAGTCCATGTAAACAAAGAGACTTCTATCATCTGTTTAATACATTGTACGTGTATTTTGTCTGGAAACGATGGCATTCCTCAGGGATTTTTTTATTCATTTAGAAATATACTCAAATGCGAATAGGGAGAAATATCAGTTGACTTGGTTCGTTTTGCTGCAATACGTTTATTTCTACCTTTTATCTAATTAATACCCATCCAGTAATAATGAATGTGCTATACTGTTAATAGCACAATGGAAAAGGGAATGTATGTTTTACCATGGCAGATACTTTATAATCAGATCTATATAATTCCATAAGCAAACAGAACAGACACTGATTAACCCTTTCGCTGCCAATGTCGGATCTGTGATTACCTATGCAAACAGTTTGGATCCAGATGAGACGCCGAGTAACTCGGCGTCTCATCAGGATCCAAACTGTTTGTTGCTGTTACTATGTTTTTGAAACAAAAATGAAGAAAATATAAAAAATGAAAATATGTAGCAGACGACAAAGTTAGCAGACGACAGTATTTGGCAGCGAAAGGGTTAAATTGTTCCTATGTGAGCCGTCTGGTCTGTGTCTACTCTGTTTGCAAATGCGGTGTTAAATGCCTATCTATGAAGTAAAAGTGTAATTCTACTTTGTTTTTACTTCATCACAAAGAGCATAATTTGGAGCCTCTTTGACCATGTTTAATGATATGGCGAAGTATCGATTTTACCCTACAACTTATCTGTATTTAGATCTATTTGCACTGGCTATGCTAACCCAAATACATGTATTATCATATGCCATCAGAGGGCGAAGTCAGGATCACCTTTGTAAATAATTAACAGGATCCAAACTGTTTGGCGAACTGGTCGACAATTTTAAATGGTATTGGAAGAAATGCCTATTTCTAGAATAGATGCAGACGAATATATTCGCAGACGACAATTTTCCCAGCCTGCTAAAGGTTAATGAAGGTATAAATTTATTCATTCAACAAAAAAAACTGATAATCTTCGCGCCTGTGGCTGCATAATTATCAGATTAATATGATTTATTATTGATTTCCGTACTTTCCGGACACCCGTACTTGATATTACCTTTTCTAATCATCGAACACATGTTAAAACAGGTGGTTGTTTGATGCAGACTAAAAGCTCCTATAGGATTTTTTGTATCACCTTTTTCCTGCATTAAGCAGAATGTCTATAATGGCACACGAACGAGTCACTATTGTCCTTTGCAAAACAGTGAAGACCCAGAAGAGAGGGCCTTCTCATCAGGGTCTGCACTATTTGTCACATTACACTTTTCTTTAAAACAAATCCCTGATATTAACAGTAAGCATGCGAACAACTTTCGTTTTAACCCTTTACTCCTTGAATATTCATAAAGGAATTATGAATGCATGAATATCAAGTAGCTGAAGTGTTATCGTGGCATCAAGGACAAGGGATATGTTTGCTTTGGCAGAAAGTTTAGAATCAGATCTATACATATTTCAGAATATAGTATTCCTTAAATAAACAGAACAGATCCTGATAGGAGCTGTCTGATCTGGATCTACTTTGTTCGCAAAGGCGTTAAAAGGCGTGTCTATAGAGTAAAGGGTTAACAGTTATACAAAATGCATACAACGTGCGCTGTTCTTTTGACAGTTGATCAATGCACTCATTAGAGATTATTTATGACAATCGTAGAAAATTAGTCCGTTGATCTGAAGCAAATTAAGACAATTTACGAGCTGACTGCACGTGAGCGATTCATGCGCGGAATTCATGTAACCACTACATGTATACTGTTGATGTATCATGGCATCAGAAAGTAGTTCTCTTAGTTTACTTACCCGTCTCCCGCCGTCACCGATCTGGCTCACAGTTAAAGCTGCTTGGATCCAGATAAGACACAAGGTAACTCGGCGCCTCAGTAGGATCCAAGCTGTTTGACAACCAGTCGGTAGGTTCTTAAAAAAGTTTGATCGAACCGGAAGTAGTCAAATTGCACTAGATCCAAACTGATGTTTTGCTAACACAATGAAACGTGTAGTAATCCTTCATTTAATCTTTTCGGCACCAACATTCTAATTGTCGTCTACAAACCGCTTTTGTTAAATCATTTGGTAAAATAAGGAAATGAGATCAATAAATGCAAATTTCAAAGCAATAACGCAGATATATAGAACTAGAGTTTGAGACAAAAAAGGCGGCGTCTGATCTGGGACTGCACTATTTGTCTTGGTGCATTTATGCGACATCGACTGTGAAAGGGTTGATGAACATTCATGGCAAACTTCACCCATTAAGAATATTAATTAACTATTTTTTCTTATACTGCTATATGAAACAAGTGAATATAATTCTACGATAAATGGTAATTCTGTAATTACCGCAAATTCTCTTCTCCATAACCATTTACAATAGCATCAGTCTTAAGCGGTCATTCATTTATTAAACATAGGGGTCTTAAAAAGCAGGTGGTTACTAAAGTATCTTTCTGTATTACTTTTGACCTGCATTAAGCTACCACCTGCCTCACAGACCCATTTTTTTCACAGCACCAGACTGCCCGAAATGCTGCAAAAGAAAGAAAGACATGATATATTTATTGTGTTTTAATTGTCTATACATAGTGTCGATATTTCTATTGTTCCTTTAAATAGAGAATAAAATTAACTTTTGATGGCAGGAATAACGAAAGTATACACAATGTTTTTCACCCTGTCAACTAAGTGTAAATGGGTTTGGCTTCTGTGTGTTATCAGTGACCTAATTAAATAATAATAAAGTCAAAGATTGACGGAGTTAGTTGAAACTTATTCAGTTTCTAACTATGTTAAAACCCTACACAATTCTTATTGCTTCTCGTCATGGTTTGAGATTGTTTACTGCGTGACAGTATATTTCATTTTACTAATGATGCGTGGAAAACAAAAATATGGATATGTGTGGGGATACCGTAACAGACATAATTATTCTCGTCATATTATTCTGTTGCCTTTCGATCCCAATAGAGTTCCATTTCTTCCGGATCGGATCATCCAATCAGCCACCTGTCTTTAACACAAAATACTTGATGTAATTTAGTGGCCGTTATAGAAAGGTTTAACTGTAATCAACAATAACTCCCCTTTTCTCCATCAAACCCTATGAGAAGTCACTCTTCAGAACCGTCTTGAAGAGACGATCACAACATAGGGTTTAAGCACGAGGTATATACAGATATGTATTTACTACGTGGTTTAAGAGAGGATTCTAAAGCGTGGTCACAACATAGGGTACACTAGATGATTCTAAAGCGTGGTCACTATAAAGGGTATAAGAGACGATTCTAAAGCGTGGTCACGACATAGGGTACAAGAGACGATCACAATAGGATACAAGAGACTATTCTAAAGCGTGGTCACAACATAGGGTACAAGAGACGATTCTAAAGAGTGGTCACAACATAGAGTTTGGTGAAGAAATGACGATTTTATCCTTTATCATACTTACATGTAGCGCGACCTGACTTGTATTTGCAAACAGCTAGGATCCAGATGAAATGCCGAGTTACTCGGTGCCTCATCAAGATCCACGCTGTTTGTGGAATACAGATGAAATCCCGAGTTACTCGCTGTCTCATCAAGATCCACGCTGTTTGTGGAATACAGATGAAATCCCGAGTTACTCGCTGTCTCATCAAGATCCACGCTGTTTGTGGAATACAGATTCTGAAAACGCTTGTACAAATCAAGGTAAGTAAAAATGCAACAAATCACAGAGTTTTTGCCAGACATAATGCTTTTCAACACGATAAGGGTTAATATTTGAAAGCAGCCCCTTGTCCATGGTTCTGACCATGAAACAAGGTATCTTGTAGATGTCATCAGGTTGAGGTAATCCGATACTACAGATTGTGTGCACTTGCTTTATTTGATACAAGCTATTTGTTGAAGTCTGTAATTATGGCTGCTCATATTCCTGCGACCGGGTGTTCATGTTTCATTACAAACTCATTAACTATCTGATACCGTTGGCATGTATATAATTGCATTTGTTAGCACACGGCATTGTTAGACTCAACTGATAGACTTTTTATATTAGCACAATACACAAGCCCAACAGGTGCATAGCCTGTGATGACCGTGTACACCATTATGCGATAGGCTGGTCTCGACAAATTGATACCACATTATGTAAAAGCAATCCTGTTTAAATGCACATAAGCAGCCCAATTTAGCACTGAAAGACTAGTCAATACAAAAAGGTAATTGTGTCTCCCGAAAACTTTTCTGCAACAGCCGTTTTATGTGGGTTTACTATGTTCGCAAAAGTGTGAAAAAGGCGTTTGTATGAAGGAAATGGTTGATAAACAAGTTTTGACACAATAAAGAAGGACACAATCCTAGATCTACATGTCGACTTTACTTACATTAACCCTTCGCTTGTTATTCACGTCAATATACCTACCTGTAAATATTGAAGACCCAGATGAGACAGCTCCTGCGGGAGCTGTCTCATCAGGGTCTGCACTATTTACAAATTGCGTGTGCAACCAGTGCACTCCAGAGCAGTGATTGTACAGCGAAATACTTGTACACAGTGAAGATATATGTAATTATACAACAGGGCATGGGAAAAGAAGGAGAAATGTATTTTAAAATTCAGCAAGAGAAGGGTTAAACTTCGCAGAAACCTTACATGTATAGTCATGCACATCATGCCTTCGTATGACCAGAACATGTGATCAAAGTTTTCCATAAAAGAACATTGACGGGATGGTATGGACAAATATATTTTATGATAAGGATCCGGAGAGGAACCAAAAGTGGTAGAATGTAAACGTTGCCATGTATGTCATTTATTTTATTTAGGGCACATAGCTCTATCTATCCGATTCCCCCAGTTATTTATGAACTTGGCTGAGATTTTGGGCGATATACAATATTTCTAGACATAATGTTCAGTTTTATAGTATAACCATGGCATCTCATATCATGTTTTTGAAATCAAATACGCATAAGCCCAGACCTACTTGAGACATAATGGCGATACACACAAACATGGTTAAATTGTTTGAGGAAGCTAGAGGATATGTGACTACATGTAGACATACGAAGAACATTCGACATGCAGCCCTTATCCCACTAACCCCGGCCTGCATCGCATTTGCAACCAGCTTGGATCCTGGGTCCATGCTTATAAAGCTTTTAGTTGAGTCAGAGTTCGTTCTCAAGTTTTTGATTGGTCAGATTTGAGCCTTTGGCTCAAATCTGACCAATCAAAAGCTTGAGAACTCAAAACTGACCAATCAAAAGCTTGAGGACGAACTCAGACTCAACTAAAAAGCTTTATAAGCATGGACCCAGATGATACACCGAGTTACTCGGCGTCTCATCAGCATCCAAGCTATTTGATACTCCATCAATAATTTATAAAAAATCGATTCGGACGTAGTCACATTGGACCAGATCCAGGTTTGAGCAGATATGTTCTTCCTGCTTGTTGTCAGATATGTTCTTACTTGTAGTCAGATAAGTTCTTCTTGATTGTAGTAAGGTATGTTCTTCTTCTTGCTTGTAGTCAAATATGTTCTTGCCTTCAGTCAGGGTTAAAATGTCACAAAACAGCTAAAAGTATCTAGCTGTGGAGATACCATTTTCTGAAATGTGTTGAAGTAAATTCGCTTACAAGAGATGAGTTCGACAATGCAAGAAGAAACAAAGTTCCCTTCTGTTAGACTGTTGGTCTGGTCGACGGGCGGACTTATTTTCGTTAACCCTTCTCTTGCTGAATTTTAAAAAGCAGTTCTCCTTCTTTACCCATGCCCTGTTGTATAATTACATATTATCTTCACTGTGTACAAGTATATCGCTGTGCAATCACTGCTGTGGAGTGCATTGGTTGCACAATCAACTTGTAAATAGTGCAGACCCTGATGAGACAGCTCCTGCAGGAGCTGCCTCATCTGGGTCTTCACTATTTACAGGTAGGTATATTGACATGAATAGCAAGCGAAGGGTTAATACATTATTAATGGTTTGTATCTTCCAATTATCCAGAATATCCTCTAACATCACGTAATACAAGTAATACCTATCATCGTATTCTTAAGGTCCACTCTCGCAGACATTTAGGAATATTCCTATTTGATGATGGAAGTTGACAATTACATTTTGACAACATAAAGGCTTGTACATGGCCAAGAATAAATATCACGTGTAAATTGAAATTCGTTCTTGACAGAAAATCATTGGCAAAAATTTGATTTTTGTTTTATTAGATCATTCCTGGAATACGCCAATGTAACGTGTGACAATTAAAAAAAATCAAAAGGAAGAACTAAACACATTTGTATTTCTATCTGATGATTTAAGTTGATAATAACATGTTGACAACATAAAAGTCTTGTACATGGCCACGAATAAATATCATGTGTAAATTGAAATTCGTTCTTGACAGAAAATCATTGGCAAAAATGTGCTTTTGTTTTATTAGACCATTCTTTGAATACGCCGATGTAACGTGTGACAAATGAAAATAAAATACAGTTAAAAAGGAAAAACTAAACAAAATCCAACTCCAGGCAGCCAGAACAGTGACAAGAACAGCTAGCTACACGCGTATCATTTTGTCACCTGAATAATGAAACCAGACGGGAGACCCTAGAGTCTAGACTTCGGAACGACTTTTACTGAACACCGTACCACTAAAATTAAAAAAAGTCCTAATCTACAACAATCGCTACTACATATTAACCCTTTACTCCATAAATAACCTTTTACTCCATAAATAAGCATTTCTACGCCTTTGCAAACAGAGCAGACCCAGACCAGACGGCTCCTGGTCAGGGTCTGCTCTGTTTGCTTAAGATATACTATAGATATGATTCTACAATTTCTACAGTTTCTGCAATGACCAAACATTTCTGTGTATGTGTATTATTACAACACTTAATCAAATTAGTAGTATTTCTTATATAATCATGCATGGAGTAAAGGGTTTACATCCAGCTCCATTCATCGTATTTTAGATTTTGCTATAATTTCAGTCTTGTGGTCTTTTGTAAAATTGGCCCGAGAACTATTTTCAATAAAGTGACGCATCTTCTTAATCAACATAAGTTTTTATACCGGTATGTTATTGTTAGTTCCATAATATGTCAGCGACTTCTCAGACTATACCTTGCGAGCTTCTAATAATATCAAAATTCCATTTTTCTTCGAACCAAGCTTTGAGTATTTTTCTACTGCAGTAAATATGTGGAATACATAACTCCCAAGCTATCAAAGATTTCAGTCCCATCAGCACCCTTTACCCTTTACTCCATACATATGTTCATCTAAAGACTTTGCAAACAGAGTGCACCCACATCGGACAGATCATGTAGAAGCCGTCTGACAAGGTCTGCTCTATTTGCTTATGTGATAATACACTTATTAGGTATAAATTTTCTGAGTACATGTGCCATTGTAAGCAAAACTCTCTAATTGCTATTCATGATAGCATTGTGTCAATTGCCAAAGAGATGAACTTATTAAGCTTTCAATTTTTGTCCAGTCTCTTTTTGTCCCATCCTTACTTAATACATGTATGCACATGTATATATGATATAGACACCCATAAAACTTGCAAATGCTCTATTTATCACAATGGTTTCAGAAAGTGACTTTAACAGAGTCGTCAAAAGTCTTCAATATGAGGGGAAGGGTTAATACAGGGCAAACGTAATGCAGAAAGCTCCTATTGTGTATATACATGTGTATGTATGTAACTAAACTAGGGTACATGAAACTACTGAGCTTTTTTTAGCCTGATTTTCCTCTAAACTGGCTGGAACTTTAATTAAGAAGAAGTTTGGTCTTTTAGGCAGGTGGCTACTTTATGAAGGGAGTCACCTATCTTAACCCATTCCCTCATATTGATGACTATTGACGACTCAGTAAAAGTCACTGTGAAATCATTGTGATAAATAGAGCATTTGCTCCTATAGAAGCAAATTCTCTGTTTATCACAATGGTTTCAAACTAAAAAAATCTCAAATTTTCCTTTTCTCTAGTTAATGCTCCTTTTCGGTAGAATTATTGAAAAAGGTTGTATCTAAAAATAGCCTATGAGGTAATGGGTTTAAAGACCGGCATTGATACTAATTTGAACATCCGGTTTAGACGAGTTTTACTGTTTTATTCAACCCGAATGTGTCACCTTCATGTATAGAAGTCCCTGGCAGCATTGACACATCACACTCCCAGGTGTGACCAACGTGATGGTTCTGGCGGTTCTGACAGGTGATCACTAATTAAACACCTAGAGTTTGGACACTGGGGAAATGTGTGAAACCAACAGAGAATAGACTCCAATCACATTTGAATATGCTTTAACATTTTCCTCCATAAATATGCCTTTCTACGCCTCTGTAATAACCACTTCTTGAAAACCATTGTGATAAATAGAGCATTTGCTCCTATATGAGCAAATGGTCTATTTATCACAATGGTTTCAAACTACAAAATTCTAAAAGTTTACTTTTCTCTAGTAAATGCTCCTTTTGGACAGATTCATTCAAAGAGGTTAAAAATAGCCTATTGAGGAAAGGGTTAAAAGAGACTACTTTGCGAAACAGTTTTGATCCTACTCGTCGTCTCATCTCGACCCAAGCCATTGGCAAATGCTAGTCAGGTCACGCATAGCGGGTTAACGGTTAACCCTTTCGGCGCCAAATTTCTAAATGTCGTCTGCAATGCAAATTTTGTTAAACCATTCGGTACAATAAGGAAATGAGATAAATAAATGCAAATTTCAAAAGAATAAAGCAAATATATATAAATAGAGAATGAGACAAAAAGTGAAGTCCCTGATCAGGCACCGCCTTGAAAAGGCGGCGTCTGATCTGGGACTGCACTATTTGTCGTGGAGCATTTAAGCGACTTCGGCGGTGAAATGGTTAATATTTTTAACATCATGAACCTCTGCAAATAGTCTTGATCCAGATGAGATCCAGAGAACCCGACATTTCATCAGTGTCCAACCCGTTTGGCACTCTTTGAAGTGTCTATGAAATGAGATTGTTGTCAATATTCCCTAACACCTCGCATCATGAAGTAGGTATGTAGGTGCAGGCTAATTGGGATGTGCTGTAGTTCTTTATGGAATAATATAGCTCTGAGTTTACAGTTTTTGTTATGGCCAAAACAGACATTTAAAAAGGAGCAATATATCACTCGCGACTTGACGTTTCGCGAGTGAAGTTTTAAGTTTGACGCCGTGTCTCTTACATATAAAACGTATTGGACAAAACATGCTTCTAGCCCTTTCCTTCATATAAACAGTTAAACACCACATTTTCACGCATTTGCAAACAGAGAAGACTCAAATCAGACGGCTTCTATAGGAGCCGTCTAATCAGGGTCTGCTCTGTTTGCTTTTAACATGATATAAATCTGATTCTACAATTTTTATCAAAGCAAAACATTCCCTTGAAAAGTGTACATTATAAATGATCAGCTAATAAATAGTCATGATGTCATTATTTCTTACATACACACTGAACATGTAAAGGTTTATTTGTCAGTCATTATTACTCATTACGCATTAATAGTCCACCTTAAAGAGTCTGCTCGTACCATATTAACGCTATCTCACAACAGTTGGAATAAAAACCATTTAATGACTTTTTCACTGAACAACTTGTTTTATAGCAAAATATTTTTTAGATAATAACAGTCTACATCGCCTCGCCACTCGTAATGTTTTGTTCTATACAAAAATGTTCTTGCTATATCGTGAAAAACATTCGGACCCAATCGGAATTCCTCGGCGAACCAATCGAAATATCGCTGAGTAGTTTCGTAACAACTGAACACACAAATTGTGTGTAAAATGTGGGTCAGTAACATACCGTAACCATTTACTACATAAATACGCTTTTCTACGCAAACAGAGTAGACCCAGATCAGACCCTCCCTATAGGAGCCGTCTGATCTGGGTCTGCTCTGTGTGCTTATGAAGGACATATAGATATGATTCTACAGTGTCTACCATTGCCGAAAATTCCTATGTCAATTTTCTATTATAACAATTAATCTAATTAATATGCATGGTGTCATTATTTCTTGCATGAATATTCATGGAGTAAGGGGTCAAACTATCGTTTTAACGCCTTTGCAAACAGAGTAGATCCAGGTCAACTTACACCTGTAGGTGCTGTCTAATCAGGGTTTGCTGTAGTTCTTTATGGAATGATATAGTCCTGAGTCTACAGTTTTTGAAATGGCCAATTTTTATGTATTCATATGCCATTACAAAAATTAATTTGATTAACCCTTTCGCTGCCAATGCCGGATCTGTGATTATCTATGCAAACAGTTTAGATCCAGATGAGACGCCGAGTAACTCGGCGTCTCATCAGGATCCAAACTGTTTGTTACTGTTACTATGTTTTTGAAACAAAAATGAAGAAAATCAAAAGAGTGAACATTTGTAGCAGACGACAAAGTTAGCAGACGACAAAGTTAGCAGAGGACAGAGTTTGGCAGCGAAAGGGTTAACATTAATGATGACAGTATTTTTAATAATAATATTCATGATGTATGTGTATATTATTAACCGTTAACCGTTTATGAACAAAGGTGTTTTGAATAGGGCAGAAGCTGTAGAATCGGATCTATCATGAACAAAGGTATTTTGACTAGGACAAAAGCTGCAGAATCAGGGTCCATGCTTATAAAACTTTTAGTTGAGTCTGAGTTTGTTCTCAAGTTTTTGATTGGTCAGATTTGAGCCAAAGGCTCAAATCTGACCAATCAAAAGCTTGAGAACAAACTCAGACTCCAACTAAAAAGTTTTATAAGCATGGACCCAGATCTTATTCTATCATAAGCAAACAGAGCAAAACCTGATCAGACGACGACTCTCAATCGCAAAGTATTACAACGGACTGTATCGCTCCCAGTTGCAAAGTAATAACATTTACAACGGACCCTATCATTCCCAATCGCAACGTAATAACCTTTACAACTGGCCGTATCACTCCCAATCGCAAAGTAAGTTACTTCTAACCGTATCACTCCCAATCGCATAGTTAGTTACTTCTGACCGTATCACTCCCAATCGCAAAGAAATATGCAACGGACCGCAAAGTAATAACCTATACCACGAACCGTATCACCCCCAACCACAAAGTAATCCAAATATGAAGACTAAACTTTAAACGTTGTTCTAAAAATGGTGTCGCTAACTTCAGTATCATTATAGTAAGTACTTTATTCTGGCATAAAATACAAGATTTCATATTCTCGTTATAATCTAATAAACGCTAAAAAACCGTAATGAGCAAACTAAAACAAAATCTGCTTTCATGTTGTTGTTTTTTTGTATGTTTATATTTCTGAAATGCAAATGAATAGTGAGCTACAGATATACGTGCGTACCCAAATACTAAAATCGTCATTTCTCCACCAAACCCTATACTGTGACCACTCTTTAGAGTCGTCTCTTCGAGTTATTCTTGAAAACGTTTTAATTTACGAATCTTATATGGACCTCTGTCCAGTGTGTGGATAGTTGTTTCAATAATGAGAACTTTCAATGAATGTGTCTAATTAACCTTTCACCTGATGAACATTCATGTAAGAAATAATGACATCATTAATATTAATTAGTTCTGAACACTTGACCATGGCAGAAAGTGTAGAATCAGCTCTATATCATTTCATAAGCAAACAGAGTAGATCAGACATCTCATGGTGTCAGTATAGAAGAACCCTTCAAATGCGACCACTAAATGAATAAACATGGGTGTCTTTATAAGCAGGTGGTTGCTTAATGCAGGACAAAAGTAATGCATTACTTGTGTCCTGCATTAAGCTACCATCTGCCTCTACCACCTAGATTTATACCTCTTTTAGGTGGTCGTATTAGAGGGGTTTTAGTGTCTTTATAAACGCAGCGGTTTGAACGAATGGGAAGATGGTAAATATGGTCCAGATTACAGTACGGGCGGGCATAATGTTTAACAGCATGATAATAATTATAACGGTTAAATATGAGTTCGTGCAAGCCTGTCCTTTCTGTTTGATTGGAGCATAAGGCGACCAGCGTTTTGGCGTGTCACCTGAAACCAAGCATTCCGACACTCGAATTGTGTTTTGTTTCTTCAAAGACGTTCACAAGAATAACACTATCATTATGGAAGCAGAGAAAACAATAGTTTGCCTAACCTATAATAGTACATGTATTAGATAATTAAAGAATACGGGTAGATAAGGATATGAGATGGTCCTGTATTAACCCTCCTTTGAACATTAATGTTCACGTGGTCATTAATTGTTACATGAGGTACATATTTAACCCTTTCCTTCATATAAACGTGTTTTAACGCATCTGCAAACAGAGTAGACCCAGATCAGAGGGCTCCTATAGGAGCCGTCTAATCATGGTCTGCTCTATTTGCTAATAGAATTTGATAGATCTGTTTCTATACTTTCTAAAATGGCTACAATGTTCCACTTTTCATGTTTCATTATAACTATTTGGCCATGGATATTCAGTAGGCATAGGTTTTGAAATTTGGAATAAACATAGAACAGCCAATGGGTTAACGACGTCGTATAATTACAATAGTATTTAGGTTGTATGATTGAAAGATGATGTCAAGGACATTTTGTTCATGGCCATGGTATTAATATGTATGTCAACCTTTATTATACTAAGCCAAACATAACAGGCATTTGCATTCATCTTAGAACCCGATTAAACGCCCCAACTGTTTGGCGTCTCATCAGGATCTACGCTGTTTGACACTCGGTCAAAGTTTGGACAAATGGGATGTAAGTTAAAACTGCGGCAGGTCAAAACTTAAGCAGGCATCAATGTTTGTCAGCATGTTAAAGCTATACCAAACCCTAGTGTACAGTGTGCCATGCATGCAAAACGTTGATTGGAATATTCACGTTGAACACGTAAAGAAAGCATAAATAGTCACAAGCTACTTGTATCAACCAATTTAACAATCGGAACAGCTCTTGGATTTCTACGTAAACCATTCTTCGGAATTTGCCGGAAACCACCGAGTAGTTACGATTACCACTTAACCCTTTCCTTCATATTTACGCATCTTCACGCATTTGCAAACAGAGTAGACGCAGATCAGACGGCTCCTATAGGAGCTGTATGATCTGGGCCTGCTCTGTTTGCTTGTGGTAATCTAATCCTATATTTTCTGCTAGCACCAAACTGCCCTGCATATATATGTCATTATAAAACTTAAGCTAATTAATATTCGTATTGTCGGTATTTCTTACATGAATATTGAACAGGGAAAGGGTGCACCCTGTCCTTCGGATTGTCCTTCTTACGATGATCAGCCAAAGTCAATGCTCCAGCTGCACTTTATCGTCATCACATGCTTGGTTGGCTTCTAATCATCGCTTTAGTTTACCCATAATATATATGCATATGGCTCATTTACTTTACAGTTAAGTTCTCATGCCATTATTGCACGGAATCACGTCTTTCAGTTAGTGGCCTATTTATGTAATGAACTATCATTAACCCTTTAAAACCCTTTAAAACGACGTAAAACCCGATGAAAACCAAACCAAACCTTTACCTTATAAAGACCCCTTTTTGACGCATTTACAAACAGAGAAGACCCTATACGTACCGTCTGATCAGGGTTCGTTTATGGAATGATATAAATCTTATTCCGCATTTTCTTCCATGGCAAACCTCTATCCAGGTGCCATTGTAAAACGTCTGCTTACTTACTCATTCCCTCCTATTTTAGACCCAACCTCTTTGAATAAATCTGCTGAAAAGGAGCATTACCTATAGAAAAGAAGAATTTTAGATTTGTGTAGTTTTGAAACCATTGTGATAAATAGAGCATTTGCTCCTCTGGAGCAAATGCTCTATTTATCACAATGATTTCAGCAGGTGACTTTTACAGAGGCGTAGAAAGGAATATTTATGGAGGAAAGGGTTAATAAGCACGATATCAGTAATGTTAAATGGGTCAAATTGAAATCTACATTAAGGACATAGCTCCATATTTAACCCTTTACTTAATAATCTAAAAGTTTACGCCGTCGCGGAAAGAGTAGGTCCAGATAAGATACCTTCTACAGGATCTCCCTTACTCCCTAGTATCTGGATTTAAAAAAATGAAGGTTCAATACTTTTAGTAGATGCACCATCAAAGTCAAGCACATTGTCTTAATTCGTTACTTACTGCAGACAATTGCAAACGATTTGGATAAAAATGAGACACCGGGCAGTTACACGTACATACTGCCTTGCAAGCCCATAATTAGACCCCTTACAGATGGTCATTAAAGACAGGTGCTTCTGTATATTCTAATTACTCTAAGTATGTGGACAGTAAAACTTGGACAAACAATGTAGACCCAGATCAACATGGACCAGTGCGGTTTGTAAAGACGTTAAAATGTGCCTATATTAGGTAAAGGATTTGCTTTAACCCGTTCCTCCATAGGCTATTTTTAGATCCAATCTCTTTGAATAAATCTACCGAAAAGGAGTATTAACTAGAGAAAAGGAACATTTTAGAATTTTATAGTTTTGAAACCATTGTGATGAATGGAGCATTTGGAGCAAATGCTCTATTCATCACAATGATTTCAATAAGTGATTTTAAGGAGGCGTATAGAAAAGCGTATTTATGGAGGAAAGAGTTAACCCTTTCCTTCATGTAAACGTGTTTTGACGCATTTGCAAACAGAGCAGACCCAGATCAGACGGCTCCTATAGGAACCGTTTGCTCAGGGTCTGTTCTGTTTGCTAATGGACTATAATCTGTATCTTTAATTTCTAAAACTTCCATATTGCGTTATAACTATTTTGTCTATGAATATTCGGTAGGTATTAATTTGGAATAAACATAGAATAGGAAGAGGGTTAATGAAAGGACAAACATTGCAGTTTGATGTTATAAAATTACTCAAAAATGTATATTCGCGAAATGCATGACCGTGCTATGAATATAAAATGTAAAAAACTCAGAAATAATTGACACTTTAATTAAGGTTAAGGTAAAAAAATCAATACATGTACTGTGAAAATCTAGCAGTAAACTGTCTTATGATCAATAAAGTCAACTACGAGTTCCTGCGCGTGAATTTAATTAAAGAGTCAAACAGTGTATAATTATACTGATATAAAACCTTATATTTCATATAAGTTCTTCTTGTGGTCAAAGTAATGTTAACCATGCTTCGGAGTTCCGTGAGTGTAAATCGAACCCCTTTCACTACCCTTCACTACATAGTGCAATCTAATTCAATTTCCAGCTTTTAACCCTTTCCCTGTTCTGTAATTATTCTAAATTTCAAAACCTACTGACTATTCATGGAAAATAGTTATAATGAATTATGGAAGGTAGGACATTGTAGCCATTTCAGAAAGTAAAGAAACAGATTTTTTCAAATTCCACTACCAAACAGAGCAGATCCTGATCCTATAGGAGCCGTCAGATCTGGACCTGGATCTACTCCGTTTGCAAATGCGTGAAAAGGCGTTTATATGAAGAAAAGGGTTTACCATATTCATGTAAGAAATAATGATAGATATCGTGAATGTTAACCCTTTCGCTGCCAAACTCTGTCGTCTGCTAACTTTGTCGCCTGCTACAAATTTTTACTCTTTTGATTTTCTTCATTTTTGTTTCAAAAACATAGTAACAGTTACTCGGCGTCTCATCTGGATCCAAACTGTTTGCATAGGTAATCACAGATCCGGCATTGGCAGCGAAAGCGTTCAGCTCAAACAGAAGACTCATATCTATAGTAGTTCCTGATTAGATGGCTCCTACAGGGGCCGTCTGATCTGGGTCTACTCTGTTTTCAAAGGTATAGAACGGCGTATTTATGGAGTAAAGGGTTATTTTTCTCTTTTTGTTTCAAAAATAGCATAGTAACAAACAATATTTTATTAGACACCGAGTTAGTCCGCGTCTAATTTAGATTAAAATTAGTTGCTGAAGGGATCACATACCGGTACAAATGTATTCTGCAATGACGGCGATAGAGTTAAACGTTTATCTTAACCCTTCGCTTGCTATTCACGTCAATATACGTACCTGCAAATAGTGAAGACCCAGATGAGACAGCTCCTGCAGGAGCTGTCTCATCAGGGTCTGCACTATTTACAAGTTGATTCCGCAACAAGTGCACTCCAGAGCAATGATTGCACAGCGAAATACTTGTACACAGTGAAGATATATGTACAATGTAATTACAAAACAGGGCATAGGTAAAGAAGGAGAAATGTATTTTAAAATTCAGCAAGCGAAGGGTTAAGCTAAACCTTTATCTGAACTAAATGACCACCCTTGTATTATACAATTTTGCCGTTTTTCATACTTATATTATCACAAGAGACAAAAAATGACAGCTTTTGTTCTGTTCAAACAACCATTTGCACTCATCTGACAATAACCCCGGTGATTAGAGGTTCAGGGAATATTCCAACACGTCGTATATCTAAATTACAGTTACTGTGAACGGAGCCTCCGGGTATATTGAGAGTGGTTGTAGCGGTGTAAATGACTCACTTGTACGATTCGTATCAAATGGAAGTTCCTAAGGGAAAACGTTCATTCTCTTTTGTTGCTTGAAATTAACAGTTGCATCTTACAGTGAAGCATTGTAAACATTTACTCCGCTTTGAAAATAAAATGTCTGTTCAAATTTGGAGTTGGTGCAATTTTGA
Source organism: Azorinus chamasolen (assembly GCA_963576725.1). Lineage (NCBI taxonomy): Eukaryota > Metazoa > Mollusca > Bivalvia > Cardiida > Solecurtidae > Azorinus > Azorinus chamasolen. The sequence goes on along the minus strand of OY755243.1, from coordinate 55,703,693 downwards.
TTAATTCCGACTCGGTCAAACAATTTACGAAGTGTCCAACAGATTTGATCCTGATGAAACGTAGAGTTACTCGGCGTCTCATCTGTATCCAAGCTGTTAGCAAACAGGCGAATAGCTGAATAAGGGTTAATATAGTAAGACCCCTCTAATGCGACACTTAATGAATAAACATGGGTGTCTTTATAAGCAGGTGGTTGCTTAATGCAGGAAATAAGTAATGCAGAGAGCTTTCTGCATTACTTTTGTCCTGCATTGAGTTACGACCTGCATATAACACGCAGAATTATACCTCTTTTAGTTGGTCGCATTAGCGGGGGTTTTACTGTATATTGTATGGCAATTCAAGTGTACCCAGATTTAAGCATTGAATTTGAATGATCGTGGTGATTTCTGTTAACCGATAAACCACCTCGGTCCAAAACCATAACAGCTTTTTACAAACAGCTAATTAGATCCACATAAAACGTAATCTCATCGGGATCAAAACTGTCAAACACTCTGAATAAGTATTAGAAAAGTAATAAAAGAAAGACTGCTTTAACCCTTTACTCAGTGAATATTCATATAAGAAATAAAGACATCATGAATATTAATTAGATTTATTGTTACAAGAACATATGGGCACAGAATATGACAGAAACTATAGAATTGTATCTATATTCTATCATTAGCAAATAGAGCAGACCCAGATCAGACAGCTCCCACTCTGTTTGCAAAGGCGTAGAAATGCGTATTTCGAGGGCTTGGTGCAAACTATTGTAACTCCTCCACTTTGTGAAGGAGTTACAATAGTTTTGCACCAATCCCTCGATTTATGGAGTATAGGGTTAATTTCTGAGTTAGAAAATATTTTCTATCGTTAAGATTATTTGCTCAGCGGACTAACAGTAACATTTAAAATACAAGAAGCTTCTTTTGATTTCGATTTGAGTTAAATTTAAAATGATACAAATGAAATTCAGATAAAATTCCAAACCCAGTTAAAGTGAAATATCTTTTGTTGTATTTACAAATCCATTTTGCGCAATTTGAAATCTATTTAGAACCTTACACTTTTTTAAATGAACAAACATGTTTAACCAATATTTCTAATAGATTAACCATTTAGATGTGTGAACCGTCTTGACTAATAGTTACAACAGCGTAGACCAACATTAGAGGGCTCCCAGACGAGCCCTCTGACCAGGGCTTGAACTTTGGGTTATTCAATATCATCTCACAAATTACCTTTTCAGACTGAATGGACCTTTTCATTAACTCTTTCACAGCCAATGTCGAATCTGAACCTTTTGGATCCAGATGAGACACCGAGTAACTCGGCGTCTGATCATGATCCAAACCGTTACTGTGTCCTTTTCTGGATCAGGGTCGCCTGATCTGGGTCTGCTCTGTTTGCTAATGGTATTTGATATATCTGTTTCTTTAGTTTCTAAAATGACTACAGTTTTACACCTTCCATAATTTATTACATTGTATAACTATTTTGTCCATGAATATTCAGTAAGTACTGAAAATTGGACTAAATATAGAACAGGGCAAGTGTTAAATGGCGGTGGACCAGTCCCCTTAGAACATTCAGCATTCAAAGGGTTGATACCATCCTGTGATAATTAGTTTGTATGACTATAGCAATAAAACGAGGCTTAACCCATTATCTCCTACGGACGCCTTTTGACACCTCTGTAAATATTTCTTTGAAACCATTGTGATACATAAAGCATCTCCTCCTATAGGATGTATCACAATGATTTCAAAAGGTGACTTTTACACAGGAGTCAAAAGGTGTCAATATGAGGGAAATGGTCAAAGCTTTCACGACAAGACAGAACGTTGCCCAAAGTCTACATGTACCTTTAGCCTTCGATTTTTGTTCCAGTTTGGCCATAATAATGTTTTCCCCTTTCAGACTGATGTTACGCACGTGTGTATCGCTAGCTACTCCCCTGGAATGACCCACCCGTGTTTAACTATTAGATAAAGTCTGTACGATCTACTTGAATTTGCCAGGGGATATTGAATGACAAACAGTGCACACCCTAATCAGATGGTTCCTCTAGGAGGCATCTGCTCTGTGTCTACACTGTTTGCAAATGTTAGTACACTCATTACTCGCATTAAAAGAGTTAACCCTTTCCTCCATAAATACGCCTTTCTACGTCTCTGTAAAAATCAACTGTTGAAACCATTGTGATAAATAGAACATTTGCTCCTATAGGAGCAAATGCTCATTTTATCACAATGGTTTCAAACTACAAAATTCTAAAATAATCCTTTTCTCTAGTTAATGTTCCTTTTCGGTAGATTTATTCAAAGTGGTTGGATCTAAAATAGCCTATGAGGGAAAGGGATAAACACTTCCAAATGTTCATGGTAATTCTTCTTGACAAGAACACTTAAATTAATGAATATTTCAAAAGTCATATGAAAATAATGCTGCACAAAAGATATACAACGATATCGCTTTATCACTAACAAAATTTGTAGATATATAAAAATGTGTAATTTCACTCACCTTTTCACGATTTACCATTTGTCGTTCATCTGTGTTTGGAGAAACTTAATAACGACCAATCTTTAGTCGTTCGGCAGCCTACTGTTCTTCTTGGATATATGTTTACAGCTTTTCTTGTCAATATGTGTTCGATATAATGATTTAAAATGAGTCCGCACCCTTTGTGCATTTTGTTATTTTGATAAGACTATGTTTTATAACGTTTACAAGCATTCCGTCAAGCTTTTACGACGATGTCGACTTGGTTCTAATACCGTATCCCCAAGGACTTAGAAGACTGGTGTAAAATACTGCGACAATAAGAACGAGAATGCAAAGATATGCCTTCAAGCAATTCTCTCCTCAGCACAGCAATAAATTCTACAAGTCTGGCACTTTGTTTCCATAAAAGTTGTTGCGGATACGTTTCACATATGCCTTTCGGAGGTACGTGCGCATGGATGGAAGCCTTCAGTCAACTGTTGCTAAGATTCCATTGTCAGTCAGTCACGGTGGAACTTTTATCTGGTGTGTCTCCCCAATGTCACGTGATCTCAAGGCAATGTGACACGTATTAATATGTATCGATTTTAGAATCAAGTGACACTTTGCAAAATATGATGCCCTGTAGAAAGCCAAAATGCCATATTTTTTTCCGAACAAGCAGGGAACATAAAATTGCCCAGACTGACACATGGATATCCCTTCTTGAGACTGGAAAATGATTCCCTTTTTACCGGAACAGGTGATTAGATGATACTCTTTCACTGATAATGAAAAAGAACATGAGCGCACTGCTGACTGACACGAAGGACCGACCCTTTGCTTTAACCCTTTCCCTGTTCTACATTTATTCCAAATTTCAATACCTACTGAATATTCTTCGAAAACTAGTTAAAACAAAATATAGAAGGTGGAACATTATAGCCATTTTAGAAAGTAAAGAAACTGATCTATCAAATTCCACAAACAAACAGAGCAGACCCTGATCAGACGGCTCCTATAGGAGCCGTCTGATCTGGGTCTACACTGTTTGCAAATGCGTGAAAACACGTTTATATATGAGGGAAAGGTTAACCATTTCCCTTTGTTGAATATTTATGTAAAAAATGAAGACATCATTAATTTTATTAGCTCATTTTTTTTATAATGTACATTTTTCTAGGGATTTATTTTGCATTGACACAAAAAAACTGTATTATTATATCGTTATCACGTCAAAAGGAAATAGAACAGACCTTAATAAGACGGTTCCTATAGGAGCCTTCAGATCTGGGTCTACTCTGTTTGCAAAGGTGTGAAAAGCGTTTATATCTCGAGCTCGGTTAAGTCAAACTTCAAGATAACCCGCGGTAAAAGTTCGTTCCTTCCAAAATTTACAATATAGAATTGTTCTACAGTAAAACCTTTCTATAACGGCCACTAAATTACATCAAGTGTTTGTGTTAAAGACAGGTTGCTGCTTAAAGCAAGGTGAAAGTAAAACAGAACGCTCCTATAGGAGCGTTCTGTTTTACTTCCACCTTACTTTAAGCAGCCACCTGCCCTAAATACCAAATAATTAGTATAATTTAGTGGCCGTCACTGCGGATATCTAGAAAAACATGTGCCAGCTTAATGCAGCTTCTATACAGGAGCTGTCAGCATTACTGTAGACCTGCATTCAGCTGTGAACTTGAGAAATTGTTCAGATTAGAAATAGCATGATTCGATTCTCTGTTATCTAGAATTAAATTGCACGGTCCCTTGAAGTTCGAGATATCAAAGGGCAACTGTATTTCATTTGTCATTTTCTTGTACTATATCTTTACTTTTCAGCCACATGTATATGTCCTTTTTATGTGCTATAGGTTTACCTTTCAGCAATATTTCATTTCTCATTTCTTTGTACTGGTATTTATTTTCAACTATATTTCATTTCTCATTTCCTTGTGTTATATGTTCACCTTTCAGCTATATTTCGTTTCTTATCTGTTTGTACTGATATGTACCTTTCAGTTATATTTCACTTCAATTTTCTCCTGCGATTAAAAATAATTATTTCCCCGTGTTTCGTGCTTATATTTACATGTACATTTCAGTTATATTTATTCCTCATTTTCTCGAGCTGACTCGAATATTCCAGTTATATTTTATTTCTAACATTGTCTCGTGCTGATATTTAAATTTGAATTCTGTTTACTTTCTCATTTTCTAGTGCTGATATATACATTTCAGTTCCATTTCGTTCCTCATTTCCTCTTGTTGATATTTACTTTTCAGTTATTTTTTATTTCTCATTTTCCTGTGTTGGTATTTATCATTCGGTTATATTTCTTTTCTTATTTTCTTGTGCTGTAATTTATCTGTCAGTTATATTCATTTCTCATTTCTTCGTGCTGATTCTAGTATTCCAGTAATACAATGTATTTCATTTCTGAAACAGACTTGTTTAGTTCTATTACATTTCTCATTTTCTAGCGCTGTTATTTACTTTTTAGTTCCATTTCATTTCTCATTTTTACATTTAGGTTAAATTTGATTTCACATTTTCTGTGCTGATATTTGCATTTCAAGTCTATTTCATTTTTCATTTTTTTCATGCTCACATTTACCTTTCAGTTATATTTCATTTCTCATTTGATCGCACTGACTAATATTCAAGTTATATTTCATTTCTCATTTGATCGTCCCCAGAGACCTTCCTACCTTGCAGTGTTTTTTGGGTTTAATTGTCACAGGGAATGTCTTTGTTTATTTGACAGAGATTATCCCCTCTGCAAAGAACTGAAAGGAAGGCAGGTCGGTGGTTTTGATCCCATGCGCTTCCTTTGCAGCGAATGAGGTTGGCCGAAATCATCTTCCTGAAATCATCCCTCATTATCATGTCATTTCATCCTTCATCGGCGCTATATGACCTATTCAGTGTCGCAGTGCGGTAAAACCCAACTCACTCAATCATTTGATCGTACTGACTAATATTCAAGTTATATATCATTTCTCATTTGATATTGATATTGAAGTTATACATGTATTTCATTTCTCATTTGATCGTTCTGACTAATATTCAAGTTATATTTCAGTTCTGAAATTGTCTCATACTAATATCTACATTTAACCCATTCCCTCATAGGCTATTTTTAGATCCAACCTCTTTGAATAAATCTATCTAAAATGAGCATTAACTAGAGAAAAGGAAAATTTAAGAATTTTGTAGTTTGAAACCATTGTGATAAATAGAGCATTTGCTCCTATAGGAGCAAATGCTCTATTTATCACAATGGTTTCAAAAAGTGACTTTTACAGAGTCGTCAAAAGTCGTCAATATGAGGAAATGGGTTAATTTCTATTTCATTTCTCAATTTCTAACGCTGATATTTACTTTTCAGTTACATTTTATTTCTTATTTCCTCGTGTTGATATTTACTTTTGGAGTTAAATTTTGATTTCCCATTTTCCCGTGCTGATATTTACATTTCAGTTATATTTCATATTTTCGTGCTCAGATTTACCTATCAGATATGTTCAGTTCGCATGTTCCCCTGCAGACATCTATTTCTTTTTCCATTTTCCTATGCTGACACTTTTCAGTCCTGTTGCATTTCTCATTTTCCCGTCCTTACAATAACCTTTCATTTGTATTTCATTTTACTTACCTCTCAGTTATATTTGATTTCTTATTTTCCGAAGCTGACACTTACCTTTCACATCTAATATATTTTTCAGTTTCTCATGCCGATAATAAACTTTCAGTAATATTCATCATAAATGTGTCTTGCTGTCATGGATTTTCTCATTTTCCCATTATGAGACTTACCTGCTTTCCCATGCCAATACAATAAATTTAATTAAAAAAATTATTTTAATGCAGGGTTCTGCTTAATGCAGGGTTAAAGTCACCGCCTGCCTCAAAAGATCTAAAATCTTCTTTATCAAGAATTCGATTTTTATTGTACATGTATGACTTATTTAACCCTTTCCTCCATTAATACGACTTTCTACGCCTTTGCAAACAGAGTAGACCCAGATCAGATGGCTCCAATAGGAGCCGGCTGATCAGGGTCTGCTCTGTTTGCTTATGATATGATATAGGTATGATTGTACAGTTTCTGGATGGCCAAAAATGCACGTGTCCATGTGCTAATGTAGCATTTAATCTAATTAATATTCTTGACGTCATTATTTCTTACATGAATACTCATGGAGGAAAGGGTTAAGAAACAATGAGTGTTTGGGTATTAATCAGTTTAGGACGGCATCAGGAACAGTTCGCTTTTTACCATAACATGTACTGTAGGATCATATAATATTATATATGTCAGAGTAGAAATTGAGATTCAGGACAATCGTCGATTATCCTAGGACAAATTGAGATCGCAATCTCTCCTAGGACAGACTCCGATCAAATTAAGCAGTTTTGATCCAGAAGGTTTGGGCTCATTTGCTTGAATGTTTTCTATGTACCCTGTGTCTTGCTGCATTTGTCTTCCGTTAGTGAATACTCACAATGTTATTTATAAATTCTTTCATGATTGTCTATCAGGGAATGGGTTAATATGTGAATGTTTACATAATGAACTAATTAAACTAATTTTGAACCCTTATCATTTGTGTTTGTGAAATTCTGAGTAAATAGGTGGTTTGTAAGAATATTGACCTTGTTCCCTTAATCTTAAAGCATATTAATTTTAACTAGTTAAGTAGAATATCCTAGAATAGATTATGGTCTGAGTCTGTCCTAGGAGATATTGCGATCGCAATCTGTCCTAGGAGGATCGGCGATTGTCCTGAATCGCAATTTCTCCTGTAACATATATATAATCATGTCATAAGCAATCAGAACAGACCCTGATCAAACGTCATCATCTGAACACTATACGGATATTACAAAATTATCTAAAGTTCAAAGCAGGTGCCGTATAGAAACCAGACGATATTAAGTAGCATAATTCCACGATGCTTATTCAAACGAAGGCAATCAACGTGCAATACGTCACGAGTAATTGACAACGTATTCTTAATATTAACCCTTCTCTTGCTGAATTTTAAAATACATTTCTCCTTCTTTACCCATGTCCTGTTGTATAATTACATTATATCTTCACTGTATACAATTATTTCGCTGTGCAATCACTGCTGTGGAGTGCACTGGTTGCACAATCGACTTGTAAATAGTGCAGACCCTGATGAGACAGCTCCTGCAGGAGCTGTCTCATCTGGGTCTTCATTATTTACAGGTATGTATATTGACGTGAATAGCAAGCGAAGGGTTAACCCTTATCTTACTAACCGTGACCTGAATTGCATTCGCAAACAGCTTAGATCCAGATGAGACCCTGTATAACTCGGTGTCTCATTAGTACTCAGGGAGCCAGTAGTGCCTACCGTGCACCTCCCCCCAAGACTTTTTTTCATGGGTACCAAAATGTTCAGAAAAGTGTCCTGAATCAGAATCTCGAATGTACTCAAACTTAAATTCTTTTAGGCTATGTGTATTTTAACCGTTTCCATGGCAATCCCCAGTTTTCGTAATGATGACCCATACCTACAAATTCGCCCATATCACAGCTAGTTTTTGTCCTAAAACTATAAAACTGGTACCAAATGGAAGATAAGACATTGTGCTTTTATTTATAACTTGGTTTTTTAAATTACCTTATTTGCATACTCATGAATATTAATGAGAACATTAAAAATAGTAAAAAAAGTATAGAAATAACGTAAACCTTTAATTTTTTTTATCCTACAAATATCAGAAAATAACTTCAAATGCAGTTTAACATGATGACGAAACCCCCAGGAAACAAAATATCCAATTTGAGGACCATAGCACTAATTTTAAGCACCATTTTCACCGTTTCCATGGTAACACCCTAGTTTTCGTAATGATGGTCCGTACCTGCAAAATCGTCCATGTCACAACCAATTTGTGTCCAAAACCTATAAAACTGGTACCAAATTGGAGGTAGGACATTGTGCTTTTATTTCCAGTTGTTTTTTTAATTACCTTATTTGCATACTCATGAATATTAATGAGAACATTAAAAATAGTAAAAACAATATAGAAATAATGTAAATAATGTAAACTATTCATTTTTTATCCTACAAATATCAGAAAACAATTTCAAATGCAGTTTAACCTAATGACAAAATCCTCAGAAAACAAAATATCAAATTTGAGGACCAAACATTTAACTCTAAGTAACTTTTTAACTGTTTCCATAGTAACCATTCATTTCACTCTGTTCACACAGTTTTGTTAGTTGACACCTACCTGCAAAACTCTTCGATATCACAGGAAGTATATGTGCTAACTGTATAAAACTGGTACCGAATTAAAGCTAAGACAGTGTGCTTTGGTTTAAAAGCTATAATTAGGAATTACCTTATTTGCATACACATGAATATTAATGAGAATAATTAAAAAATAGCAAAAAAATACAGAAATAACGTAAACCTCTCAGTTTTTATCCTACCAATATCAGAAAACAACTTCAAATGTAGTTTAAAATGATGACAAAATACTCAGAAAGCTAATCATCTTAATTGATACCCAAACAATGAACTGCAAGTAAGATTGTAACGGTTTCCATGGTAACCGATCCTTTCACAAATTTTGGAAATTTGACATCCAACTGTAATACTCCGCTAGATCTCGGTTATTTTTGATGAATCATGAAATCAATTGTTACAAACATAGATATGAGGCATTGCTTTAATAGTAAATATTACTTTTCTGATATAAACTAATTTGCATATGTATGAATATTTATGAGAACAGTAATAGATGTTGAATTTTTTGACAGACACCAGTCTTTCTCTTATAAAGCAAACACATATGGAAAATGTTTAGCTAAAGTTTACTATGATCACTGAATATCACCAAGATTATTAGATAAATAAGTCTGGGACACATTATATAGCACTGATGGTGATATATCTGTTTCCTAGGCAACCATTCTAACCTCATTGTTCATATTACAGAGTGTTTACATACCTGCAACATACAAATATAGTGTTGCCTTCTTGGGCGATAAATTATAAATGATATAAACATATACCCGGTAGTTGATGTATGAATCTTAATGTTAGGTTCACTTTATGCAAATTACCTTATTTGCATCCTCATGAATATTAATTAGTGATAAGAAAACAAAGAGAAACAATATTGAAAATAAAAGCACAATGTCTTATCTTCCATTTGGTACCAGTTTTATAGTTTTAGGACAAAAACTAGCTGTGATATGGGCGAATTTTTAGGTATGGGTCATCATTACGAAAACTGGGGGGTTGCCATGGAAACGGTTAAAATACACATAGCCTAAAAGAATTTAAGTTTGAGTACATTCGCGATTCTTATTCAGGACACTTTTCTGAACATTTTGATACCCATGAAAAAAAGTCTAGGGGGGGGGGGGGGGGGGGGTGCACGGTAGGCACTACTGGCTCCCTGAGTATAGAGATCCAAGCGGTCATTAGTACCGCCATAGCTATTCTATTAGAATGGAAAGTAATCATAATTACACACGGGCAAAATTGGAGCAGATGTCAATTTTTTAAAGCCGGGCGGGGGTAACCAGTACTACGAGTATAATTCAGGCTTTTGTAGTTGTCCCTACTACTATATTTAAAAAACAATGCCTCTATTTAAACTTTACTTGCTCAGAACTGTCTTCTGCACAAACTTGTCTACAACAGGTCTCAAATATTATTAAACATTTTGCTAAAATACAAACAGCTTTCATCCTTATTGACTGTTTCCAGGTGTCAAACAAATTCGATCCAGATTAGACGCCGAGTTACACGGCGATTTCATCTGGATCAACGCTATTTGCAAATGCACGTCGGGTTGCGAATTGCGCCAAAAGGGTTGATAACGCCCGTTTTTACTCAATACGACAAAGTCTCACATGTTTTATTAACAATGGAGTCTGTAAAAGCAGGTGATTCCTTAATGCAGGACAAAGTAAATGCAGAAAGCTTCCGGGACTTTTGTTCTGCATTAAGCTACCCCCTGTTTTAAAAATCCAGAGTTATACTTCTTTTGAGTGGTCGTTTTAGCGAGACGTCACTATACAGTAGAACCTATCTTAAGCAGTCATTCATTTATCGGGTTCTAGATTAGATAAAGAATATTACAGCATCGTATAACTAATACCTCATTCGTTGAAGAGAATACAATAGAACCCCTCTAATGCAACCACTTAATGAATAAACATTGGTGTCTTTATATAAGCAGGTGGTTGCTTAATGCAGGACAAAAGTAATGCAGAAAGCTCCTATAGGAGCTTTCTGCATTGCTTTTGTCCTGCATTAAGCTACCACCTGCATCCAGCACTCAGAATTATACCCCTTTTAGGTGGTCGCATTAGCGGGGTTTTATTGTACTTGTTGTCTCCACTGCCAGCGGTGAATCTGTGATTACTTCTGCAAACAATTTGGATTTCAAATGAAACTCTGAGTAACAAAGCGTCTCAACAAGCTCCAAAACTGTTCGTTTCTGTGGTTATATACATTTTAACCCTTTCCCTGTCCTATAGGAGCCGTCTGACCTGGGTCTACTCTGTTTGCAAATGCGTAAAAATGCGGTTATATTAAGGAAAGGGTTAAAAGAAAATGGGAGATCATTAAACATTGAAAAAGTACAACAGATACAAATTTTCAAACGGTTAAACTCGTCAGTGAAAGAGTTCAATGATTAAAATAAATCAATCAAAAATGATTTCTAAAAAACTACTGGTTATAGCAAATGACAAGTTCCGTTAGGTAGCATTCGTCAAAAATATTAATAAATCATACGATAACAATTCAGTTTAGTGCATGATTCGGCACTTCGCTGGCTCTTACACATTTATAAAACATAAGGGTTGTTGTACAACAACAACGTGTATTCGTTTATGTTAAAAGTTCACCACAACAACTATTTATTAAATCATTACCTGATATCTATGCATGGATTTCTGACTAAATAATATTCATTAATTGATTTTTATGATGATCATATAGGAGCCGTCTGATCAGGGTCTGCTCTGTTTGCTTATGGAATTAGATAGATCTGCGACTTTAGTTTCTAAAATGGCTAGACTGTCCCACAATTATAAATATTTTATTAATGAATATTCAGTAGGTAAAGAAATTTGGAATAAACATAAAACAGAGAAAGGGTTAACCCTAATCTATTGAATTAATTAAAACTAGCTCCCCCATTTCTGGATATTAGTTAAAACATTCCTATCAATTGTCTATGCTGTTTGCACATATATCATATACTGGGTTCATTATGGGTAAAATTTCACTTTATTTTAACCCTTTCCCTCTACTATATGTATTCAAAATTTCAATACATAGTGAATATTCATGGACAAAATGATATGATGAACTACAAATGTATGGAAGTTGGAACACTGTAGCCATTCTAGAAAGTAAAGAAACAGACCTGTCACATTCCATTAACAAAAAGAGCATACCCTGATTGGACGGCTCCTATTGGAGCCGTCCGATCTGGGTCTACTCTGTTTGTAAATGCATGAACACGCGTTTATATGAAGGAAAGGGCTAAACAATATAGTACCATATGGCGGTTATTGAATGTGGCCGCGTAAAATTTACCGAGCCGTTTAAACCACGTGCTTAAAGAAAAACATCTGCCTGAATATCAAAAGAATAAGATTTTAACCCTTTACTTGAATATTCATGTAAGACAAATATCTTCATAACTATTAATCAGGTAATGTTTTTATAATGGCACACACACGCGGATATTTTGGTAGAAACTGTAGAAATGGGTCTATATTATTCCAAAAGCAAACAGAGTAGACCTTGATCAGACAGCTCCCACAGGAGCCGTCTGATCTAGGTCTACTCTCTTTGCAATGGCGGGACGCGACACCTCAAGCAGGTTAAATGAAAATGAGACAAACACAGATTCGATATTCACGCTTTGAATTCCGGAGACGAGTGTACTTATAATTGCAAACACAGAAGACCCAGACCAGGCCAGGGTGATCCTTGTGGAACCCTCCTATAGGAGCAAATGCTCTATTTATCACAATGGTTTCAAACTACAAAATTCTTAAAAGTTTCCTTTTCTCTAGTTAAGGCTCCTTTTCGGTAGATTTATTCAAAGAGGTTGAATCTAACAATAGCCTATGGAGGAGTGCGTTTAAGAATGTGAGTGCGTATCAAATTTGAATTAAACTGATGTCATAATAAAGACAACGCATGCAGCTAAGTACTGACTGGACGAAATTAGGTCGCTTTAAGCATTTCCCTGTTCTATGTTTATTCCAAATTTCATTACCTACTGAATATTTATTAACAAAATAGTTATAAAGAAATATGCAAGGTGGAACATTTTAGAAAGCAAAGAAATTGATCTATCAAATCATATAAGCAAACAGAGCAGACCCTGATCAGAGGCTCCTCCTGGGTCTACTCTGTTTGCAAATGCGTGAAAACACGTTTATATAAGGGAAAGGGTTAAGCATTTCCATCATGTAAACGTACATGTATGATTATAAGAAATGTAAATGGTTGCAGTTTTCACATTTTTATACATGTTTATTGATGTTTACGCTGAGTTCGTGTGCACCATGGTCATTCTTTTTAAAAATCAATTCTTTGTTTTCACACATACTCTTAACCAATTTCCCCATGGATATGAACCCTTCGCTTGCTATTCACGTCAATATACATACCTGTAAATAGTGAAGACCCAGATGAGACAGCTGCATCAGGAGCTGTTTCATCAGGGTCTGCACTATTTACAAGTTGATTGTACAACCAGTGCACTCCACAGCAGTGATTGCACAGGGAAATACTTGGACACAGTGAAGATATATGTAATTATACAACGGCATGGGTAAAGAAGGCGAAATGTATTTCAAAATTCAGCAAGAGAAGGGTTAATTTATGAATTTATTACTGACTAGATATATATGGACTGAAAGTTACTTTATTATACATTAGTAATGAATTGTTTGGCTGTGTCATAAACTGTAGAATCAGGTCTAAATCATTTGATAAGGTTTATAAAGTGTCTGATCTGGGACTAAAGGTGCCCAAAATAATCTATATGAGGGACAGGGTTAATCCAATAGGTTGATGTCGATATGGTGGCATTCGAACAATATTCCATTCAGAAACATCATCTTTGAATCCCCTAGCGTCTTGCAAGACTGTATGAATTCATATTATGTTTATTCATTAAATGGGCGTTATAGAGGGGTTAAGACCAGGGTCCATGCTTATAAAACTTTTAGTTGAGTCTGAGATCGTTCTCAAGCTTTTGATTGGTCAGATTTGAGCCTTTGGCTCAAATCTGACCAATCAAAAGCTTGAGAACTCAAATCTGACCAATCAAAAGCCTGAGAACCAAACTCAGACTCAACTAAAAGCTTTATAAGCATGGACCCAGTTCTGCAATATAATGAACGCACGGTCATCTTACAACGGTATCGAATGCCATGACAATTATGTGTCGGTCGTGTGCTCGGTTTCAAGTAACAAAAAGCTCTTCAAAGTAGATAACATGAGATTCACCAAGCCTGGGCACGCAATTCTTTACTTCGTTAAACTCCCCTTATCTTTCGTATACATGTAGTTAAATTGTTATACACTGGTGAGTTTGGGGTCAGCCTCCCTGTTTTATCACTATTTGAAAGCGGGAAACGAGTATTAACGGACTTTGCGAACAGTGTACAAGCAGATTATAGGGATACTAGATTTCAGTGTTTCGTGCTAAAGGAACTCTAAAGATAAACTCCGATGGGCCATTCCTTATTCGTCAAATAGTTGACCCTCTACTCGGTGAATATTCATGTAAGAAAATAATGGCATCTTGCATATCTATTAACCCTTCTCTTGCTGAATTTTTTTTAAAAAAAAAGATTTCTCCTTCTTACCCATGTCCTGTTGTATATTAGTTTTTTTTTACATATATCTTCACTGTATATAAGTATTTCGCTGTGCAATCACTGCTGTGGGGTGCACTGGTTGCACAATCAACTTGTAAATAGTGCAGACCCTGATGAGACAGCTCCTGCAGGAGCTGTCTAATCTGGGTATTCACTATTTATAGGTATGTATATTGAGGTGAATAGAAAGCGAAGGGTTAAAGGATTTTTTATATTGGCAGTATTATCAGGACAGAAGCTGTAGAATCAGATAAGTTCAGAAGCAAACAGATTATACCCTGATCAGACGACCGACACAACAGTCGTCTGATATTGGGTCTACTCTGTTCGCTCAACCATTAGCACGCTTTGGTCGATTTCAAGATTACGTTTCCCAATGCCATCTATGAAATAAAGTTTGATTTGTAAAGAAAACAATGCAATGACTTTGGTCTGGGTCTACACGTTTTACTATGGTCTAAAATGTGTAGATTCCTCGTAGTTGAGTCTTATTCCTGGCTAATGGATATTGAAAAATCATGTCTCTTTGAAAACTTACAATTTGCAATAGTGATGATTCGTTCATTAATGAAACAGTTGTCACGGGCCTTCCCTTTTATGGAATTGGTCCATGGTTAAAGCAACAATGAGGCTACAGTGTAGGGCACGTCTATTCCACCTCTTATGTAAAACTGTATTTACCCTTGTTGGTCGAGTAATCTGTTCCATGATCAAACCACACAGATTATTCGACCAACAATTGGTATACAGTAACACCCCTCTAAACCGGAATTTAGTAAAGAAGAATTAATATCTTTTTAGGCAGTATTCTGCTTAATGCAGGATGAAGGAGGTCGTGCAGAAAGCTCATGTATGCACTTTCTGCATGACTTTCTATCTGTATTAAACTGCCGCCGGTCTTACAGATCATTACAGTAAAACCTCTCTATAACGGCTATTAAATTACATAAAGTATTTTGTGTTAAAGGCAGGTGGCTGCTTAAAGCAAGGTGAACGTAAAACAGAACGCTCCTATAGCTATCATCATCTTTAATTACCCAGAATTATAACTCTTTATAATGGTTGCTTCAGATGGGTTTATTTTGTTCGCAATTACTGCAGCATAAACTGCTGGCTTTAGCTCGGTATGCTTATAGTAGAACGAAGAATGAATGAATTAATGAATGAATGAATGAAATACTTTATTTAACGAGGGTAGCTCGGTTAGCCAAATGGCTAATCTACCCCGAGGCCCTCTTAATCAGTACAATTCATATATTTATAAGCAAACAACAATCACGGAATATATTAATAAACAATGTATCCAGTGCAGTAATAACGCTAAACCATTTCAATAATGTAAAAACAAAACAGCATAATTATACAGACTAAATGAACAGATAGACCTGAACCAAGCCGGAAACTTCTGTGGGGAGTTTCCTACATGTATCCGTTCCATTTGCGCTCTGAGTCTATATACATGTACTTAAAAATATTGTTTTTGATGTTGTAATTATTGTCAATAGTACTCACAGGCTTTGTTATTAACATGTTAATTTAGCAATATGTAAAGTTTCAGTCATGTATGCAAAAGAGGATTAAAATATATTACATAATTTCCCAAACCAACTTAAATATACTACGCAAAAAGGTTTGGTGCTTAGCAAACTTCGAGTAGTATATACATGTAGTTTCATCCACAATTATTTCAATCGTATAGACTAATTCCGTTTGTGAAGACAGATGGCAGGACGAACATTATTCTATGGGAATTTTATGCGCGCGTGGATGTGTGCATGTGTGGATATTTCGTTTACAATGTCTGGGTTTAGGTTTTGCAACTGCAAATCATTTCTGTTTGGAAGTGGGACATTTTGATTGGCTTAAAAGTGTCCTTTCTCCACCAAACCGAATGTTGTGACCCCTCTTTAGAATCGTCTCTTCGAGACATTTCTGAAGAGAGGTCACCACATGGAAACAGTAGAAGATAATTATAAGTTGCTTTACTTCTCACCATGAATAGCCGCAATACTTTTAGATTCATTTAATGAAATGCGTTCATAAACTTAGTGAAACAATACAATACATTTTGTTAAGTATAATAAAATCAATGTCACATGTCTGCGGGGGATACTATGGATTGTGCTCAACTCTCACTGCTCCCATGGATGACAATATCCCCATGTCCCTTCGCATACGCATGTTGTTTATACAGTAAAACCTATCTATAACGGCCACTAAATTGTGTTAATTAGTTGGTATTTAGGGCAAGTGGCTGCTTAAAGCAAGGTTAAAGTAAAACAGAACGCTTCTGGTGGAGCGTTCTGTTTTACTTTCACCTTGCTTTAAGCAGCCACCTGCCTTTAACACAAAATACTTGATGTAATTTAGTGGCCATTTTAAAAGGTGTTACTGTATACTCTCACCTACACAAAACATATTTAAATTGGATCACCCCAGAGCGTATTATTGGTCTAATCTAGCGCTTGGCTGATCGAGATAGAAAGCCCTTGAGGAAATTTAAAAAATGTATGTGCTTATAACTACATGTAATTCCTAAAATGGAATGTATACTTTGCTTGATATAATAATAATATAATGATATAAAATGTAACGTCATTATATATTTTATACTGTTCGGTCGTTATAATGAATATTGGAGTTATGTTATAGTCTTATATTGCATTTCGACTTGTCTTAACCTCTTACTCCATAGAAAAAAGAGCTTTAATGACATTGCGAACAGAGTCTGCTCTATTTGCATATTGAATAACACATATTTCATTCTGTAGTATATGTCGTGGCTAGACTTTCATTTCCACATACCATTGATAAAAAGTAATCTGATTGGTGTTGCTGATGCCATTATTTCTTACATGATTATGGATGATGTAAAGGGCTAATATCACCTCATTTCCAACGCTAGCATCTTGTTCATAAATTTCGTTTGGAAGAAACCCTAGTGCTATATTACCACTGTTGAGAAGTCATGAGTTTGTGACACTGTGATACAAATCGGCGAAAACTGAATGAAGTAATATTGTAATACCATACCTTTCATCTACCGGAGTTTTATCACAGCAATTATATCTTCGAAATTAATACGGCCTGACGTTTTATCTCTTAAGATAAATAAATGAGAAACGTAAAAATCATGTAGTAAAACAGCCTGCTCCGATCGATTGCCTTTCCTTTGCATTTCAGCATTGTACAGAGAACACCAATAGTCCAGTAACAAACAAAGCAAACCAAAGAAATGTTCATAAGGACGATTCATACAGCATTAGCATTTATTTTTTAAACAAAGAGTCCTGCTCTGTTCACATATCATTATACAGTAGGGTACAGCTAGAGCGACAGCATGACGTATTACCATGGGAGACTGTAAAAAGAGGTTGTTGTTTAACCCTTTCGGCGCAAAATTTCTAATTGTCGTCTGCAGTCGAATTTTGTTAAATCAGATGGTAAAATAAAGAAATGAGATAAATAAATGCAAATTTCAAAGGAATAAAGCACAGATATGGAAATAGAGACTGAGACAAAAAGTGAAGTCCCTGATCAGACGCCGCCTTGAAAAGGCCGCGTCTGATCTGGGACTGCACTATTTGTCGTGGTGCATGTTTGCGATTTCGGCGGTAAAAGGGTTAATGCAGTGCAAATGTGATACAGAAAGTTACTATTTAGAAGCTTTCCGTATCACTTTTCCCCTGTATTAAGCAACAAACTGTTTTAAAGCTATAGTTTTGTATCATATAATATTATAATAAAATGATATTTCAATAGTGACATTGCTTTATTTTAAAGATAATTTAAGATGGAACTTTTAGACTATATACTCATTTTATGTCGTACTTCATATTCATTTTTCCTCAAACGTCTCTTGCCATATGTAATAAAAGATATACGAGTATTTTTCTTCGTGTACCTTTGTATCAAATAAGTGTTATTGGCTAATATAATAACAAAATTTTATTTTTTATGTTTATTCCTTGGAACGTTTAATACGATTGCATAGGTACGTAATACTGTTATTAACTTTGTATACAGATACTAAGTAATTTTATTAATTGTCTCAAACTTGACACTTCAGCACCTGTGTCTGGTGTCTCGGATGCTACCATTAGTTTTCACTACAGTGCTCCCTCCCTACAACGGCCCTCTCAATAACGAGTCCCTCCTTACAACAACGCATGTCACTGTTACAGTGCTCCCTCCCTACAACGGCCCTCTCAATAACGATTCCCTCCTTACAACAACGCATGTCACTGTTACAGTGCTCCCTCCCTACAACGGCCCTCTCAATAACGAGTCCCTCCTTACAACAACGCATGTCACTGTTACAGTGCTCCCTCCCTACAACGGCCCTCTCAATAACGATTCCCTCCTTACAACAACGCATGTCACTGTTACAGTGCTCCCTCCCTACAACGGCCCTCTCAATAACGAGTCCCTCCTTACAACAACGCATGTCACTGTTACAGTGCTCCCTCCCTACAACGGCCCTCTCAATAACGAGTCCCTCCTTACAACAACGCATGTCACTGTTACAGTGCTCCCTCCCTACAACGGCCCTCTCAATAACGATTCCCTCCTTACAACAACGCATGTCACTGTTACAGTGCTCCCTCCCTACAACGGCCCTCTCAATAACGAGTCCCTCCTTACAACAACGCATGTCACTGTTACAGTGCTCCCTCCCTACAACGGCCCTCTCAATAACGATTCCCTCCTTACAACAACGCATGTCACTGTTACAGTGCTCCCTCCCTACAACGGCCCTCTCAATAACGAGTCCCTCCTTACAACAACGCATGTCACTGTTACAGTGCTCCCTCCCTACAACGGCCCTCTCAATAACGAGTCCCTCCTTACAACAACGCATGTCACTGTTACAGTGCTCCCTCCCTACAACGGCCCTCTCAATAACGAGTCCCTCCTTACAACAACGCATGTCACTGTTACAGTGCTCCCTCCCTACAACGGCCCTCTCAATAACGAGTCCCTCCTTACAACAACGCATGTCACTGTTACAGTGCTCCCTCCCTACAACGGCCCTCTCAATAACGATTCCCTCCTTACAACAACGCATGTCACTGTTACAGTGCTCCCTCCCTACAACGGCCCTCTCAATAACGATTCCCTCCTTACAACAACGCATGTCACTGTTACAGTGCTCCCTCCCTACAACGGCCCTCTCAATAACGAGTCCCTCCTTACAACAACGCATGTCACTGTTACAGTGCTCCCTCCCTACAACGGCCCTCTCAATAACGAGTCCCTCCTTACAACAACGCATGTCACTGTTACAGTGCTCCCTCCCTACAACGGCCCTCTCAATAACGAGTCCCTCCTTACAACAACGCATGTCACTGTTTCCGAAACAACAAGGCTCCAGAAACAACCTTTTTCCATCGTACGTGTATTTTCTTTATGCCTCCATCAAACCCTATGTTATGACCACTCTTTAGAATCGTCACAAAGTGACGATTCTAAAGAGTGGTCACAACATAGGGTTTGATGGAGGCATAACGGTTTTAGTTCTCGAAATACACCTTATCTGGGGAGTGGGGATCTGCAAACAAGCTAATTATGTTTGATTTTCCCTATAACAACTCCCTCTGAACAACACATACAATATTCGTATCACAAAGGGTGTCGTTGTAGAGAGGGAGCACTGTATTACACAACACTAAACACTTGCGTTACTTTCATGATACACAAACTGTATTTTATGTTTACTATATTTGCATGAGCGAAATGAAAACATGTTATAAAGTTAGCATTGGCACAGAGTATGTAATGGTTCGGTATGACCTACGTTTTGGCAATGGAGTAACATGTTTACCTTCTGCCTGGTAGACCTTATTTATTATGAACAATTTCGGTCCCATT